>LPNX010207391.1:16254-59294 GCA_001517045.1 Pseudotsuga menziesii
GCAACTTATGGAATGGGAGAGTTGTTGAAAAGAGGATTCCTCACTCCTTTCTCTCGTTCAGAACTATGCATGGGACTCAAATCTAGCATGATTCCAAAGTGATAAGGAATAACATAATCATTTCATTCCTGCTAATTTATTACCTTCCTCACGTATGTATAATACCAAATATATTAAATCAATAGAAAGTATTACCAATCCCTAATACAAAATATATTTTTTCATTCAGATATATTTGTTGTTTTTGACCTTGCTTTACCTTAATTGTTATTTCAACAACAACAAAAAATTGAAAATCCTTTTTTTCAGTAAAAGTGATGTCTTGGTCCAAGTGGGGGTAGGGATAACAATATTCTTATTTATATTTTCCATAAGAACATGAAATGAAACATTCTAAAGCTATCAATACATTGGCACCACGTAAAACCATTCCTCCTAAAACATTCCTTCTCGAGTAGCTATTAATATTAAATAAACTTTGTTATAACTATTTATGTATATTTTTTAAAATTTCCAAGAGGAACACATGGCATTGAACATAGTAAATCATCGATGAATAAAAATATTTCATTGAAATTGTTTGTTTTAAAATGAACCAAAGGAATTAGAGGCTCTTCTTATTTCATTGAAATTGTTCGTTTGGAAATGACTCAAGGAGCTAATAATAGGTTCTTCTCTCCATCGAAACAATAAGACTAGCGTATTACCAAACTTGTTAAAGAGATGAAATAGGACTAAGCTATATCTTCTTGATCAGGGATTCAATTTATCGTCAAGAATTAGGTCGAGAATCAGGATACATTCTGGTCGTGGAAAGATAACTTCCATGGAAGAAAAGCAAATGAAACTCTTTCAAATGATCTTAGGGTATAACTAAAACTCTATCATTAAATTGATTCCTGTTCAAATTTGAGCAGTCTATAACAAAATAAAAATTACTACCAGAAACATATCATAATGGTAATGTTGAAGTTTATTCGGGATCCTTACAAAAAATGATGAACTCTAATCCTTTTCCAGTGGGAAGGAAGGAATAATTAATATAGGAAAGGTTTATAAATTCCCCATTTCTCCATATTGGCTGAAGGGAAGTACTGTAGTTTAACTAATTAATTACCATGTCCCTTTCTATGACCACTCTTTGGAGTACCCAAATAAAATGATTTATTTTTCATCACCGTTCTCTAGGGTATTGAACGGTGGTGTCATTTATTCTCTCCTGTTGTGCTACAGATCATCCAAATAAATTTATGCCTTTGATTTAGATGATCCATAGGAATCATCATTGGCTATGCAATAAATTTTTTTTGAATGAATAGTGGAGATAGAATTAGCTAAAGAAAAATATTTAATTGCGGCTCAATATGCTTTTCGCTTCTAAACATTTTTACGAATTTTTTTCCTGGATCTAGAAGTACGCTTTTTGGAACTTCCATAAGGAACAATGGGTTTAATTCATATATTGTGATGTGAAAGACATCTTATGTATTTGATTTATTCAATTATCTTGTATATAACTCCACATATTCTTTATCGGAGTCTGCTACAAATTGAATCAATCCATTCGCTCGACAAAAACGTAAAATAATAATGGAATCTACCAATTCAATTTCAAGGTAAATTTCCATGATATATTCTCATCCATTTTATAGAATATATTCATATAATAATTGATAATGAGGGAATGTATCAGGGAAATTTACCTCATCCTTCTTCTAATGAATTTCCCTCGATCCTTGATTCTCCACGATCATCTCAACCTTCTTGTTCATGTTCCTGTCATATACTGAATTGAAATTAATGGGATCAGAATGCTCTATGGATTTATTGTAATATCTTTTCAATTGGAGAGACAAGAAAAAATGCGGAAATATAAAACAATTTTTGGTAAAAGGGTTGAAATATTATTCTGATGTTTCAGTTCTGAGTTCCATAAAGTTTATATGTATAGGAAATAGTTTCATCAAAATGAAATTTTTTCTCTCAATCATTCTACTTTTATGATTGAAGTGATATATGAGGACTGATAATGTAAGTACTACTAGACCTTTGATAAAAAAAAATATGGTTGCTTTTACGTAGGTCACGTAAAATCAACGTATTGAGAATTCTAAAGTCAAAGAGATTTATAAGACACTCCCAATGCGAAAGGATTTTAATTAACAATCTCACCAAATTAGATTTGGTCCATGGATTGCATATAAATTGAGAACTTTGTATCTCTTCCAATTTTATTATCCAGGATTTTTTCTTCGTTTCTTTTTTACCCCAATTACATGGAGAATGAAACTAATTCAATAGCATAAAAAAATATCATGTAAATGACATGAGAAAGCCTCTGGAGTGAAGAGAGATATAATATTCAAAACAACAATTTTTTTGATGGAAGGTCTCACATACATTCAAAATTGTTTTTAGGCATAACTTGAACTTGTATTTTTTCTTTTCATATTAGCCCAAAGCTCACTTCCATTATAACCATCCATACCCTATTATGTAAATACCGCAATCCTCCTATGATATGAAGTCATAAAATTGAAAAAAATAGATAGAAGGGATCACATTAGGTTTAGGGATAATCAAGCTCGAACTAAATGAAAAAAAAAAAAAATTCTCAGGAACACATACAGTATCCATCATTACAGAACCAAAAAGACAACACCCTATCCAATCGTTAACTACTTAATCTAAATCCATTTACATCCTACCCGAATAGAATTTGTAGCTAGCATCGTTATCCTCTTTCCTGACGAGAAAATATTGACTCGCTTGGATAGAAATACTTCTGAATCTGGATCGATGTGAGACGACAAATACATTTCCAAAATCCATGTTGTCTCTTTAGAACAAGTTGACCCCTTATCTCTCTCATGGTACAATCCTATTTCCGTTGGGCCCTTAATTTTCCACTAATCCATAGAAACAAGATATAGGACTAATACATTTCATCAGTTAATGGAGAAAGGAATCATTGAGCCAGATCATTAACTGATCAGATAAAAAATAACTTTCTTTGGCAATATCAATTGTTATTTGCGGGCCTTACACAATCGATCATATCTCATATATATATATATATATACAACCCCAACCAAAGGATGAAATCCAATTGATTTTTATAAACAATGGTACATAATCTACGGAATCATGCATGGGGATGATATTATTTTATGATGAAATCACTCGTGCATTTCGTAATAGAAGCAGGTTATTTCTGTATGGTGAATAATTACTAATTTGTAGTTTCAGATATCTGGATTCATCCTTCTTCTTCCTCTTCTCCTCCCAATGATTCATCCCCTTATTGGGTTTGAACACATTATTTCCCTCCTTTATGGTTGGATGAAAAAGAGTTCTCAATCCTTTAGGAGAACTCAAATTCATCATCGTTATCCGTATGTCTACCATTTATAATGTGTAATGCCCAAACTATTGTGGTAGAGATACATAAAAAAATCCAACCAAAATATAGGTGCATAGTCTAGTGTAACTTTTTTTCCTATTAATGAAGCCGCTTTCTACATCTCAGTAGCTCAAATAAGATCAATTAATTAATTAGAAACCTGTATATGGTAATCTTATCCTGCATGTAATATTTTTGTGAGCTATCAATATATTTCGATGTCTCCCCTAAAATTGAAAAGTTCAGCAGGATATTGGATAAGCATCACATGGGAAATCATGGATCAGAAACATAGTTTTATTCTAGATATATATATATGATGAAACCATACAATAAAAAATATTGGAAAGTGTTGAGATAACCATGTATCTCTCTTTATTGTTAGGAATCTAGCTACTCTAATTCTTTCCATGTTGAGCCAAAATTGAAAGATGTTCTTTGTCTGATAATGCATGTGACTATTTCCCCATTCTCTTTAGGAGCAGTGGTATATGAACCCACAACCTCCATCACCCCAATATCGCACGCTTCCAATATGCGCCATGCTCCACTATAAGCATCAACCAACATAAAATTTATTAAAATGTCAATTCCCCAACTTATATTTTATTTGGACATATGTTATATTCACAAATTACTCCCTCTGTTAAACATGTTCATAACATTGATGATTTGGTGTAAATAAGCTAGTATGGTCCCTACAAAGTCGTCATGGGGAAATTGGTAAACACATTGCTCTTAGGAAGTAGTGTGAGAGCATATCGGTTTAAATCTGAGTGGCAGCAGGAGCATGTGTAGGAGAATCATGTAAAGACACACCAACAAGAAGCACAACAAATTCCTCCATGCATGGAAGAGGCATGAGCATCATTGGCATAGTCCCTGCGATCCTCCAATATCTACAATCCAACGTTGATGTGGTGGACCTTCTCTAGAAATATATCAGAGAGTAGCTCAATGAGTTGCAAATGTTACTCTACATTGTGTCGGGAATAACCGTGACACGGGCATATGAATCTATTGGCACCAACTGCAAGTAGGAGCTATAGAAGCAATCTGAGGGATCCTTCCACATGAAATTAAATTTGAACCCCTTATCCATCACAGTATTCCAACCAAAGGTCACCTTAGACACATACCCGTCTCCATACAATGAGATCCGTTTTCACTTGGTGTTGATGCCAGATATCGAGTACTTTATTAGTGAGATCTCTGTGGATCTGGGTGATAGACATACACGACTTGTCCAGTCCTATTCCATCCTCTCTCAAGCGCATAAGGATGTGTTCTATGCAAGAGATCAACTGGATGTTGAGGCTGACAATGAATATGAATCATTCCCAACCCCGATTCATCCACCTACAAGTTAGCTCCATCATGTTGAGAATATCACTCATATAATAAATATAGTGCCTGCACTCTACTAGGAAACAACTAAACTCTGGGGAGTTGAAGTTATCCAGGAAAATTAAAGAATAAGTGGAGGCCTTGGATGAGACTAAGGAAGGAATCACAACCTTGGGAGGGGTTATGGATTACTGTTTTAGTATTTGGAACCATCTACAAGACATACCCAAGCTCCATTAGTTCGACAAGCATATTCAAGAGTGTGAAGTGAAGGTGAACACAAAAAAAGAAAAGATGTTTGCTACTGCCTCTTGTATATAGGAAGGAGGCCATGGCAGAGATTAGTGCATTAACCAAGAACATGACAACAAGTAGAAGATAGCATGAATCTATTGCAAGGATTGTTGTTGAGGCTCAGGAACAAGCATAGATGCACTTCAAGAACCTATTCAAACATCAGGTTAAAGCCAATGAGTTTTTCCTTGTGGTTGAGAAAGGAAAACTAGAAGCAAGGAAGAGCAACAAAGAAGATGTCACCTCATTCACTATGTAGCTCAAGGATATCACCAGTGAATTCGAGTTGATCCAAACAAGATTTCAATAATTTTTCAGTGACCTGCACAGGTGCATACAATCAGTTGCAGCACTGGAACCATGAACTATGTGGCTCGAGACAATCCACATATTAGTGTTGGAGGTCTATTGGTTCCCAAGTTTTGGACCAATTACTATGTGTGGATCCAAATAGTCAGAATCAATTATGATCAAATAGAAAGCAGTTAGGAATGTGTGCCAGTAATAATTTGCAATTTTGGGGAACCTTTGCCTGTATAAGGCTCATTTTGTAAATGGTTGGGGTGGTTGTCGTTGTTGTTACTATTTTTGGTTGTTGTTTAATTGATTTTTACATCCTCTATGTTATGTTGTTCATTCTATTTTTGTAAATGGTAAGAATATTTAATCTATTTAGTAGAGTTTCCAACCATGTATTTTTGTAACTAGTTTTTCCATTAATATAAAAGAAGTTCTCATCCCTTATATGTTTTTCTTACTCTGTATATGATTTATCTTATGATGGATGTTAGTAATTAGATGAATGAATTCTAGGATAATAATGGAATTTATTTTTAACATGTGTAAAGAAATAGCATTCTGATGACTAACTAGAAATGAGTCCCCCCTGTGTAGACTTGGTTCAGGTTTTTGTGTAATTTCCTATGTGCATCTCTAGTGAGGCATCACTCTGTTGTTGAGTATTGAAAATTCTAGTTCCCATGGAGTATTTTTTGGTCATATAAGTTAAGGCCTATATATGATAGATTGATGCCAACAATGAATCTAGTGGGCCAAACCTCATCCAATTGACATCCTGAGTCAACCTTTGATATGGATTCCTAGGATTAAGGGTGCATTCTATTTCCATTTGCATCTATTTCTCCCCGTTATTTTTGTGACATGGATTAACCCCCTCTCATTTATGTTAACATTGGTGATTGTATCAGATATTAACACCTATGGGTTTTTGTCTAATGGAAATCATGCTCCAACCAATGGTATTAGAGTGATAGGTATCGAGTTTGAAACTCACCCAAGTAATGATGGGAGGGGGTATTGTTGGCATTTTCATCCAGTGCTCCCCATGAGTTTCATGGCATGAGTTAACTCCCTCTTATGTATCTTAAATTTGGTGATTGTATCATAGATTAACACATATGGGTTTTTTTCTAACGGTAATCGTGCTCCAACGCATTCCTTGATTTGGAGGCACATTCCCTAATTTGAGGAATTGTTCCCTAATTTTAGGAGTGTCTAATATTGCAATTGGTTGAGGGATAGATACACTCCACTAATATAGGTCCTAACTAACCCAAAATATCCCTAACAAACTCCAAGTTCCCCAATTGAGATATATTAGGGATTTCCATGAACATGTAGTCTACTTAGTCAGAACTAGTGATTGGGGAGTCTTGGGTCAGTTAAACTAAGTCTAGGTGAGTTTGCACATGTAAATAATGGTGTTTGGATGTATTTAATCCTGATTAGTCTCCAACCACTACATGTGAAATTTAAATAGCCTCCTGACCTAATTCAAATTGGCTTGTTATATATTGTGTTCACCTCCATTCATTACAGTTATTGAGATACAACATTGTTTTCATCTTATATGCTTCTATTTTTTGTGTATTAATATATGATATCTCATTTGTTACATGATTAGTTGATTTCAAAATTGATTTTACAGTATATCTCTTTAGTTTATGTACCTAGATCTATATTCTCAAATCTTATAATTCCAAAACTTTGTTGTCATTAAACATAGCCTCCACAATAATGGAAACCATTATAAGTTCATGAAGTGGAGCATGTTCTTGGTCATATCTAAGATAAACCACACAAAGCATAAAAGTGTGTCTCACTTCATCATAGATTAGCCAACATCTTGAAGCATGACCTATGGACGATGATCTAATCCAATTCATTTTAAAGATGAGAAAATCCATAAAACTATGACTATGGTGCATTGTAACAAGTTTGAGAGATTATCTATGTCAAGGAGTGACAACATCCTAATTCATATGTGTGTTGGTAAAGAAAACGTAGGTTGGTCTTTGAGTCTTGGCTTACGACCATAAAATGATCATTTAGTTCTTGGTGTAAGACCATGTGTGGGTCCATTATGTAGTGATAATTTTGAAGGTGTATGTTTTTCTCAAGAAGTTGGTTTCGATGGTAACGTTGTTTTGGTTGGTATTATACTTTGTTTTTCCCCTAGTTTTGATATATTCTTGAAATTGATAGTAAGTAGGATAGAATTTTGTATGATGTATGTAGATGATAAAAATAAGCCAACTATCACTTTATCCCTTAGGATAAAAATTGAAGATGAATATGATAGAGAGATCACAAGCATCTCTCCAATATATGGGCTAGTGACTAAAAATGTTTCAAGCGTATTGATGTTAGGTAGAGTTCCATCTTATATTAAAGTGTATGAAAAAATCTCTTTAAGACATGCAAGCAATATTTTGCATGAAAAGCATGTCAATATGGATGAGAGTGGCTTGCAAAGAGGTAATACTCACTTTGCTAATAGAAATGAGAATAATGTGAAGAATTAGAACCATGGTGTTGTAGTAAGCCTATCAAGCCATGTTCTGGATAGTGATGCCATTCATATCTTGGAGAAGGGATTAAATTTTGCCCCAACTCCTAGGAAGTCCTAGTAAATGACTTTGTGAAAAACATTGAAGTAGTTATAAAATACCTTCCAAATAATATCGTAGAGGAAATAAGATAGGAGGCCTTGTCAAACTTACACAAAAAAAATGAGTTAACAAATTAGCAAAAAATTAATGAATCCTTGAGGAAGATAATAAGCGATGGAAATATTTTTATTCTTAAGGTAAATAAAGGAGGATCAACTATGACAATGAATAAAAGTGACTACTTAATGAAGATGCAGCACCACCTTGACTTGAGTGGTTTTTATAAGAAGTTGGAAAATAATCTCGTGAATAAAGTAATGAAGGAATTAACAAAAATGATCAAATCTTCTTCTTTGTATGGTATGAACAATAAAAATCCCATTCTAAGTTCCCCCCTTCATTCGTAGAATTTATGGATTATCTAAGATTCAAAAGGATAACATTACAAATCCCATTATCAATAAAATTGGATCCCCCACTTACCTCTTGACCAAGTTTCTAGCTAGCAAGCTTAAAGAATGGTTGGAAACACTGAGTCTAATATAAAGACTCATTCCATTTTTTGAGTAAGATCAAATATATTAAAGTTGATGATGGTAACATTATTTTGAGCCTTGATGAGGTACCACTATATACCATGATCCTTATTAATGAAGTATTGGCAATGATTAAGTTTATAATTGACCCTGTAACAACTAAATTCATGGATCTCTATCTAAGGTCAACATTCTTCAGTTTTCAAGGAAGTTTGTATGAAGAAAAATGTGGTGTTGCAAAGGATGTCATCTTTCCTCGATGGTGGAAAATCTCTATATAGAGCATTTTGAACAGATGACCATTAATTCCTTTCCTTTCAAACCTTATTTTTGGGTAAGGTTTGCGGATGATACAAATGTCAAATGGGCTCGCAGTATGAAGAAACTATGCAAATTTGTGGAACATTTGAACAATTAGTCGAAGCACATCTAGTTCACGATGGAATTAGAAGAACATGAATCCATTTCTTTTTTAGATGTTTGCATTTCTAGATGAGGAGATGACACCCTAGCTCATCATGTTTTTTTGTAAAGAAACCCACTCTGAGCAATACCTCCTTTCTCAATCCCATCATCACACTTCTTAAAAAGGTTGTGATCAATACATTGGTTACTAGATCCCTAAGAATCTCAAAAGATAGACATATTAAACAAGGAGACAACACTTAATCAAAAGTTTCCATAATAGGGGCTACATAGGGGCTACAATAAATGGTAAATTAATAAGGGTTTCCAAATTGTTGGAATACCCAAAAATACGAGAGAAAAATTAAGTTAAACATAAAGTGATGAACCCTTATGTCCAAGGCACATAAGAAAATACCAGGATAATTCTTAGAAAGAATGAGATTGATTGATTTTTCAACCTTTGAGTACTCTTAGAAGCCTCCTCAAATCGCTTAAGGACCAAGTGAATCATAAGCTACAAAGGGTGTTTAGAGCATCCCATGATCTTGGGGCCTTAAATACATTGGTGAGAGCTGGAGTCTTAGCATTTTTTTCCTTCTTTCTTGTTGTTTCTTTTCTTTTTTTCTTATATGTGGCTTTTCTCTCTCTTTTTAGATTTTGTTTGTTTCTTTTTATTTTCCTAGTCCATTATTCTAGCCAAGGTGGACCACTTAACCAAAAGACATGAGTTATTTATTTGTTTCTTTTTTATTGTTTATATTATAATTTTGTTTTTATTTTCAACAATAATTCTTGGTTTTGTTGTTGTTGTTGTTATATTTTTTTATTGACTTTATTGGTCTTTTATATTAACTTATAGATGGTTGCTTTCCACAGATTTTTTATTTAATTTTTTTTCTCTTGCATTTTTTTGTGATCGTAATAGATTATTAAAATTTCATAATTTACTAAAAAAACCTAAAAAATCTAGAAATGATTAGCAAACCAACACACTATAAAAACCTAAAACACATACAACCAATTTATTAAAATATGACACAAAAGAAAAACATTTCCAGGCCATAATTGAAACCAAAATAAAAAGTAATATGTTTTTCCACACCCTGATTGAAACCAAAATTATTACCAAAATAAAAGGTAATATGTTTTTCCACACCCTGATTGAAACCAAAATTATTACCAAAATAAAAAGTAATAATTTGCACATAGCCAGTTAGACAAAACCAACTTAAACTAGGATGCAAGGATCGGATGCCATGGGACACTTGACAGCTTGAGATAAGATCCTACACTTGTTTTGTCGTTTTTCAGTTTTACTTTATTAAGTTGTTTTGTCGTTTTTCAGTTTTACTTTATTAAGTTGTTTAATGAGTGGTTTACAAGAAATGGTAAAATAAAAATATATTATCAAAATTGAAATCATTTTCAGTTTCTATTTTCTTATTTTTAGTGGTCATGAAATGTGTGGTGCTGGTGGATCTCAACGACCAACACAATGACCTGGGAGGAATAAAAAATAAAAAGAAATCTGTTTACAGGATAGTAAAATCTGACTATGTCATAATATACCATTTTTGTTCAGGATCATAACTTCCAGCTTGAGTATTTTCCTCATTTGCTGAAGCATGGAGTGCAAGACCGCCTCCACTTACAAGATAGTCTATGCAAACAATCACAGAGACAAGACCTTGCACAAATTATTTTATAGCAACAGAAGCGTGCACGACCTGTAATTTGCCAAATGTATGTTTGAATTCCAAGCTGACATTAACAATTATAAATAAGAGTAGCAAGGAGAGGAACAATACAATATCTGGAGCAGCTGAGCTAATTATAACTGCCATGGCTAGTTATAATGTAGCTGCAGTGAGTTTTTCCACCATGTTCATGGTGTTATTGCTGCTGGTCAATTATTCCCACTGTTACCAAGCTGGTTTTAGTGAGAAAGATGGTACTGATCCGGGGGAAATAGCAGCTCCAACTTGTATATCATATGAATGCCCAGTTTACATGTCTGTGCACAAAGATACAGAATTTGAGATCCGTCGATATAGTAACCATACTCTCTGGATCTCTAGCTCTGAAATCAATGTTAATAATTCTTTCAGACAGTCCACTACGGCTGGATTCCTCCAGTAATGGCTCTCAGTCTCTATGTTCTTGCTTTGATTTTTGTTTTTGGTCTATAGAATCCTATAGAAATAACTGTGACTAGAGCTTTATGTGTACTAATGGCGAATGATGGATTTGTTTCAGGCTGTTTAAGTACATCAGAGGGAATAACGGGAAGCATGAAGAGATTCCAATAGCAGCGCCTGTTGTCACAGAGGTATTCCTGTCGAGCCGAGGCCCTGCCTGTGACACTGCCTTCGTTGTTCGTCTGCCTGTGGCCAAGAGCTTTGAGGATATGGTTGAAAGTGATAATTTCAGTAACCAGTCACTGCATGCAGAGAGTTGGAACGGGTGGTGCGCCGCTGTGAGAAAGTTTGGAGGATTTGCAAAGAATGATACTATTGTAGAGCAAGCCCAGAGCCTCAAAACAAGCCTTCTTAGTACCCCTTGGGCAGGCTCTGTCAACAATACTAGCAATGGCGATGACAAGTGCTTGCAGAACGTTGTGCCCTGGACATTTCAAGTTGCTCAATACAACTCCCCTTTTCGAAATCGTACTAGGTTTAATGAAATTTGGTTTGTGTGGGACACCTCTATAGATTCAAATTGCAGCTTTGTTTAGTATGATTGATAGGGTGGGCATAGGGGATTTGCTTAGCATCATAGATAAGAATATGATGATAGTATAAAAATCATGGCTAGATAGGGTCATATGTTCATAGATTGAGAGATTTTTATGGTTGAAAAAATAAGGATAGGGCCATATGATCCTGATACATCAGGATAGGAGATTTTAAAGTCGATAAATAGAGAGATTTTTTTAGTTGAAAAAACAGATTTTTAATATAGGGATCTTATAGTTGATAAATTAGAAGATTTTTGTAATTGAAAAAGTTGATAATAAGAATTTTATAGTTAATAAAAAAAAAAGATTTTATATTTAAAGAAGTCGATTTTGGATGGGGTTCATGATATTTTCAACATTATAATATTAGTATGGTCACTTGTGGTTGGTTGGTGAACCTCCATAAGCAGAGGACCTTCTACCCCACATAATGCATCATCCACACTCTTCTTCACATAATGTATCAATTTGTACTCAGCAGAGTAATGCATCATCCACAATTTTCTTCACATAATGTATCAATTTGTACTCAGCATAGTAATGCATCATCCACAATTTTCTTCACATAATGTATCAATTTGTAGTCAGCATAGCGTAAGAATTAATATATAACAATAATGACTAAAATTACCAAAATCATTATAATATTCTTTAGTATTATTTTATTTCATCTTGTACATGTTATATGTTTTTTAAATGTTTTTTTGCTAAGCATAGTGCAAAAATTAGCATACAATGTTAAAAATTAGAATTACTAAAATCATTATAATACTAGCTAGTATTATTTCATTTCATTTGGTTACATGTTATATATTTTTTAAATGGTTTATGTGCTAAGCATACTGTAGAAATTAACATGCAACATTAAAGACTAAAATTACCAAAATCATTATAATACTTTTTAGTATCATTTCATTTCATTTGGTATATATTACATATTTTTTGAATGTTTTTTCTGCTAAGCATAGTGTAAGAATTAACATACAACATTAAAGACTAAAATTACCAAAATCATTATAATATTCTCGAGTATTATTTCATTTCATTCCGGACATGTTACATATTTTTTAAATGTCTTTTCTGCTAAACATAGTGTAAAAATTAACATACAACATTAAAGACTAAAATTACCAAAATCATTATATACTCTCTAGTATTATTTCATTTCATTTGTTACATGTTACATATTTTTTAAATGCTTTTTTTTGTTAAACATAGTGTAAAAATTAACATACAACATTAAAGGCTAAAATTATCAAATTCATTATAATACTCTCTAATATTATTTCATTTCATTTGGTACATGTAACATATTTTTTAAATGCTTTAGTCAATTATTTAGTAAATGTGGTTGTGGTTTTTCATAGTTATGTCAAAACTAGATTAAATGTTATTGTAATATTGTAAGAGTTTTATATGGTAGAAAATGGTTAATAAATATAAGTATTGTATTGATATAGTTTTCATTTGATAAATAAGGAAGATTATGTTAATTATAAGTTAGTTAATAAATTTTTATTGACTGTGAAATTAAATGAGTATTAATATTGATAATATATTATTAGAAAAAAATAGTAAATGGTGAGTCAAAATGATAACTTGTAAGGTATAAAGTTTGTGTTGTATTGTATTGATATAGTATTCATATTAACAAGGAAGGACTTGAAGGTTGGGTGTTTAAGGGTTTCTTCTTCTCTTAGCTAATTTCCTACAAGTAATTATGTTTATCTTGTAAGTTAAAAAAATTATTTTTTTAATGATAGAAGTCATGGAAACAAAGAATTTAGATATCCAGAAAGGATGAACAAAGAGGATTTTGAGGGATGGGTGTTTAAAGTTTCCTCCTTCTCAAGTTACTGTTTTAAAATCCCTAAGCTCAATTACTTGCAATGAGGTTGATTGTTAGTTAAGCTAGTAGATTCTTTACACCTTAAGGGTACTAGGTCTCCTCGTATGCGAGAAAGTTTCTTTTAGAATGAAACTTAATTTAGTGATTATTTCATCCTTACATAACATCAAATTTCTCCTTTAAATACAAATGAAAACTTATTGTCTTAGATTATAAATAAATTGATCCAGATGGAGATCAATGGCCACCCATCTATTCCACTGGCTCAAAATAATTGTCCATTGTGGCAGTTTTCTAGTTATTTTTCTATGGTTTTTCAGGTCCCAAACTTTCGAGGTCGTTTTGAGGCTCTAAATGACGTTTTTTGGCCATTCGAGGGCCAAATGGTTGTATTCGGCATACTTTTGTCCAGTCAAAAGTTGTAAATATTAGATAGACCTTTCCAATGAGCTATTGAATGCACAAATCAAAGATCATATGCAAAATTTATGACCTCGGGAAGTTGACTGTTCAACTTACCACCTTGGGGTCGCGGACTTTATGACGGTGGGTTATGCTTTGGAATTTTGGAGTTCTCTCCTCGTCCTTATTGTAAATAGGCACATTTGGCCTAATTTTGTATTCAAGTTGGCATAGATGAGCATAGAAGCCACATCTCTTCTCAGAGATAGCTACCACCATTCTAGCAATTGCATTATTGTCTGTTCTATTTCCACAATTTAATAGAATATGTGTTTATTGTTTCTCTGTTATCTTTGCAAAGTGTATATTATTATGATTATGTATCCGCTCTTTCATTTCGTTCACACATAAATCCGGATCAGTGGCATCAGATCAATCTACTCTTTGATTGTTTCTCGGCGCATGTCCCCGACGAGGTCCGAGTATAGAGAGTTTGGTCTCAAACTAGTTTCACTTGATCACTCTCGCCATCCCAAACGACCTTTACCTCCCATGGTGGAAGAAAAGAGAGACGATGGAGCGGGATATCCTATCAAGTCGTTGCTCGAGGAATCCCTCGTGCATTAGAGGAACTAGATGATTGGTAGTTTCACCCAAATCCTTTTGCAAATGCCAGTAGTGGCAACTGCATCTTCAACAAGCAGCTGGTTCGGGGATGCAACTCCCTTCAAGGTACAAGTTAACTTTGATATTCCTTTATTTGAAGGCCAAATCGATGCAGATTCCCTGGATAATTGGTTTAATGTTCTAGAAGGGTGTTTCTATGTCCACAATTTCTCCAACGGGGAAAAGATCACCTTTGATCTCTTTAAGGTAGTCCCCCATTTCCAAAATTGGTGGGGTAATTATTGGGAGAAAAACTCATCAGAAAAGTCTGGAATGTTTGAGATAAATCCCACTTGGGCCTCTTTCATAGATGTCGTCAAGGAACAATATTATCTTGTGGGAAACTATGATGAACAGTACACAAAATGTACCATTCTACGTCAAGAGAGGGATAAAATGGTGTCGGAGTACACCAATAACTTTCATACCTTGCATATAAAGCTGAGTATCAAGGACTCCGAGCGGCACCTAATTCTAAAACATCGCAGTGGTCTAAATCGGTACATCCGAATTGATATGGACTTCCTTGAAATCTCTTCACTTAGATCTACCTATCGGTATGCTATTAAAATCGAGGAGAAATTTTAGCAAAAGAACAATCGAGACTTTGGACCTGCAAACTCATCACAGAAGAAAGGAAAGGGAAACCCTACACCGCAAAACATAGGAAAAAACAACCAGTCCCCTCCACAAGCGAAGAAGGTGAATGAAAAGATAAATAAGGACAGTGGGAAGTGATGCAAATTTCATAAAATCCCTTGGCACAACAATGATGAATGTCCCTCAAAGAATTTATTAGTGGCTAAGATCAACTCTTCATAATCATATCCTAATTCCGATTCCGAACCCAATTTCATAGCCATGGATAATGGGAGGCAGATCCTTGATGCATACCCCACTGCCACTGTTGCTACCACGCAGATTCAACTAGAGGAGCCTGAAGAGTCAGAGGCAAAGGAGCGCCTCTTTCACTCGTAGATGTGGGTGAAGGGAACACCTCTACATCTTATTGTTGACAAAGGAATCCAAAAGATCCTGATCTCAGCAGAAGTCATCAAGAGATTGAAGCTTTTGACAACACCATACCTGCAACCCTACATCATCGATTAGCTAAGCCAAGGATGAGGTATATGCATTACTCAACAATGCCTCCTACCATATGGCGTCAAGCCTTTCGAAGACAAGGTATTGTGTGATGTGTCCCCACTTGAATTCTGTGATGTTCTTTTAGGACAACCATATATGTGGATGTGTCAAGTTGTATATGAGTCACAACCTCGCAGTGTCATTATTACTTTGGGAGGAAAAATTTATCAGATACTAGAGAAAGTTGCACCTAACATAGTATCACAAGGTAGGAAGATAATATCCCACATCAAAAAATTATTCCTCTTCACAATTGTGTCTAAAGGAGAACATCAGATCACCTCCACACTCTCTACACAGGGTATCTATGCTCATCGGACACAAGAAGAAAATAGATTCATTGTTTTCTCATCCATCCGAGTACCTCTACAATGCAAGCCCACACATTCAATCTTCCCTTATAGAATCAAATCATCAACATAGCAATTACATCCCTCTCGGGATGCCAAAGAAAAGAAGCATTAGAGGAAATTTCAACTCAAAATGGGCCCTTTAACTTTAAATCAAATTCCATGTCATCATGTGTTAGCCAATGAAATTTCTTTAAATTTGAAATACCATATAGGTCTTAAACATTTTTTTAATATAAATTTGGGGATAGGTATCATTAAAAAAACTACTTTTTTTGTTTGTATTTTCGACATATCTCCCCATGTTTTTACTCAAATTTCAATCGGGAGAGCTCATTGGATGCGGAATAAAATTCTGCATCCAACGAGTACCCACTCGGCATACTTTTGATGAACCCTGCTACCCGAAAAACAAGAAATACCCAAAAAAACGTGATGATGATGTTCATCATCATGTTTTTTCAGGTATTTCTTGTTTTTCAGGTATCGGGGTCCGTCAAAAGTATGCCGAGTGGGTACTCGTTGGATGTGGAATTTAATTCCACATCCAACGAGCTCTCCCAATTGAAATTTGAGTAAAAACACGGGGAGATATGTTGAAAATACAAACAAAAAAAGTAGTTTTTTACTTTTAATCCTCCAAAATTAATCAACATTATTTTATTATTTTAACTATTTTTTTTTTAGGAGGCCCATTTTGAGTTGAAATTTCCTCTAATGCATCTTCATTTCAGCAAATGTCACATTAGGAGATCAACTCAACACACAGTTCGAGATATGATACGAGATTCTATGTAATGGAGACCATTGCTTCCTAACGAGGTAGGATTGACCCATATGGATATCGATGGCCACCCACCTATTCCACTGGCCTAAAACAATTGTCCATTGTGGTAGTTTCCTAATTATTTTTCTACAGTTTTTTCGGGTCCCAAATTTCTGGGGCTAGTTTGAGGCCCTAAACAACATTTTTTGGCGATTCGGGGTCCAAATGGTTGCCATCGACATACATTTGACCAATCAAAAGTTGTAAATATTAGATATACCTTTCCAACAACTTATCGAATTCCCAAATCAGAGATCTTATGCAAAATTTATGACCCCGAGAATTTGATTGTTCAACTTACCACCTTGGGGCCGCAAACTTTATGACGGTTCATCGTCTAAAGTTTTGTTTTGGAATTTTGGGGTGCTCTCCCTCGTCCTTATTATAAATAGGCCCCTTTAGTCTCATTTTGTATTCATCTTGGCACAAATGAGTGTAGTATCCACATCTCTTCTCAGAGATAGCTACCACCATTCTAGTAGTTGTATTACAGTCTGTTCTATTTCCACAATTTAATAGAATATGTGTTTATTGTATCTATGTTATCTTTGCAAAATGTATGTTATTATGATTCTGTATATGTTCTTTCATTTCATTCACACATAAATATGGATCATAAATACTACAACTATGAGATTAATTAAATATGTTGAAATGAAAAGAGTAGAAATCTAAAACCAATAGAAACAAATTATAAAAAAATGTCTTAAATCAAACAATACCATATAAGGAATCTATATACGATAATTTAAAGAGATGAAATGGAAAAAGTAAAATTATAATATGCTATAAAGTAAAGTGATAAAACCCAAATGGTAAAGAAGAATCCACATCTAGACGAGGTACTTATCGATAAGTGCAACACTAGCATATTATGCTTATATGGAAGAGAGAACCATGACATGTGACTTATAGAACACCAATAAACTGGTCCAGAACCAAGAGTTAATAAATAACCAGAAGTGGATGGCCTCCCAGCAAGATCACTAGCCCAGCTAACATCAAAGAAACCATAAGGCAGGATGGGAGCACCCGATTATAGTACATGGGAGAAGAATGAATATAATTTTATTGAACAAGTTTTGATTTGGATAGCCAAATAACCTAGACAATCTTACAATTAATTTTCTTCCCAAACATTTGTATGCTTCCAAAAATGTATACCACTACAAATAGAGAGTAAACTAAGAGAGGTGAAACCTCATATAGTGCAAAATCATATGAAATCAACACCTAAACTATTTGAAAGGATGCCTATGCACATGGAGTTGTTAGTTTCCATAAAAGTTGAAAGTAACATGCAACCTTTAACACAAGTGAAACAAACTTACCTCCAAAATATTCCAAACCCACTTTCATTTTAATGCTTGACCTTCTCTAGTAACCCTTTCTACCATTAAAAGCACCAATCAAACTACTTGATATTAAAATAAAATGGAATTTAATATGCAATTGAAAAGCTCAAGAATAATGGCTCTTTTCATGCTCCCTTCCTTCAGTCTCCTTCCCCTCATTTTATAATGGGTTGGATGGAAAATGAAAATTAATAACTGTAATGTCCCCTGTCACATCAGTGGTCTTTTGAGGTGACGAGGAACTCATTTAGATGATCATTATTGAATTTGTCTTTCTTTGATACCATTATAATCACATTTCCTTCGACTAAGTTGATAATCAGAGGAAACATTACACAAACCAGTCTTCCAAATTTCACCCAATCAACCAATTAGGGCCTCATTATTCATAAACATATGTACAAGGAAACTTAACACCTTAGTCTTGGATAATTGACTCCCTAATTAACCCTGCAAGCCATCTCGATTGTCAACTTCTGCTTTCGATGGCTAAATTATCACTTGTTGACTTTTCTTTACATTTTCAAGATTTTTTATGTCTGTTACGGAGAGAAATTCCTATGGCTTGGGGTACCACAACAGACAGCTTGACTCCAGAAATTAATCCTTTCCAATATGCAATAGAAATTAAATATCTAACACTAAAGGATCAGACCTCGTACCTTATTCCAGACGGCTGAAGTAGATCCCCGTTGAGCTTTCCAACTTCATCTTGAATTGATAGATTACTTCCTCAACCACAAGTAAACAATACAGTCATACTATATATATTGGTGTTAGATCTATTCTAGCATATATAATCAACAATGTATAAACATTTGAAAACCTCCATGGATAAAATATTCATTCAAACATACATTATTGGACAAGAAAAGATATTTCTATTAATATAAAATTAGAGATTACAATGGATACAACCTCTGTCGACACGTCTGTGAATCGAAGAAACTGAATCCCCCACTTGGGCCTCCACCACCTCAATCCTCCATCTCTCGATAGCAAGCTCACAAGCAAAAGGCAAGCTTGGGAAGAACACAAAAGTGCTCCAAGGGACAAAGGGATGCAGACTCAAGCACAAGATCCCACAACAATGGACTATAGTTTCTTTGCTCTCAATTCTCTCATATGCCTTCAATGTACCATAGAGTTCCTTATATAGCTTTTCAAAGGGGTAATGAAAGGTCGAATCCGAGCGATATCAAGGCATAGGGAAGGCCAAGAGTCAAGTGAGTCGGATCCATGTCAAGGAAAACTCCAAAAGGATTTGGATTTTGTACACATCTCGATGTACGCGGTTTTAGGGGTCAAACCCGCGTATATACGCAATTAGAGGTTTAAAAGTCGCGTGTATCATTTTTCACATGTTTTTAGGGATGGTCAAGGAAATATCAAAGGACAAAAAATAGTCCAAGGGGTCTAAGGAGTCTGCAGAGGGACAGGGGATAGGCCATACAAGTGTGATTCACCTGGAGTGGTAAAATCGGCTATAACATATGCCCCCTAATGTGTGAGGTCAGAGGGGTCATACGATGGCCAAAATACATTATAAGTCCATCCCAGAAGTGGAGTGATGAAGGATCCCAAATGGAATACCAGCCACCCAATCAGCATAGTACATTGATACAAATCTACACATAACTGTACATACATACAGCAGTCCCAGATACATAAGATTACAATGGCCATGAATAGGCATGATACAAGATATCACATAAGTGGTCATTGCCACATACAATATACATAGATCAAAATCTCCCTGATGAAGATATACAAAGGACCATGATCTCCATGATGGATGAAGATATATAATGGATCAAGATCTCCATAGTGGCTGGAACTGTCTGACATATACTGGAATCAAGTCACGAGAGCTGAAATATCACGAACACTGGCATGATCAAGGAGGTAGCATATAAGAGATGCCACCAATCTGGAAGGTCTTCTACACAAACCGCTATGAGTACTGTCCTACTATGTGAATGTAGGTGTTGAGGTCGAACATAGTAGTCCATCGTCTGATTACCGGTCATTGATGTATACCGTTAACATACGTGAGATCACCCAGCGATAATGAAAACGGGAATCAAGGTACTAGTGTGCAAACTAACAAGTGTAAATAAATGTGTTGAGGTCGAACACTTGAGAGGATCCATTGATCAGGGGACATTGATGTATTCCCAAAGACTGTCGATGGCGAGAGAACGTGCCACTGATGACTGCAAGTCTCAAGGCACTCAAAATGACTCTAGATTCCAGTCCTAGAATAAATGATCTGAATTTGATGGGATGAAATCCACTGGAAGGAGGGAATTAATGCATCCCCCATCATCTAACATGAGGTACTCAGCAAAGTTGTATGATGTGGAAGGACTTTATCATAAGGTGCACGAACCAGTAACTGTACTGGGAATGGCCAACATGCAAAGTCAAGATAACTGAGGAATGGCCAACTCAGGTTTCAACTTCCTTTGAACAAGAGCATAACGACGTATGGTGATTGAATAAAGGTAGAATAGAATCGATATATACAGCTAGGACATCTCTCCGACACAGAAGGCATCGGCAGAGGCTCCATGGGGACTGGAAGCTTAACCAGTCAATCGAGAAACTCAGATAAACGAGTACAGCTCCTAAATTTAAACTATAAACCCAACCAATGGATGTGATATGCAGTGCTCTATTCGAAGGAAACATGACTCGACAGCTGCCAGAGATAACATCTTTCCTCATCTGGCTTTTTGGTTTTTTTATTTTTTTTGGACTTTTTCAAATATTTAAAAATCTTGAAAAAGAATAAAATTGATTTATAGTTACAGACTAGGAGGATACAAGTGTCATAGGGGCAAACAAACTAGTTCCAAGAAGTGGAACATACCTATGCTCAATGCAAGGACACATGTGTAGGATATCGACACTCGAGGGAAAATCCCTTCCCGGTAAAAAGGGAATCAAGCTCCAAAGGATATATAAAATGTCTCTGCATGGCTAGACATGAGACAAGCTCGGGCTATATGTCTGAAATGCAATGTTAGGGAAGCCAACATAAAGGTCAATAAGGCAGGCAAAGCTCATGATAATGCAATTACAACTTGACATAGGGGAGTCCTGAGGGAAATAGGGCAGAAAAATATCAAGAGGAGTATGAGGCTCTTGCGAAATGTCATGGCAGTACTATACAACAGAATCCCACACCCTAAAGGACAAAACTTCAGCATGGGCACCGAATGCATATAAGGCGCTAACTAGGGTTCCCATGTAAGGTCAAGCTCTACCACTCATACCATGCCACTTCTAAAATAGCAAGAAGGTTCCGTGGCATAATAGAGTGGGTTCATACCTAAGGTTATGATGAAACGGTCATAAGGTCATGCAAAATGCAAACGGTGATGAAACCTAACCTCTACGCCAGTTTAGACATGATACCTGAGATCGGCACGAACGAGTCAATCCAATGGCTGAAACAACACTCAAAAAGGTCTCCTACATCATGAATTAGGTCAAAAAAGTTCCAAAATGATTAGAAATGGTCCAAACTATAGGAAAGGGGGTAAAAAATTTCAAAAATTTCTATAAATAGTAAAAAATTCAAAACATTATAAAAAATTTGAAATTTTTACCCAATTGAGCTCAAATTTTCAACAGCGAATTCTAGGAGATTTAGCCAGCGGAATCCACTACCGTTTCTTCCAGGTACTTACCCATGCTCTTCTCTTCAATTTCAATGCAATTTTTATCAAATTCCATGGTCATTTGAGGTTTCTAGGCCAATCTAAAAAAGGCGCTACGGCCCACATAGAAATCGAGGGTTTTTCTGTGTATAGGGCTGGATATACACGAAAAATGCCCTCATAGTCACGTACATACGCGGCTGTTTGGCAAACAGTCACTTATGCGGCCGCGTATGAGGTGTTTTAATTATTCTAATGGGCAAACTTGCAATTTTTTGTGCAGGATGGTCCTAGAATGGAGAGAGCATGAACATGGTGATCTAGAAGAGGTAGTAAGGGCCAATCTAATGGCTCAACAAGCACTACGTGCATATGGACTCTACAAGTTTTGGTGTCTTGGTGGCTTGAGGGCCAAACCAAGATTATTGCAGATGCTGGTGGATTACTAGGATCCAGAATCAGAGTCCTTCCAGATAGATGGGATGTCCCTCACCATAGAGGTGGAGGACATATACTTCATTACTGGACTTTCCCGATGGGGCGAAGTAGTGAACCTTTGTTCTTGTGGTGGGCCCAGAGGTGGCCTGACTATCGATGAGTACATTGCAGTGTACTACTATCCAGACATGGAGAAGGTGTGGAGTCAGATCCCAACCAACTCTATACAGTTGTTGGGCCTAAAGGCCATCCTACTGACATTGGGCAGGATAGCAGGCTTGGATTCACTCCACCAGGCCTCGCGGCCTCTGATGTTCTATGCAGTGGAGTGCATGAGACCCACGTTTTATGACTAGAGCACTACACTACTGAGCAACATGAAACATCAGCTCAGCGAGTGTAAGATGGGCAGAGTATAGAACTTCGGGTTCAGCAGCATACTGAGCACGTTTATCTTCGAGCGTGTTCCAATATTGAGCCCCAGAGTTGACATTCCTCTTCACGGGGTTGGAGATTCGGCCCAACAGCGTTGGGCGGATGCGATGCGCAGACTAGGGGGAGGTAGGGTGGCCAACCCCTACCCAACTGATTTCTTTCTATTGTGGCAACGACAGATAGTTTCCATCGATGACTACCCGTATGCGGGGATTGATTTCTGGGGGGACCCAGACATGTCGCTACCACCAGGATCAGCATACGGTGACATAGGTAACGAATCTCGACCCTCTCCTTAAATTTTTGAGTTATTTAATTTTTTTGTGTTTTCTGATTATATGGAATCAAAAGACATATTTTTTGGGTGACAATACATAGTGACATCTACCATTTGCATCCAGATGTGGGACCATAGCGGCCTGAAGGCTTCCCTCGTCATAGATGGAGGGGAAGAGGAGATGATATCATAGGTGTGGATGTGGAGAAGATGCTCCAGAGCATTCATACCAACTTTGTTAGGCTGACACATAGAGTTCCAATGGCACAAGTTGAGGACTTTCCTGAGGATATGTAGTGCCAGGTGGTGGGTGTACCACGAGCATGGGTGTGATTATTTCGATGGCTAGCTAGAGCCGTAGTGACCTTTCATGATCACAACCCCCCTCCTCCTCCACAGGCTTATATACCTAGGAGTGACACATTTTGTATTACCGTGTATTATATTTTGGTGGCTCGAGAGCCCCATTTTTGTATCATGACACTATGTATTACCACATTTTGGATGTTATAAAATTTATATGGTAATCGGTTTATTTATTTACAGGTGTAAAAATTTGTGTTTGTGATGAATTTATAGTGTATGAAACAAATGCCAATCTAACACGTAGTTAGCATATGAGTCAGCAACTTGATTATTAATTCTTGGAATGCATATGTATGTTATATTGTCAAATTGTCGTTCTAATAATCTCACATTTAATAATCTTCTTAATAACGTCGAATCTCTAACATGGTACAAACCATTAATTTGTGACACTACTAACTCCGAATCAAGACGTACCTCAAGAGAGAGAACGCCATGTGAAATGGCATCCCATAGAAGTTCAATAATGGCACTATATTCAGCAACATTGTTTGAAGATGGTCATAGACGTACACCTCTTGAAGACAATACCTGACCCATAGGAGTATAAATACCCCAAGCAGGAGAGGCTGAGTGTTGAGTGTGATGGCTCGCACCATCCACGAATCCTATGTAGGTGGAAGATTCCATTGACATCTGCCAAAAGAAACAGAAACTAATCACAAACCCGATCACTATAAGAAAAAGACCTAACTATGCAAGACTGTACAATAATATACAATAACCAACCTTGGCTGAAAATCATGCATAGTAATTCTTGAGATAGAGCTCATTTCTAGGATTCGCCAAGGCCGTTCCCTCATAAACCACTAACTCATAAGCACCCTTCTCTAACACACGTTTGATGACGTAAGGACCACACCACATGGGGTTAAATTTCCTACCCCCAAGGGTTCTTTCGGTTGATCCCACAAAAGGACCAAGTCTCCCTCACTAAACCTCCTTGGATAGAGAGACTTATCGTACTAGACCTTTACGCGATGTTTATTTACTTCTAGAGCCACCAAGGCATCTCGACGCTGCTCATCAAGTTGCTCAAGGTGGACCAAACGCTCCTCCAATGGTGAAGTGTCTAGTAAGATTTCTACAGCTAGCTTCAAAGAAGGAATCTCGTATTCAACTGGAAATATCGACTCCACTCCATGTACAAGTTGATATGGAGAAAAACCCATGGCAGTCTTAACAACAGTTCTATACACCCACAAAGCAGGATATAACATGATGTGCCAATTATTCTTGCTTTGTGCGATGGTTTGTTGGAGAATGGATTTGAGTGATTTATTCACCGCTTCTACCTATCCATTCGTTTGAGGGTAGTAAGAGGAGGAATGCTTTTGTTTGTACCCTAACTTTGATGCCAACTCTTCCATCATATGATTCTGAAAGTGCAAGCCATGGTCAGTGACAATCTCTTTCGGAATTCCGAACCAGGTAATAATCTGGTTGAATACAAAGTGTGTGGTTGTCTCACTATCAGATTTAACTGTAGGCATATCCTCACCCCATTTTGTGAAGTAATCAATAGCCACTATGATATGATGATGCCCCCCAGCTGAGGCTGGGTTGCAATCCATAAAATCAATCCCCCACTTAGTGAAGGGACCGACGGTGATGATGGCATGTAATGGGGCAGGTTTCGAGTGCATATTACGTGCAAACACCTGGGAAGGGTGGCACCTCTTGACCGCATCTATACAATCCTTAAAGATCAGCAACCAGAAATAACTCACTCTTAATATTTTTTGGGCTGTAGAAATCCCAGATAAATGACCACCACATGCCCCTCCGTGGAAATCATTCAGCACTACCTCAACCTCTTCATGAGTTAAACAACGTCATAAAATGGAATCTACCCCACGGCAGTACAAAGTGTTATCCACTATGAGGTAATTCTTAGACACGTGATGTAATCATTGTCGTTCATCCCGTGAGAGGTGAGTAGGGACCTTCAATGTTTGTAAATATATAATGATATCCCCATACCATGGGTCTAAATTTGAGATTAAGAAGATGTGTTCATTGACAAACGTATCTTCACAAACCAACTCCTCGGTCTCGCTTGGGAAATCCGATATAAGCTCTGCAAAAATTAATGATTTCTTCGATTTTGCCGAAACAAACTCGAGATCAAATTCTTGCAGGATGACAATCCATTTATTATATTTTCCCCCAATCATCCTTCGAGTGAGGACAAATTGAAATGGATTGACATGGGCTACAACCAAGGTCTGGCGAAGGAGAATATAATGTCTCAACGATTGAACCACATGTACGGTAGCTAAAGCAAGCTTCTCAACATGAGAATAATGAGTCTCTACGTCAATAAGGTTCCAGCTCAGATAGTATATGACATGCTCTTGGAGCTCCTCATCCTCTTGAACCAAAACCATACCAATCGTCTCCATGGACGTGGCCACATAAAGTAGAAAATCACGGCTATAGTCTAGGGGACTAATCACTGGGGATGATGCTAGGACTCGCTTGAGCACATCAAAGGACTCCTAGGCTTGCTCATCCCAACAAAAGGTGGTGTCCTTCTTCAAAAGACGCATGAAGCCTCTAGTCAAATTGGCAAAATTGACAACAAATCTTCATAATAAGTTTGCCATGCCTTGCAAACATTGAATATGATGAATATTTTTCAAGGGAGACAACTGAAGTATTGCCTCAACCTTCAAAGCGTCGACCCTTATACCCTCTTTAGAAACGATGAATCCTAACAAGTGACCTGACTTCACACAAAAGATGCACTTGTGAGGATTTAACCTAACCAAATAATGGCGACATCTTTCGAATACCAATCTCAAGTGATAGGAATGACGCATTCTCATACGAGAATGAGCAGTAAGGTCATCCAAAAATACCTTGATAATCGACTTGAGATCGTGGAAGATCAAGGTCATTTCCCACTAAAAAGTAGCTCCGGAATTCTTAAGGCCAAAAGGCATTTTCTGATATGCAAAAGTTCCCCAAGGACAAATAAATGCAGTCTTATGTTGGTCCTTGGGTTTAATTTGTATCTGATTATATCTGGAAAAGCCGTCCATAAAGGAAAAAACCTCGCTACCAGCACACTCATCCAAAATCTGATCAATAAATGGTGTGGGGAAATTGTCCTTAGGACAGGCACGATTTAAATCACGAAAATCAGTACATATGCAGATCGCTCCCTGCTTCTTATCCACGGGAACGGGGTTTGAAACCCACTCCGTCAAGGGAACAGGATAGATAAAACTGGCTTTCAAGAGTTTCTCTATCTCTACCTTAATCATGGGTGCTTTCCTAGGATTCACCGCACATAAGTGTTGTCGAACAGGCTTGGCGTTGGGATAAGTCTTAATCTCGTGTTCGACAATACGAGGGTTGATACCTGGCATTTCATCATAAGACCAATAAAATATATCATGGAATTCTTTAAACAACTCATTGTATTCTTGAATCTTAGCATGGGAACATTCTGCCCCGATATAGACATTCTCTATCCTACCAAGATCGCAAGAGATATTGATAGGAATCATTGAAGATATGTTTGCCATGTTTCCATGAGCCATCGGACTAGGAGAGCTTAATGGAACCATAGGACTACCAAATCTCTCACTAAGAACTGCCCTAAAGTCTTCACGCTCCAAGCAGTCAAGTTCGGGAAGAAAGTAAGATCTATGATGGGGTTCCTCCCATGGTGGCTCAAATCCTGACATGGCCTCAATAATCACTTCATTTGAAGGTAAAATAGTATCAAGGTAGTCGTTCACGTGAGAAGACTTTACTACCCATGCCAGCAGCACATAAGGGTCCTCCTCCTCCATCTGCAAAGAGGAAGGACTGGGCTCTGCAACACACTCGAGATTATCTTGATAATCTACCATAGTTGCAGGCAATGGTACATCCGTCACAATGGGTTCACTCAGAGTACTCCGTGTAGGAAGAATCCAAGGATCTTCCATATGACTTGTGCGAAAATACATCGATCTCATAGATGTCGAAGCCTCACCGGAACTATACCCTATCATAAGGATCGGTGCAGGAAAACTAAAACTTCCCATGAGGGATGGATACATGCCTACACCCACACTCCCACTTGCAGACTGAGAATGTTCAATGATCGGGATCAAAGCTCCCAAAGATGCGGTAATAGACGGATTCTTGAATGACGTTTGATCAATCGTGACTATCTTCCCATTGAATGGAAAGCATACAACGTGAAATAGGGAAGAAGCTATGGCTTGCATACTATACATCCAATTCCTACCCAGCAAGAGATTGTAGTCAAGGGGCGCATCAACCACCTCGACCTCTATCGCAATGGTCTTCCCTCCCAAACGGACCTTAAGGGAAGGAAGGATCCCGTGTGTCCTAAACGATCTCCAATCGAACGCAGTTAACATGGTCACTGATTTAGATAGCTCAGGGGAACCCAAACCCTTCCAACATGATAAAGACATCATAGAAGTGGCAGCATCTTCGTCAATCACAGTGCGCTTGACGGTCATGTTAAGAAATTCTACGTGAATCAAAAGAGACACATAGTAAGGTAAGCGAGGCTGAAGTCCTATGGTTTTAAATTTAATCATGGAGGAGGAATTATCATCATTCACACCAAGGGCAGAAAGAAAAGCCCTCCTTTGCGAAGGACAACTCTGAAGCACTTCCAATGTAGACATCGCACAAGGAGTGTGGCCCAAATCCTCAACAACTAAATAGTTTTGGGCGGCTCGAGCATTAGGATTGTGCCCCGAACGCTTAAGGACTCCCTTAGTAATGCAAGGTGTAGCTTCAGGTTTATCCACAGGTTTCTCAATACGCAAAGGAGACCCTGGTGGATCAGGTTCCTTTCCTAGGCTGGGTTGTGATGAACCATAGTCCTTCGCACGGGTCACAACTTTTGCAGCACATACCGTGTTAATGCAACCACGACCACTACCCTCCGACAGATCTTGATCACCACCAAATTGATCATGGGTCCTGGAGTTCATATTTTGATTATGAGGTAAAGGGTTAGTCATCACAGTTTGTCCCTGTGCCAAGAATCTCGAGGCTTCATCGATACGAGGACACAAGTAAGTGAGGTGATTGTCCTTACACAACTTGTAAGGGAATTTAACCTTACATTTAGCTTGCTTGTCCCCCCCAGCATTATGGGCACTCTTGTCATTATTATTATCATTCTCATTCCTATTCCCACCCTTATGATTATTCTTACCCTTCTTTTTATTCCATCCGGGCTGGTGGTTACCCTTCTGGTCCGACAATTGTACTAAAAGCACACTCACCGTTTGGGTGGGTTGAGACGAAGCCGTGGCTTGTCCCGAGGCAGATTGGTTGATTGATAATTGACTAACTTGTTTTGCAACCGAATCTATAGGTTTAGCACTTGCACAACCTACAATGCCATCAACATGTGGTCTAGGTTTAACTTTGGGGTCGAAACTAGAACGTGGAGCATTGGGAATGATCTCATATAACAAACCAGACTGAGCATAAATCAAATCCAGTTCCTGTGCCCTAAAAATGTCTTGTTCCTCATTTTGCACTCCGGATGTAGAAACATCCTTCGTTATATATGGAAATAACGACTTAAGGAACCATTCAAGGAGGAATTTCGGTGGTATAAAGGCTTTAATTAACCTCTTCCATCTATGCCACTCTTGGATTTCATCTGAAATATGTGTGGATTTATCCTATCGAAATGTCGACAAGAGTTCAGTACCAACGTCATAACGCACTGGTAGCTGGAAATGGTTAAGAAAAGTCATCGCTAGGTCATCGAACAAAGCAAATTCCCCCCTAGGTAGCTCTATATACCATTTCATGGCAGGCCCTATAAGGGTGCATTGAAACAGCATTAAACGGATGGAGTCCTGGTGTAAGGAATTCGAAGAGCACCATAGGTGAAAGGTAGTAACATGTTCGCTCGAATTCTCTCCCATTTTTCCCTCAAATTTGGGTATGTCCGAGGGAAGCTTAGTAGGGACAACCGGCCAAGACAGGTCATGAGCTACAGGATCGTTCGTCAATCTCGACAAGTCAAGAAGATTCAGCGTTGCGAGGAAAGGGAGCCTAGGATGATGAGGCCGATGGACCGCTTCCTGATAGTTCTGATTCACATAGGTCTAATTGCCACCATGGCCTTGGCCATAGTGCCCTCCTCCTGTTTGATCTATATAGGGTGGCATGGAAGCACCATAGTGTGGTGTACCTTGACTATTAGGAGCTACAAAGCCGTAATTTGGAGAGCAAGCAGGTTGTTGATACCCGCCTTCATAAGGTGAAGAACCCTATCCATACTATGTCCCATAATAAGGTCCATAAGTCATTGCAGGAGATGTCCCATGAGACACTCTGTAAGTAGGAACATACACTCCGGAAGTAGGAATATACATTCTGGAAGTAGGAATGTGACCTCTAGAAGTATGAACATGACCTCCCGAAACAACGGGTAGTGCATGAAGCTAAGACACAACCAGTCTAGTAACCATAGTATAGACATAAATTGTAGCAATGTTTCGGCCCAAAGGACCACGTGAATGAGGTGGAGGGTGAACATTCGAAGAACTAGGGATAGAGGATGAAGGGATCTATGTAATTATGTACGTTCTATTCCCTATAGTCACTCATCTCGAATCTGGTATCCTAATAGGATCACTAACCCTAGACCTAGGAGGAATATGTGCTGTAGCTTTCACCACTGAGATGGAAGGTGCAATGTGACTAGTGCTCCCAAACCTCTCTGCATGGTAAGGAATGAGAGTGCCCCCAGGCATAGTGTTAGGCTCTAACTCAGATTCGACATGAAATGCCAAATCATGTGTGGGAAAACCAGACATACCATAACTACCATAACTAGTGCTCGCGGGTTCATAAATGAGTCTCTTCATCCTCCAGCATTCCATACCGGCGATGTGTCAATGGGGGATCAACCCTAGATTAAGTAGGTCTATCATGAAAGGCTCCTATCTCAGAAATCACAGGACCTAGCTCAGTCAAGTCGAGTGAAGGATCATAGTTAGGAGTAAACTCCCCATCTTCCACATGAATGGAAGAAGGTGGTTCAGGAATACCTTCTATATGGTCTCCCATGGTGTGTGAATCAATGTGCGAAGTAGTCCACATGGATTGTCTATTTCTCTCTCCCAAAGGAGGAGGAGATGTAGAAGGTGGAAGTCCTGCTAAATGAAGAGAACGGTGATGAGCCGCACCCAAATCCACAATGACTCAAAAAATATATATAAATGAATCTCTATCTACACAGACCCTAGGCAAGCTATCATGCACAGAGCAATCACTAATAAAATCTAAAGCCAAATACAATCAATCAAGGGTAGGATAAGTGAGCTCCCAAATGAAGCAGGTATGTCTCGTGTAGGAGAGGCTTGAGACTCCCATACACAACAAGCAGAGGTACATAACCAATTATTGTGGCCCTTAGCTTCAACGTGTAAAGAAACTATGCTGTCTGACCCCAACCTGGCTGGGACACCCACAGAATAACCCCTGTAAAGTACCCCCTTGATATCCTAGGTAAGGCCACTAAGGTTACCTCAATATAATCAATGCTTAGGTGGACAATCGTAGGCGGGATTGATCGTATGTGTAGGGTAGCAAAGCCTGAAACTCTCGAAAGAGCCCCTAGATATGAATACAATCCTGGAAATATCTATGGTGCTACTCAGTTATGACTAGGGGTCATCCCAATCAATAACCGCTCACACTGCCTCGTGCTTAACTCCCTTTTGAGAGGAGGATCCTGAGAAACACTGGTTATACCAAGGAATTTCACACACTCACCTGGACAGACACATACATGTTGTTGTTTAGTGGTCTTGGAGAATTTACTCACAATGAACTATTCCAAGACCCTAAAACCTAATCTTGTTGGTGAACCCTATCAAATAAAATAGTGTATTTCATTTTAATTAAGCGTTGATTTTAATTGGCTTTATTACTCGAAAGAGGGATATGGCCGTGCAACTAATGGTGTTATGACACAACATGAAGGAAAATGCACATCTAACAATCAATGCAAATGCATTGTGTCCATGAAAATGGGGTATGCTACTATGTGAAATGCACAATTTTCTTCAAATGATAAATGCAAGCTTTCCTATATGAAATCCTAACTAATACTCCAAATCAAATCTAGTGCAAGTACTATGCAAAATGCAAAATGCAGTGCATGATGATAAGAAAATATTTTGGATTTTTTGAAATAAAATGAGATATAAAAAGCAAAAGAATAATTCTACAATCCCCAGACTCTGCAAGCACGCTCAAGTAGCACTCAAGAAAAGCACTAAGGTAAAATAAGTCTAATGCACTAATCCCAAAACAAAAAATCGAAAATGCAATGACAAGAACATTCTTAAAAAAAATTTACCCTAAACAAAAACGTCTCTGGTCAGAAACAGAGGTGTATACAAACAATGGCAGTATTAAAGGAGACTTAGCAATCATCAAAATTCACCCAACAACCATTCAACTTCCTCTAAAAGGCAAAACTAAGGGCATACGCTACTATTCACAGTAAACCCGCGTGTGTACGCGGAAATAGCAGAGAAACCCGCGTATATATGTGACTGTGAGTTCAAAACTCGCGTACAAGAAGAAAGGTGCATAAAAATAAAGGTAAACAGACAAGCTGAGATAAACTTCACACCAATAAAACACTACGAGGCAAACATGCCCCCAGACCCGACATAGAAACAAGAGAAAAAGAGCAATTCAAAGTCATTGAATGCTAATAGAAATCCCCCAAAGGAAAACTACTAGGAACTCCCCAGCGGAGTCGCCAATTCTGTTATGGAGAGAAATTCCTATGGCTTGGGGTACCACAACAGACAGCTTGACTCCAGAAATCAATCCTTTCCAATATGAAATAGAAATTAAATATCTAACACTAAAGGATCAAACCTCGTACCTTATTCTAGACGGTTGAAGTAGATCTTCGTTGAGCTTTCCAACTTCAGCTTGACTTGATAGATTACTTCCTCAACCACAAGTAAACAATACAAGCATACTATATATATTGGTGTTAGATCTATTCTAGCATATATAATCAACAATGTATAAACATTTGAAAACCTCCATGGATAAAATATTCATTCAAACATACATTATTGGACAGGAAAAGATATTTCTATTAATATAAAATCAGAGATTACAATGGATACAACCTCTGTCAACACATCTGCGAATTGGAGAAACTGAATTCCCCCACTTGGGCCTCCACCACCTCAATCCTCCATCTCTCGATAGCAAGCTCACAAGCAAAAGGAAAGCTTGGGAAGAACACAAAAGTGCTCCAAGGGACAAAGGGATGCAGACTCAAGCACAAGTTCTGGCAACAATGGACTATAGTTTCTTTGCTCTCAATTCTCTCATATGCCTTCAATGTACCATAGAGTTCCTTATATAGATTTTCAAAGGGGTAATGAAAGGTCGAATCCGAGCAATCTCAAGGCATAGGGAAGGTCAGGAGTCAAGTGAGTTGGATCCATGTCAAGGAAAACTCCAAAAGGATTTAGATTTTGTACACATCCCGATGTACGCGGTTTTAGGGGTCAAACCCGCGTATATACACGATTAGAGGTTTAAAAGTCACGTGTATCATTTTTCACATGTTTTTAGGGATGGTCAAGGAAACATCAAAGGACAAAAAATGGTCCAAGGGGTCTAAGGAGTCTGCAGAGGGACAGGGGGAAGGCCATACAAATGTGATTCACCTAGAGTGGTAAAATCATCTATAACAACGTCCATACATAAGGATTAAGAATTTGGAACCCCTGTGAAACATACACAATTTATCTTGCAGAATTCGACATTCTGATATTAGGAATCAAAATTCATAACAACACAACAATATCCAATGAAATAACCTTGTCTTGTCAATCCCAACCGCTAGCCTTCATACATCGAGAATTGAAAATTGGAACAAACTATGTCCTTCAAACAAAACCTTCCTAGATTTCCAACTCTGACTAATACCTTCCATACGTCGGGAATCAGAAGTCAGAACTGCAACTAAATATCACAAACAGCCTTGACTTCCCGACTCTGATTACAATCTTTAGTACATCGGGAGTCAAAAGTCAGAACCACAATCGGGTTCCAATTAGTTATTCCTCAACTTTCCAACTCCAATGTTTTGATATTGAGAGTCAAATTTGACACTTCCTAACAACTCCCCACAATGATATCAACTTGTCAACTTTAATGTTCTCGACGTCGGGAGTGAGAAGTCCAAACCAAATTTCTGACAAACAATGCCTACTTGCTGACTCTGACATTTTTTACCTCAGGAATAAAGATTTGGCTCAATTAACATATTTTTACTACTTCTTACACTTATTTCGACATCAGCACAGGAACAAGTCGGAAAACTACCCTATGTTCAACACTTGGTCAATTTTTCATTCCAGCCTTGTTGTTTCGACCATGGAAACTCTGCAGAATTCTTCCTATTTGCAAGTTGAACACTTATCCTATTTTCATAACATGACTGAGGCATGGATTCAATCCTTTTGTATCCTTGTTATATTTTCATGGGACTTCTAAAACATATGCAAATGCAATCTGCTTCTGGAAATACAACAACTACACATTCAATCCATGCATGAACTAGTCTATTCATCACAAGCATAAACAATAACTCATACACAAATAAAAAACATTTCTAAGTAATGGAAACCACTCTTTTGCATAATTCAATATATCATATCATTTAATCAACATAAGAAAAGGATAATCCATCACATAGCAATTTTGGGCATTCATAAATAGCAGAACAATTATCTTTTGAACTAAAACACTCTAGAAAACTGGTTATGTGAGGTCAACGTTCCATCCAACTATAGGTCTCTATCCATCCTATATTATTTCATATGATATACCAACCGTATGTTGGGTTTGGTTATCCACTAAGAATAACTATATAGGTGCATTCACAACATACACTCATATTTCTCCTCTGTCATAAAAACAAACACTCATGATAGGCCAATACACTATTGGGTTTCTTAAGCATACAAGGAGACTAGGAAGGTGAATGCCAAGACAATGAGCTCAATCATATAGATACATATATCTCATTTGGTTTATCCACCTTGGCACCCACAATACCTACCACACCCAATACGAGATATTTTCACTACTGCATAGTCCCTTGGGCGTCCCTTCCCTCTAGTGCTAGTTAGGATGGGCATAGAAAGGTCCAAGTTGATGACTTTCATATAATATCTCCTTTACTAGGCTTAGCAAGTAATTTCCACTTTTTATCTCTCCCCCACTTCCCGTTCATCAAACTACATGCATATCGATTGGTTCAACCATCCTTAAACCCCACAATACCTAACTCACCCAACACAAGGATGGTCTCTTTCATTGTTGTACAGTCCCTTAGGATATCCTTCCCTCTAGTATCATCCCAGGGTGGCAATAAAAAGGTTCAAGCCACTAAAACCTCAAATAATTTTTCCTATGACTCAATTCTTGGCCACGCTAATATTCATCCACGAATGCAAAGAACCCCATTTACAATTTCGGTTCTCTCACAAACTCTTGGATGTTAAGCGCCCTCGATTTCATCTATGGAATTGGTGTATATGGATATTGTACTAGATTCTGTGATCCATGCCATTTTTCTATGCAATTCTCACCTAAATACAAGGATTTCTCACTAAATTCCCCCTCTGCTAATTTGTTTCCCCCTTTCCTCATGGATTGTGCTTTCTTGCATGGAGATGATAGAGAATAAAAATTCATGAGGAACTTGACTTATGGGTCAAGTAATATTAACTAGTAACCTATCATTCCCATTTTACCACTCTTTTCAGGCTTCATTAAACTCCTACTATCATTTATATGTTACCTTCTTAGAACAGAATTAAACAACAGTTAAGGGAGTTTACTTGGGTAACTACTTGCCATTCAGGGCATAGAGATTATAAAGATGGAATTAGGAAACAATGGATTGAATACCATAACCTCCTCACTTCTCCATAGTGGATAACACACAACCCCGTCATTTTGTTGTTTCCTCCATAGCCAACCTTATACATTTATTTGCATTGTCAATATTTTTAGGCTTTTACATTTTACATCTCTCACTAGCACATGGTCTATCAACATAAATTACTTTCCTCTATAAATAGACCATTATCTAGCGAGGATTTGGATTTGAGATACATGCTAGTAATAATACATTGCTTATGCACAATATTTACACATCGAGCAAATATACATTACAGGGGTCAAAATGGGGACATTACAATCCCACCCCCTTAAAACAAAATTTTCCTTGGTGTTCTCAAAACTTGGACAAAACTGGGTATTCCTCCCTCGTGGAATCATCCAACGCCCAAGTGGCCTCATCATGTCCAAGGTGCTTCCATTGCATGCTCACCTATCCTATGGCTTAGCTTCGAAGCATTGTTACCTTCTTATCGAGGATGCAAGTAGGGTCCACTTGGAACTCTCCCACTGGTTCCACCTGAATCACATTCCAATCAATTACATGATTAGGATCATGTACATACTTCTTAAGCAAATAAATATGAAAAACTTTATGAACTTTCATGTCAGTAGACAACGCAATATGAATCATATGCAATTGGTCCTATCATATCAAAAACTTCAAATAGCCAGCAATATCTAGGTGCTAGCTTGGCACAGCACCCCAACTTCAGGGAACTCTTCTTTGGATTTACTCTTAAGTAAACATGACCCCCAACTTTAAATTCCTTATGCAATCTAATGTAAATATGCATAATGTTTCTTCCTATCTTGGGATTCCTTTAAATTCTAACTGATCTTAACAATTTCTTGTTCTATCTCCTTAAGCATTTATGGCTTGAGCACTATCTTCCTAACTGAAATATCCCAACTCACTAAAGTTATAGATCCTTTTCCATACAATACCTCGAATGAAATCATTCCCAATGTTGATTTATGCCTATTAGTGTATGCATATTCTATGAATTGTAGGTAATATTACTACTTAGATGGCTTATCCATCAAATACATGCTTAACATATCCGCAAGAACTTGATTCACCCTCTCAGTTTGGCCATTTATTTGAGAGCTATATGGTGTACTAAAATTCATATGCGTCCTGAATTCTTGAAATAACCCTTTCAAAAAATTTGATGTGAACTTTGCATCTCGATCTGAGACTATTTCTTTGGGTAACCCATGCAATCTAAATACCTCCTTCATAAAGATATATTCTATGTCACTTGCTTTATGAGTGGACCTGAATGGAATAAAATGAGCTTCCTTTGATATTGTTTCCACCATTATCATGATTGAATCATGTTGCCTTAATATACTTGGTAAACTTGTTATGAAGTCCATAGAAAATACTTCTCACTGCCATTCTAGAATGGGAAAAGGTTTTAACAATAATTTTGGGTGTTGATGTGCTTCCTTGACTTGTTGACACTTCTGATATCAAGTAATATATTTTTATATATACTTATACATCATGTGCCAAAAGTATTTCTTCCTTGCTATTGTTATTGTATTTTGATTTCCTAGGTGTTAAGAGTATCCTGGGTGTCAAGAGTATGGAATTTGGTGAATTTCATACATTACCATCTTTCTCAACTCTTCACAATTTGGAACATACATTCTACCTTTATAAAGAAGAATACCATATTCTATGATTTGATAGCCTTCACATTTCCCATGTGATTTACCCTACCGTAATTTTTCTTTTACCTGAAGATAAGTCTCATCCTTATTTTAAGCTTCAAGAACTCTCATTCTTAAATATGACTTGCACATACTTAAGGCTACTATCTAAATTTTTCTACTAAGGGTGTTTGAAACCTTATTATCCTTTCATTTTACATGTTTGATTTAAAAATCAAACTTAAACTAGCAATTACCTCAAGAAGATGCAACAATACGTCGATAAATTCTTGTTGGAGATTGCATTGACAAAAGTTTAAACATCATGTACCTTGTATAATAAATTTATATTTCTATTGAATTCATTATTTTAATGATTTTATTTACAAGGTATAATGGATCTATTAATCTTTCTTGATTTTGTTTTTGTTTCAAAACTTATTACCTTGAATATTTAGTTATAATTTTTGTCGAAATGTTTTGTTGGGTTTTAACCATATTTTATCCATTTTCTCTTAGGCCAAAATAAATCTCTACATTTAACCAATTCAGGATAAAAAAATAGCTGAATTGAGGGCTTGTTTTTATAAATCTTTTGAAAAAAAAGTTATGTTGAACCCATTGTATATATTACCTTGAGAATCAACCGTGCATTGAAAATATTTAAAAAAAATTCAAGATTCATGTATATAAATCAAAATTTATTCCTACTTGTGGTAAATGTGGGGGATAGATCCCAAGGGAAATTTTAAAAGATTATAGCACATTTGTTGAAAATCTAGCAATACAGAGTTTTGTGCTTTTAAGCTAAAATCCATATGCATATTTGATAAGAGGTGGATTACTATTGGAGCATACATAATGATGATGTTAAATAAGTGTCAAGCAAACATATGATGAATTGAGAAAGTATGGGGATGTTGATAATAAGTCTATGTAGGAAATGCGTTGAAGAGATGGAATGAAAGGATTGGTGTGGATGAATGGTTACGAGTTACTTCAGCAGAAAATGTATTTATCATTGGAAACTATGCAAGGTTTGTTCAAAGTATTAGCAACCCTCCACTTCTAGTTGTGGCTGAAATATTTGACCCAACTTATGAATCATCTTGAGAATTCTAGCACAACCATGATTGTAACAAGATTCAACTATAGTGACAAGGGGCTTACTCCAAATTAAACACATTTGATCAAAAGAGAAATTTTGAGCATTTGTGTCAGATACAAATAGTCATTAGAATTCCCAAATCCAATATAATAATCTTCTACTAAGTTTCTTTGTTAATATATTGGAAAGAAAATCTTGTTTGTTAATAGGGAGTATTTTTTTTTAATGTGAGATGAAGTACCAATATTAGATTGAATTTTTTGTTAATAATCAAGACATATGAAAATTGAGAACAACAATTTTATGTTATGTGTATCCAAATTTGTGAAGAAAAAAAATCATATTTTGCAAAAGTTGGTGAAGACTTTGATGGAGAGGAGAGGATCCCTGATAGAGGATAAGGTCATGATGATCAACGACCCAATTAAGGTGACGATATATATTATGGAGCATGCTATGTAGCTATTCTTGGTAATGAAATCAAATTGGCATGATGAAATGAAATGGGAAACTGATGAAGACCTCATAGTTTATAAGGAAGAGGATGAATTTAATGATGATGAATACAGTGAAGATGAATACAAAGATGATGGTGGTAGTGATGACTATAATTATTATGAAAAGGAAGGGATAATGATTTGTTACCTAGAAGAAGAAGAAATGTTGGAATATGTCCCTTGGAGGACAATGCAAGTTGAAATTGAAGATAAATTAAAGTGTATAAGTGAAAATAAATATGAAGAGGAAAGTATTGAGTTAGAACCAACATAGATTGAAAAAAGGAAAATTAAAGACTTCCAAAAGAGGAAAGAGAACGAAATTAAATAAGCGTTATGTATGGAGGTCTATATAGATCCATAGGCAATGGGAAATGGCAATAGATGAAGAATTAAAGTATGAAACATTAACTTCATTAAATTATTATGATGATGATGCTAAGTTAAAAAATGGGTAGCCAGTTTGTGATGGACTATCGAGAATTAAAGAAGATAAGGTGATAAAATTATAAATTGTGGATATCAAAAGGGTAATATATTGGAGGGAATTCTTTGGAGAGAATTTGATTCCTTTTAACATTTTCCTTGGTTGTGATTGTGCATGTACAAATAAAGAAGAAAGTAGGCATGCTAATGCTACCTATGAATAAGATAACCATGTTGTTGTTGCAAATGAAGAAGAAGAAAACATTGTTGTTGACCTTGAAGTGAAATTCGATGAACTTAATGAAGATATGAAGATTATAACAACATTCTTGATGTTTCTATTGACATAATTTGAAGAAAATGAAACATAAGAATATTTTGTAAAAGAAATAATAACTTATATTCCAGGGAAATTTATGCATATCGATCACTAATACAATTGGTCAGATTTTTCCACGAAATATTTCCACATTTTGAACATTCATGGATTAATAATTTTTTTTATAATGGCGGAAAAACCGTGACAATATAGATGTTTTTAATTTTAGAGGAACTTTCGTCTCTATTTTGACGATATATGGCTATCTTTGCACACCTTCCAAACCAATGCTAGCTTTCAATGCGCCGGTCAACTCATGCATTTTCGACACATTTGCTATAGTTATGACAAGGTTATTGGTGATTGATTGAGCGTGGATTGAGCCCATATTTATTTATCAACCATATGCAAAACTAGAGAGATTAGTCACACTATTCTTCTTCAATGGGTGACTCAACCAGAAAAAGAAGATCGACCAACCTTTAGAGGAAAATATGGAACTTGTGGGAAACCACATGCCTTCACTTTCCCTTTAAGAAGATGTTGTTGTCACAACCTTGGTTGGAATGCATGGAAATGAAAATGTAGATCAATGGGAGTAATTTGTGAACAATGATATGGATTGTTCACCAACGAGTGATGAAGACCTAATTCATGCCAAATATTATTTTGATGGTAGATTTGTTTTTTCTTTATTTGATAAAATGGTACATTTCAAAGAACAATCTAAATTGTGGGAGGATTCCTTCAAAGCTAGTGACGAATTGTGAAGAACTAAGGATGTCCAAATTCTTTATTTGGTACATCATGTTACAGGTTTAGAGAAAAGAATTGTGGAAACTGAAAAAATAATTGGCCAAAAGGATCAACTTATTAAGGATCAATGTTCTAAATTTACGTAGTTCTAGAAGAATCGATTTCTCACCTTGACAGACTTAAAGACATGTATCAAGATCAAAAGAAAAAAGATGAGGAAATTATAGGGAGACTTGAAAATGAGCTGAAAAACAGGCCCGAAGTTTTGAACATGCCACCACTAAAAACTATATTTGGTAAGGAAGCAGAAACTTAGCAAGAATTGAAGTAGAAAGAAATATTTATTACAGGTTTGAAGGTTGAGTTTCAAAGGGCATTGAGAGAAATGATCATTAAACAAAAAAATGAGAATACAGAATATGAAGATTGGAAAAATTGAATAAAACAATTAAAAACAAAAATCAGTTGCTACAAAAAAAGATAATTGAAAGGATTTCAACAACTCTCGAGGCTAAAAGTGTTGGAAGAGGAAACAAATCAACAGTCAAGGGTAAACAAGTCTGCACACTAGAAGAATCAACAGTAAAGGGTAAACAGGTATGCACACTAGAAGAATCAACAATCAAGGCTAAACAGGCCTGCACACCAAAAAAATCAACAGTCAAGGGTAAACAAGTCTGCACACCAGAAGAATCAACAGTCAAGGGTAAACAGGTATGCACACCAGAATAATAAACAGTCAAGGGTAAAATGGTCAGCACAACAAAAGAATCCAAAGTGGAGGTTAAAAATTCCATCACGCCAAAATGTTTTGGTAGTACAAAACTAGGTGATGTAACTATGGAGAGCTTACTCTAGTTTCAGAAGTCCTTGCAACAATCAGAGAAGACCTTGAATGAAGTTGCTTCAACAATTAATGTTGTAGAGTTTACATTTGGCTTATTAGATCCAACATTGAAGAAGAAGATAGAGGAGAAGGAGGCCGAAATTAGAGACCTTCACTAGAAACTATTGGAGAATGGAAAAGCACTAGATTTGGGATGTGATAGTGAGATACAATACTTGAAATCCCAAATTAAAGATCTATAGAATAAACCTATGGAAGAAGAAATTTTGTATACTCCATCTGATAGCAATTTGAGGGCATAAGAGCTTGAGAAGGAGGTACAATAGGTCAAGAGAAAATTAAGTGCATTTCAATCTGACCTGAAGTGGACAGATGATGATCTTAAAATAAAGGAAGATGAGCACTCCAATCAGAAAAATAATAATGTAGATATGTTGAAGAAATGCCTAGAAGAAAAATATAGATTGCATACAAAAGTGATAAATCTTGCAAACAAATTGAAAGATCAAGAAAAATGATTAAAACATATGGTCGATGAAGCTTCTGTAGAACTGAAGGGTTCTGGAAAAGGCAAGAGAAGATATAGCAAATTTTCTTATTCTAAAAAGGAGGAATTGTAAAAACCTCCCAACTTCCAAGCATCGTAGATTTCTAAAATAATATGGTGTACATTTGATGTCTATGTACATACTAATATTGTTGTATTATAAATTGTCAGTATTTCTTGGCAATGCATATATTTTGATATAGTTAATGTGTTTCTAATGTGTAATACAAGTGTAATGTGTAATCCATATGTGCATTTTTCCTATGTCTAAGAGAGTTTAATGTGCAACCCATACCGAGAAGTGTGTATAAAAGTACAAATGATGAAATATATTCTTCATAATATATTCTACAAATGAATTGACATATGAAATATTCTTGAAATATATTCTACAAATGAATTGTTAGATCATCATTTTATGCTATATTGAATAAATTGCACTATAACATAGACATACCAACCTTTTCTACAAACTCTTGTACTCATTTATGTAAATAGTAAGATATACAATAAAATCCAAGTCATCCAAAACAACAATTGATAGTATTTTCCAATTTTTCATGGCCAGAACTAAAAATGCACACTATTTCCAATCGAAGTACACTATAGGTATGAAATTTGGAAGTTTGCATACAAAAACCTAATTAGACTAGTATAGTTTTAATTTCAAAAATAAATTAAACTTCTATTGTGAAATAAGAATGCATCCAACATTTGAAATGAGAACAAAACAACTATAAATGTTGGTTGCTTGTTGACGAGCATCATAGTTTGGAAACCAATCTCATGTCTCTGCAAGTTTGTATGGTCTGTTTCTTTTTTATTATAATATAAATCATCATCGTTCCTAGAAGAAATTAATAAATGAGAAAATAACATATATAATACATTCCGAGGAAAAAAACAAAGATAATGCAAAAATATAACAAGATCAATACTCAAGAAAGTTTTAAAAGCGGCCCAAGACCATTTTTTATTATATTATGCTTTCATTACAGAGCAGAGGGATAGTTTACAATTGAATCAATAACATCAAACAACTCCTTCAATAATAATTGTCCCTACTAACTATTAAATTCTATTTATAGACCTCAAGGGTCGGATTGACCATGTTATAAGTAGATTTCATTTGACTGAAACTAAAATGTGGATTCACCCACAAGACAACACATCCTCTGTTGTACTCTCTTGGATTTAAACGAATATACCAACTACTGTGGAACAAGGAAAACACAACAGTGCAACACAAGGGGAAAACAGGGCTAAAGTGGACATGTTTCAACACCAGGGGTGGAAAGGGAGTATAAGAGGAAGTTTCATTCCAGTTATATAGATGGAAGATGCGAGTAGGGAAGAATTATAATAGATATGCACATTGCGTGAGAGGTATCTAAGGAGAAAAGGGTGTTAAATTTGAGCATATAGATCTGTAGACAAACACACAACTCACAAAGAAGATCTCACAATTTACTCAGCCATTGAAGAATGAAACAGTGCAA
>LPNX010207391.1:60491-102393 GCA_001517045.1 Pseudotsuga menziesii
GGAAATATCAATGAAAGAATAAAATGGCAAGAAAGAGAGAAATTCCACCAAAAAATATGGCTCAGCGGAAAACAACATGCAATACCCATCTGATGTGGACAAATTAAAAGCTCGAATTGAAGAAATCAATCCTGCTATGCCACCTAGAGGGAATGCTTGGGTTGTTGAAGAGGGACAGGGTGTTGACTCAGGGCAGGAAAGGATTCACTGAGTGATGGGAAAGGAATGTCAAACGAACATAAAAAAAATAAGATGGAATGGAACTACCAATGAAAGCCATCGAACCTGGATGAGAATGTCTCCAATATTTTCCAATTCTGCCCATTTCACTCATACTATCAGTGAACTCAAATTTGTACACATCTGTGGCCATACTGGACAAAAATTAATGAACATAGAGAATGGATTGAATACTGCATAACCTACTGATAACAGTGGCCCCTATTTATCAATCTTACATAAGAAGCAACATGATTGGTAATTGACTGCAGCTACTAGGAAAGAATCAATGGGGTCAGGAAAAATCTGGATATGTGTACTGTGTTGGCCCTCGGAATAATTGAAAGGTGGGAAAAAAAGGTTGATCATGATGAAATGTTGAGTTCATGTCTGGGTGATGCAATCATTCTAAATTCCGTCAGAATCTGACTTGATTTAGGTTCATCAAATCATAGAATTTGATGGTTTGTTAAGTGACGTATTTAACAGTCGGTTGAAAGTTTAGAATATGATAGGTAGGGAAAAGAAAAAACTTCCATTTACAGGTTTATATGATTATATGACATATTTTACACTCAATACATTCAACACATGTATGACAGGTTGAGGTATAGGAAAATGAAATCAAGCATGTGCGTGGATTTTACTGAAGCAAGTCAATTTTGGATTGCTTTACTCAAATGCATGCCCAACATGAAAAAACTATGGTTTAGGGAAATTAGACCTGCAAAAACATGCAAAAACTGCAAAAATTGTTGTTTAGGGAAATTCAAGCCTAGGAGAAGATCAAAAATTGTCCAAGTATGGAATTATTGGTAAAATCTACCTAACTGGCCTTAGGGAAATGCCCGCCACAGCTCATAGGATGATGATAAAAATATTATGAGAGTTTAGATCTCTAGATTCTTGTATGGTGCATCCAACCATATAAATAGCCTGACCAAAAATTATTTTAGTATGAAGATACCAACCTGCCAAAAGTGCCTCTCATGCACTGCTCAAGAAAAATGCCCGACGAGGAGAGAGAAATAAGCTCCAGAAGATGAAAGTGGTCATGAAGGATTCACCTTGTTGGCCTCTACCCATTGAGAATATCACTTTCCATGTGTGAAGAAAAATGAAATGACCTTGGTGACCTAGGGTTTGAAGAGAACCGGTTAAGTGTTAGACAAAGAGTTTGAGATACCACTTGGAAATGCTCGTAAGGGGGTATTCAATTGATGATAAAAATCGTTAGAAGATATGGTCCTGTTCATTTTTGAAATGGATATCTAGCCATGCTATTGTTTTTTCTTATGGTGATCAGATAAGGAAAATATCAACCTCGCAAAATAGAAGAAAAATCTTATTTTGCACACTAAAGACAGAAAAAATGGCTAAGCGTTGTAAAGGGGCTAAGTGATGCTCACATTTAGGTTGATGCCTGCACTAAGGATGATGATTGCATGGCATGGAATGGAATATATGACTATGTGGCATGAAGTTGAAATCATTTTTTCATTATGACATCTTTCATGAGAAATACAGCAAATTAGTGAAAATCAGGAAATTGGCCAAGTGTGGGAATATTGGTCCAAGTAGCCTTAAGAGGATGCCCTCCACAAATGGTTTGTTGAAGAAAATACCCACACCACATGGGGATATTGTAGGCTGTTGTTTTGTCTACTCACCCATGGTCTCAATTTGTCCAAAGAGACACTGAAGAATAATTTATGTACCTTCCAAAACTGTAGTTTAGGGAAATTAGACCAAGCCTAGGAGAAGATCAAAAATTGTCCAAGTATGGATTATTGGTAAAATATGCCTAACAGGCCTTAGGGAAATGCCCACCAAAATTCATGAGTTGATGATAAAAATATTATGAGAGTGTAATCTCTAGAAACTTGTATCGTGCATACAACCATATAATTATCCTGACCAAAAAGTCTTTTAGGAAGAAGATATCAATCTGCCAAAAGTGCCTCTCAGCCATATTTGCACTGCTCCCAAAAAATGCCCGTCGAGGAGAGAGAAAGAAGTTCTAGAAGATGAAAATGGTCATGATGGATTCACCTTGTTGGACTCTAGCCATTGGGAATCTCACTTTCCAAGTGTGAAGGAAAAATGAAATGACCTTGGTGACCTAGGGTTTGAAGAGAACTGGTTAAGTGCTAGACAAAGAGTTTGAGAGACCACTTGGAAATGCTCACAAGGGGTTGTTCCATTGATGATAAAAATTATCAGATGATATGGTATTGTTCATTGTTGAAATGGATATCTAGCCATGCACTTCGTTTTTCTTATGGTGACCAAATAAGGAAAATATCAACCTCGCAAAATAGAAGAAAAATATTATTTTGCACACTAAAGACAGAAAAAATGGCTAAGTGATTCCTGCATTAAGGTTGATGCCTGCACTAAGGATGATGCCCACATGGCATGGCATGGAATAGATGACTATGTGGCATGAAGTTGAAATCATTGTTGCATTATGACATCGTTCTGGAGAAATATGACAAATTAGTGAAAATCAGGAAATTGGCCAAGCATGGGAATATTGGTCCAAGTATCCTTAAGAGGATGCCCACCACAAATGGTTTGTTGAAGAAATACCCTCACCACATGGGGATATTTTAAGCTGTTGTTTTTTCTACTCAACCATGGTATGATTTTGTCCAAAGAGACACTGAAGAAGGATTTTTGGACCAGCCAAAACTGTGGTTTAGAGAAATTAGACCAAGCTTAGGAGAAGATCAAAATTTGTCAAAGTATGAATTATTGGTAAAATATGCCTAACAAGCCTTAGGGAAATTCCTGCCACAACTCATGGGTTGATGATAAAAATATTATGAGAGTGTAGGTATATAGAAACTTGTATTGTGCATCCAATCATATAATTATCCTGACCAAAAAGTATTTTAGGAAGAAGATATCAATCTGCCAAAAGTGCCTCTCAGCCATATTTGCACTGCTCAAGAAAAAGGCCCGTTGAGGAGAGAGAAAAAAGCTACAAAAGATGAAAGTGTTTTTTCTGGACTCACCTTGTTGAACTATACCCATTGGGAATCTCACTTGCCAATTTTGAAGGAAACATGAAATCACCTTGGTGACCTAGGGTTTGAAGAGAACTGCTTAAGTGTTAGACAAAGTGTTTGAGAGACTACTTGGAAATGCCCGCAACGGGGTGTTCCATTGATGATGAAAAACATTAGATTTTATGTTCCTATTCATTATTAAAATGGATATCTAACCATTCTCTTGGTTTTTCTTATGGTGACCAGATAAAGAAAATATCAACCTCAAAAAATAGAAGAAAAATCTTATTTTGCACACTAAAGACAGAAAAAATGGCTGTGTTGTAAAGGGGCTAAGTGATGCCCGCATTAAGGTTGATGCCTGCACTAAGGATGATTCCCACATGGCATGGCATGGAATGGATGACTATGTGACATGAAGTTGAAATCATTGTTGCATTACGACATCGTTCTAGAGAAATATAACAAATTAGTGAAAATCAGGAAGTTGGTTGTGTGGGAATATTGGTCCAAGTAGCCTTAAGAGGATGCCCACCACAAATGGTTTGTTGAAGAAAATACCCGCACCATATGGGGATATTGTAGGCTGCTGCTTTGTCTACTCAACCATGGTCTCAATTTGTCCAAAGAGACACTGAAGAATAATTTATGGACCTACCAAAACTGTGGTTTAGCAAAATTAAACCAAGCCTAGGAGAAGATAAAAATTTGTCCAAGTACAAATTATTGGTAAAATATGCCTAACAGGCCTTGGGGAAATGCCTGCCACAACTCATGGGTTGATGATAAAAATATTATGAGAGTGCAAATCTCTAGAAACTTGTATGGTGCATCCAACCATATAATTATCTTGACCAAAAATTCTTTCAGGAAGAAGATATCAATCTGCCAAAGGAACTTCTCATCCATATTTTCACTGCTCCATAAAAATGCCCACCTAAGAGAGGGAAAGAAGCTACAGAAGATGAACGTGGTTTTTCTGGAATCACCTTGTTGAACTATACCCATTGGGAATATCACTTTCCAAATTTGAAGGAAAAATGAAATTACCTTGGTGGCCTAGGGTTTGAAGAGAAATGCTCAAGTGTTAGACAAAAAGTTTGAGAGACCACTTTGAAATGACCGAAAGGAGGTGTTCCTTTGATGATAAAATTCATCAGATGATGTGGTCCTATTCATTGTTGAAATGGATATATATCCATGCTCTTGGTTTTTCTTATGGTAGCCAGATAAGGAAAATATCAACCTGCGAAAATAGAAGAAAAATGTTAATTTGCATACTAAAGAAAAAGAAAAAATGGCTTGAGTGTTTTAAAGGGGATAAGTGATGCCCGCATTAAGGTTGATGCCCGTACTAAGGATGATGCCCGCATGGCATGGCATGGAATATATGATGATGTGAAATGAAGTTGAAATCATTGTTGCATTATGGCATCATTCTGGAGAAATATGGCAAATTAGTTAAAATAAGGAAATTGGCCAAGTGTGGGAATATTGGTCCAAGTAGCCTTAAGAGGATGCCCACCACAAATGGTTTGTTGAAGAAAATACCCACACCATATGCATATATTGTAGGCTATTGTTTTTTCTACTCAACCATGGTATCAATTTGTCCAAATAGACACTGAAGAATAATTTATGGACCTGCCAAAACTATGGTTTAGGGAAATTAGACCAATCCTAGGATAAGATCAAAAATTGTCCAAGAATGAATTATTGGTAAAATATGCCTAACAGGCCTTGGGGAAATGCCCTCCACAACTCATGGGTTGATGATAAAAATATTATCTGAGTGTAGATCTCTAGAAACTTGTATGGTGCATCCAACCATATAATTATCCTGACCAAAAAGTCTTTGAGGAAGAAGATATCAATCTACCAAAAGTGCCTCTCAGCCATATTTTCACTACTCCATAAAAATGTCTGCCTAGGAGAGAGAAAGAAGCTACAGAAGATGAAAGTGGGTTGTCTATACTCACCTTGTTGAACTATACCCATTGGGAATATCACTTGCCAAATTTGAAGGAAAAATCAAATTACCTTGGTGACCTAGGGTTTGAAGAGAACTGCTCAAGTGTTAGACAAAAAGTTTGAGAGACCACTTTGAAATGACTGAAAGGGGGTGTTCCTTTGATGATAAAATTCATCAGATGATATGGTCATGTTCATTATTGAAATGGATATCTATCCATGCTCTTGATTTTTCTTATGGTGGCCAAATAAGGAAAATATCAACATACGAAAATAGAAGAAAAATGTTCATTTACATACTAAAGAAAAAGAAAAAATGGCTGATTGTTTTAAAGGGGATAAGTGATGCCTGCATTAAGGTTGATGCCCACACTAAGGATGATGCCCATATGGCATGTCATGGCATAGATGATGATGTGAAATTAAGTTGAAATCATTGTTGCATTATGGCATCGTTCTGGAGAAATACGACAAATTAGTTAAAATCAGGAAATTGGCTAAGTTTAGGAATATTGGTCCAAGTAACCTGGAAAATGTGGTTTAGGGAAATTAGACCTAGCCTAGGAGAAGATAAAAAATTGTCCAAGTATGGAATTATTGATAAAATATGCATAAATGTCCTTAGGGAAATGCCCACCATACCTCATAGGATGATGATAAAAATATTATGGGAGTGTCGATCTCTAGAGTGTTGTATGGTGAATCCAACCATATCTAGAAGGCTATAATAAGATATTTTTCAGACAGTTTGAAGATAGTATAAAATCATCTTCACAATAACCCACATGCTAGAAAATGTATATTATCGTTTCAAACTTACCAATTTCATATACAATGAAAAAATTATTCGAAAAGAAAAACCAATTATAACAGAACAATAATATACCGAACATAATTGAATGGAACAAATACATAATTCATATGCATTAAATAGTAGAATTCACCATATAGATTACACCTAACAGTATAAAATTTTATTAATAAATGTAAATATATCTAGCTTCAACCCCATGGTGTTATTCTCAACTTATGACAATTGTACGGACTGTGGCGTGCATTTTCCTATGCCTAGTTTTGAATACACATTGTTTTTTACGTAACAACTTAGAATTTCAGTCATTAATTTTTAATTTGTCCAAGATACTTGCAATTTTATTCATTCATGTTCAAGTTGACTGCTATGCACTCCTAGCTTGCATTTTTATGCTTATGGCCTGCATTTTACACCAAGTGTCCATAATAGTAAAAAAAGGTTAAAATTGCACCTTTCATAGGTTGACTATGAGCATACAAGGTTAGGTTATATAAAATTAACACAAGGATAGTCTTCTAAATATATCTATCCATCCAATTTCCAAAACCTTTTACTATAAACATTTAATAGGAAGGTTTGGCTTTCATTTTTATTAATGTAGGTGGATATTTCATCAATACAAGACAACCATGTAGTGTTTTTGCACAACAGGTACTTTCTAAACCAAAATTGAAAAAATAAATGTATAATAATGTGGAAAATAGTAAAATATACCATTTCCAACTAAAATCACTCAAAAATACCCAATACTTAGGGCTGGGCAGGAATTTTTGTGATCTGGGTAAAACTGGGTTGAAAACACAAAAGTTGTCATTTTGTCAATTTAACTCTGGACAAATGAAACATAATTTTAAAAAACGAAAAGAGGATTTTGTCAAAAATATATATTTCTTCAACCCCATGGTGCTAGTTTCAACTTATGACAATTGTACGGACTGTGGCGTCCATTTTCCTAAGCCCATTTTTTAATATTTACACATTGGTTTTTACGAAACTTAGAATTTCTGTCGTTTTTTTTAATTTGGCCAAGATACTTGGAATTTTAGTCATTCATGTTCAATTTAACTGCTATGCATTCCTAGCTTGCATTTTTATGCTTATGGCTTGCATTTTACACCAAGTGTCTATAACAGTCAAAACAGGTTAAAATTGCACCTTTCATAGGTCAACTATGAGCATACGAGGTTAGGTTATATAAAGTTAACACAAGGATAGTTTTCTCAATATATCTAGCCATCCAATTTCCAAAAACATTTACTATAAACATTTAATAGGAGGGTTTGTTTTGAGAGTACATCAAAACATGTAGAGAAGAATATTACTCTATTATTATATTACTCACTCTATTACTCTTATTTTTCTAGAATAGTTAGAATGCCAAATTTTTACTCTATTATTTACTTTTACTTTCTTCTTTTCAATAAGTATACTTAACATGATAGAAAAATAAGTATACTTAACATGCTATAAAGTTAACTATGTTGAAATTAAAAATGTAAGTTGTGTATAGTTGACTTGAAACACATTTGTAATTTTTATTATAGTTTGGAAAACTCAGAACACATTTGTAATTTTTATTATAGTTTGCAAAAGTCATAGCACATTTGTAACTTTTATTATAGTTTGGAAACGTCTGAACACATTTGTAATTTTTATTTTAGTTTGGAAAAGTCAGCATGTTGGTATCCTGTGCATGCATTCGCATGCATCTTGTGTGTGCATTCCCTTCTTCCTTTTTGAGCATGCCATCATCCTACAAAATGGAAACAACAGCCTCATGTTCCATGTCGTCAACTGAAACAGGGGGTTATGAAGTTGCTGAGAGGTTCACTATCAAAAAATTCAGAGAGATCACTAAGGCATGGAGTGATAGAACCAACTAGCCAAAAGGTATGATAAATGTCCTGGTCAGAGCAAGAGTACATTGTTTTCTTTTCGGTCAGTTCAATTTAAACAATGAAGAGATACATAATGACATTTCTAGTTATGAGGATGAGTCCAAGGAATTGATTATTTTTGGGAGGAGGGTTGTATGGAACCTTATTTGTTGTTAGGTGCAGCAAAAATTCCACACAGGGGGGATTAATGTTGACCACCAAGAAAACCCTCAAAGTAGAAAAGGGTGAGATGGCAAAAAAAATATGTGGAAAAATGGTTACAACTTCCTGGAATGGTTTAAAGATGCAAGATGTTCCACCAAGACTGTACAGAACCTTAATTCAAATTGTACTTAGGACAATTATGAATCACCACAAGAAAGATATCTCAGGTGATTGTATGAAGTTGGTGATTCATTGGGTTGAATACCTGGCCATAGATGTCCCTCATCTATTGGAAAACAAATTGCATTTTTGACTGGAGGAGAGCAGAATGAAGAGAGTGAAGTTCAATTACCTTGGCACACTACAAAAACTTAAGGACTTATATTGACCCAACACTATAGAAGGAAGTAGATTTAAAAATACATACATTAAGAGGCCGAAACTAGACAAAATTAACTAGGACATTCCTCAACAATATCCAAAGGACGATGTACAAGTCCCTAAAGAGCCTTTTGAGTATTGTATCAAAGGTTTGGTAAGTGACCCTGAAGAATTTGATGTTGTCTCAATTTTGGTTGGATTACATGAAGGCAGAGAAATAAATGTAAATGATATGCATGATGTTGAGTTTAATGAATAGGAGGAGCATAGTGATGATGATATTTATGCTCGTGCAGAAATGCCACTAGTTATATATACACCTCCATAGTTTGGAGTTGAGAAAACTTCCTCTCCAAAATATTTTTTTGATGGTAAAACTGTTGTTAAGCTACTATTAGATAAAATGTTGCATTTCAAAGAAGAAGTTGAATTTCATACAAAAAAACTTTTCCTATTGGTATCTTACTGCAGTATGGAGCGTAGAAATCTATAGGATTAAGCAGATGCAATTTCGAGATCTCTTAAAGGTAGGCACTATTTTTCAATGCTATTTTTCAAAAAGAAACATTTTCCAAATTCCTTTTTTTGAATCCTTGTTAAAATTTTCACTAATTACAGGTAATTGCAAGGTTAGAAACAGAACACGTGGATACTATGCATGAATATTCTATCAAAAATTTGCAAATGGTGGAACTCTTTAAGGTAGGAGGAATTTTTCAATGCTTTTTTCCAAAAAAAAATTGCCACATTCCATTTTTTGAAGCCTCCTAAAAATTTTCCTTCTTTACAGGAAATTGAAAGATTACAAGGATCCCTTGTGAAGACTGTGGACAGTTCGAGAAGGATAGTAGCAGGAAAGGACTCTGTTCTTTAGTCTTTGAATAAGGAACTAGAGAAAATTCAGGATGAATTTAGAAAGGAAAATGAGAAATGCAAAGAAGAATATATGGTTTTTCGGAAGAAAGATGAAGAAACCATAAAGAGACTGGAAGATCAAATGAAACATCGACCGGAGGTGTTGGACATTCCCCCTGTAATGACTGTTATCGGCCAGGAAGCAATACTTACCGATGAAGTTAGTAAATTAAACAGAATAATTGAAATAATGAAGGATGACTTTAAAAACAACATTGTTGAAGAGTACAATAAACATCAACTTGAGATAAATGAATATATTAAAAAAGAGGAAAACGTGAAAAAAATAATTGATAAGAAAAATGAAGAGTTGAATGGGAAAATAGTTGAACTTGAAAAGATTACTGCATAACTATACACTAGAGGAGTTGAAAAGTTAAAAGAATATGAAATTGGTAAGGGATAGCCTGGGCATTTGATTTCCGGTGAAATTTATGATATGTCAGCACACCAACAGGATTTAATAAGGTATGAGAGTTCCCTACAAAACAGAGAGAAGGCACTGGATGTAGCTTTTAATGCAATACGAGAACATGCACAAGTCAAAAAGGGGTTAGAAAGCTATCGTTACTTCTTAAGAATTTGAGAGAAGTCCTTAATGGATGTAAGTGCAGCAATGAATGCTTGAGCTGATCTATCTACGTGGTCAACCATAAAAGAAACAATGGAAAACAAGCTAGCCAAGAGGGATAACGAGATTAAAGAGATTAGATTGAAAATACTGGAGGATAGAGAATCACAACATTTGGGATGTAAGTCTAAGATAGAAGATTTGAAATTCAAAATTGCCACTCTACAGAAGAACAACATGCTTCAGCGAGTAGCAATTGTGTATTCTCCAAAAAATACAGAATTGAGGGAAAAAGAGTTGGATACAGAGACAGAGAAGCTCAGGAAAAATTTGACCCAAGTTCAGTCTGAGTTGAAACGTGCAAATGATCATCTTCAACAAAAGGAAAATGAACATGAAGAGAAACATAAGAATAATGTTGAATTGATGAAGAAGTACATCCAAGATAATGATAGATTGAGAGAAAGTTTGCACAAATATGCAACAAAAGTGAAAGAATTAGAACGAAAATCAAAACATGCACCTGTTGCATCTTTTGAAGAACCAGAAGCTTCTAGACAAGCCAAGTGACTAGAATGTACAAATTTATCTTCTCTAGAAAAGGAGGACTTGCAGCCTAAACTTCCCAAGCAGCCTAGAACTATGGAATAACATTATTTATATATGTTGTGTATGTAAATAGATTTCAAGTTTTAATACATAAATTTATATGTGTGTGCGTGTGTATTTCTCAACAATATTGTATATGTCTTTTATGCATTTAATGTGAATGGTAATTTTGAATTTGACTTTTCAATAAGTGTACATAAAAGGCCAGAAAGTTAACAATATCAAAATTGAAAACTTAACTTTTGTAATGTAGGCATATATATTTGAATTTGTAAGAAATTAAAAGACCGATAGTTATTAGTGGATATGAGATGTCAGTGGATTTGGTGACATAGATAGATCCTAGTTGTTTGCTTGGAACTGTTGATATTGCAGGGATATTATGGGGATGATGGATTGAGAACTCTCGAATTCTTTATGAGAATTTTGATGCTATTTATTGTTGTATTTATGTAAGTTTCTTTATCTAATGAAACTGAAATTTGAATTCTGGAACAATGTCATACAATTCGACTCATGCAACCAAATTTCAGCAAATAACCCAAAGTTGTAATGCCTATAGAACTGGCCTAAAAAAGACAGAAATTTACAAAATATAAGCAAACACATAAAACAACTGTAATTTTATCACTGAAAACAAAAATTAAATATTTAATATGCCTTCCATCATTTGTTACATTTCAAAAATTTGGTAACATAATGTTAGCACAATAGAATAAATTTTCGATATGGAAAGATCACTAGAAATTCTTATTGCAACATAAGTATATATATATGCTTTTCGTGCTCAAATTTCGTCACAACTTCCCCCTTGCTTTTGGTAGAAACAAGCTTCTGCAGTGGCTTGTCATTCAAGTACTCCTCACCACCTCAGAAAAGGTTGGCGGATGGGGTGCATGAAATATATGATGAAGACCTTGGGCCCTTGATGCTTGCCAGTACAATCATTCGCCTCGATAGAAAACAGGTGCATCTCTCAAAGTAGTGTATAATGTATGCTCCCCAATGGTTGGTGCTTTTCCTTGGTGTGAAAAAACAGGGCAATAGATGATCTTGGAATCAAGCTCACCAACCAAAAACACACCCAGACTAACAAGCTTCTTAAACTAGAATTCCTTTGCAAGCATATCAGAATCCTCAAAACCTCTTGGCAGAATGATACTGCGAGTTTGATTCTACACTAGCTCATCCTATGCACCTTAATGGATCTAAAAGGTGGTGTTTATATAGGATTGGAAAACTGGACAAGGGGATGACCCATCAGCATATTCACACATTTCATCGCCGAGTAGCGTGGTCAACCATATGCTTTAGAGCATATGGACTGGACATGTTCTGGCCCTTTCGCTCCTATGACGACGATACCAGAACCATTCTTTCACTGCATTTCCACTTCTACATGTGGCGGTCAGATTCGTTGTTCCACTTCTTATATTTTCATGATATCTTTCTAATTTCACACGCCAACCATACGATGGGTATTTGGTTTTGGGCAAGATGGAATTTTCTCGGGGATGATTTATCATGTGGGTGTATCACAAATGGCATCGGGGAAATTAATTAACTGTCGGGAAGGAAGATCGTACCTGAGGCGTCTTCTCCACTTAGATTTTTTTATAGTTTTTTATCTTGCATAACCCTCGTGTTTCTCCATGCACTCAGTATTGTAGATCTATTCATCTTTGCAATATAAGCCCTCGATACACCAAATATTCATACCCAAAAACTCAACACTATCAACCTGCACAGCTTGATTTGCGGAGATAAATATCAACCATCGATCTCTAAACTACCTTCATCGGGACCTCTCAACCTTGATAACTTTGACATTCTGCTAACCCTTTTTCATCTGAATGAGTGAGCAACTTCTGATCATGGAATGCTTCTCACCCATTTATCTACCCAACATTTTGTTCCAACCATAGATCTTCACAGCCCCTACCACTTTCCGCGAATCGAATTCATAACTTTCTCTACGCTAGTTCAATCCACGGAATTGTTTGAGACCATAGATATATCTCCACCTTCATCTAAATCACCTGATTTTCTCTCTGATTAACCCTTTTCACAGTTTCTCCCTCCGAGTAGGTTCAGCACGCAAAATGATTTAGGTCCATTGATCTCACCTTGTGCCGATCTCTAACCTCCAACATTACACTCATTTAACGGACTCCACAAATATCAAAAATAAATCCTTCCTCACATATCCGCTCCATTGAATCACTTTCCGTCGTCGATCTTCACCATCCTGAATCTAAACCATTGAAGTTTAACACACTTTACCCTTATTATGCTGATGCATTGTTATCTACCAAAATGGCACTTCTCTGTCCGAGTGCCGACATTTCCTATGTTGGCACACAAAAGGACATTTATGAATTGAAGGTTTCCTAAAACACTATAGATGGGCATGTTATGAAATACATTCATTATCCATCCAGCTTGCCATTTTTACCTTTTAATATGTCAATTGTTGTACGCGACTTTTCCTATAAGCAACCCACATACATACACGACTTTTCCTATAGTATGTTGCTTATTGTACGTAAGTATTTGTCATTACAACCCACGTACAGATCTATACGCGGGTTTCCCCTAGAGAAACTCGCGTGTCATACGTGATTTGCCAGTATCAATACTCACGTACGCTTTCCTTTGACATTAAAAATAATAAATCACGATTATTTGAGATTTGTTAAGCCGTTAACTATAACCATCTTAACTGTCTCAACCTCCTCAACCCTCAAAACTACCTTATTTCACTAAGTATAAATAAAGGCCTTGGGGAGGGTATTAATCAATCATACTTGGAGAGCAAAGTTATGCTAGTGGTATCTATTTAGAAGTCTTTGGAGCAGCAGAACTCAAAATCCTTTGGTTGTAGAGGAGTCCTTATTTCAGGCATTGGGTTGTAACCTTAACTCATTCACTATTGTTAATAAAGAGAATCCTTATTCCAAATGTGTTTTGAATGTCTTTCATGTATCATGGTTTGATGAATATTTATGATTAAGCACTCTATATACTATTTATCTAACCTATCCTATATACATGTATAAGCTTGCACTTGGAGGATTTTCTCTTTACAGGTGAAGGAGAAACATCCCTAAAAGCTTTGGAGGAGAAGCAGAGTGGGAGAAGACAAATCTTGGATCAACCATCGTGAATCGGGTGAGTCCATTCTATCTTCTTGTTTCTTTTCTATACTTTAAAGTTGATTGCCTACAAGTTTTAAGAGTACGTTGGTAACCCCAGACCTTCGGTTATAAGGCGTTTATTCCTAAACAACAGAACTGGTGACTCCACTGGGGAGCTTAGACTGTTGTAGGTTATTTCTGTTACCCTTGACCAATCTTTGCCTTGAGTTTGTGTGTGGTATTTTGTCCTGGTTCATGCTTACGATAGTGTTTGAAGGCCTTGTGTATTTTCCTTCTTTTTGAGAAAATTTTGTACCTATACACGTGTTTCTCTCATACATAGTCGTGTACAGAGGCCCGCATACGTGGGTTGCTCTCTAGGATAGTCGCATACAGTACGCGAGTTTCCCTTATACATAGTCGTGTACAAGCCTTGAAATAGGGATTTTTGGGCTAGGGTTTGCTTGTCCCTGTCCTTTTGTGATTCCTGTTTGTTAGTTGGCCCTCCTTATAAACACTATTTTGTTAGTCTGATGACCTTGGTGGCCACACCTTGTGCTTTCTTGTAAATCCCTTGAGTTTCTTTTGTTTGGATTGTCTTATGTTTTCATTTTGAAGTAGGTTTGCTTGTTTGGGTTATAGGTTGAAGTGTTTTTGTCCGAATCAGTGATCAAGGTTTTGGGAAATGTTTTTTCTAGTCTATCTTTAGATAGTGATTGGTTTGTCACCTACCTTTGCGTGTTTTCAGTGATTTCTTTTCATTGTACCAGCCCAAGCTAGGGTTCCCAGTCTTCCCTTGTTGGTTGATTCTTGGTTTTATTAATCTGTTTACTTCAGTTTGCTTGTTTTATAAAATTTATTTGATCCAAATATACTCAAGTTTAGTGCATTTTAGGTGCATAGTAGTGTTTGAGCATTTTAAAAAGTGAAAAGAAAAACATTTTCAAGCTTTTTGCATTTGTTTTTGCATAAGTAGTTTTCATTTCAGTTTTAAAATATAATCTCAAAACTACAAAAATATAGTTTTAGTTTCTCTTTATCGTTGCATTTGTTCATCAATTTATATTTACAAAAAGAAAAAGAAGTTTGCTTTAGTAGTGGTAATTTTCTTTGAAAAAAAAAATACACCTTTGCTTTTTTATTTCTTATCGAGTCAAAAACACCACATAAGTTTCACGCCATTTACCTTCTGACTAAAAAACAGCCCTTAAAATAAATGATATAATTTTAAAATTATTAGTAAGTTTTATTTTATAGGGTCCTACACCAACTAGCTCAGGCTAGACTTGTGGACTAGGGAGTTTCAACTCTCCACAAGTGTTTAAATTTCAGACATAGTTGGCCAATTACTAGGTAAAACCTTTTGTATGTTGATTGCATCTGGGAAGCTCCTCTCAAATGGGAGTTAATCACGAGGCCGCATGGAGGCTTGGACTGAGGAGATAACCCTCTGATTCCTTGTCAAAGCGTAGACCAATATTTTTGCGCATCTGGGGATTCTGTCTTAGACAAAGTTTCGGGCTTTGCTACCCTACCCATGCGTATGAACCAGGCTTGCAACTATCCCCCCAGACTGTCAATATAGTTAAGGTAGCCTTTAGTCTCTTTGACATCTAGGGTTCATACACAGGTAGACCAGAAGGCTATTTTTGGTTGACCTTGGACGGGCTTGGAAGGTAACCCCGATAGAAGGTGTGGGAGGGTGGTGGGTGATCCCTCCACTTGTGTCTAAGAACATCTACAGGGATGCCAAGTAACTGTCTCTCAGCTTTCTTTTGGAAAGCGTATCTTATACTTGTTTGTCTGTTTGGCTTTAGGATTTTTTAGTAAGTGTTGTGTGGTTTGTCTATACTTAGTGTGCCTTCAGGTGTGTGCTTTGCACTTTTGGTTGCTTGTCAACATCAAACTATGTTTCCTTGTTTGAAACTATGGCTAATCCCCATTTGAACACCAACCAAGAGATCCCCATGCTGGGAACTCCTTGTTCTATTCCTCTCACAGGGAATGTTGGTGTTCCTTTGATGGCCACCCTGAATCTACCTGGATTCACCCTAGGGCTACCGGTGTGGTTTTTTTTGTCACATGCCCCAATTTTGTAAAATAATATTATCTTATTTTGATTTTATTGCAAGACATTATGTTAAATTTAATGCTAAGTTGTAACTGATGACTCAGCAGAGTCAAGCATGTGGAATGTAATTCTGAATATTTTAATTTTAAATAAATAAAAGTGGAGACAACAACTTGGGAGAGCTGTTAAAAAGAGTGTTACTGGTCAAGTTGGTGGAGGAGACTAGGTGGAGAGCAAATAGACAAGTGGCAGCATCCTCAAACACTTCCTATGTTGCAGGTGGCAACCTCCCTACATTTGGAGCCATGATCCCCCAAGAAAGTGGGATCGGAGCAGGTGGCTCAATTAATGACAACTAACCCAAAAAGATCTAGGCAATCTTAATAAAAAGGCCCATTGAAGAGAGCTAAGGCTTCTCATTCCAAGAGAAGAATCATTCAGGTGAATGCACTTCAAGGAATTCATTGGGAAGGGAATTTTTGAGGAAGGTGTTTGAGGGGTAAACTGGAGGAAAGTGATCTAGTACAACTTTCCAGCTGAAGGATCTTGCTGCAATATGCAGAGTCAGTATTGAGTCTTGGACTAGTACTTTGTTGATTGCTCCACCTAGTTCTAGCCAAGGAGACAAGAACAGGCTCGGGGGTCCTGAGAAGTCACTGTTTGAGTGCTCTCTAGGAATTTGTAGGGAGGAACGACCTCCCAACGCTATTGTCGTCCAGTTTTAAAAGCAGGTTATACTATCTTTTAATTTATGTGTTAAAGTTATATCTATGTGTGAACAATAATGAATTATTATATGTTATGTTGTAAGCTGTTAAGTTTGAAATCTCTTAGTTGTTTTAATGTTGAATCTAATCTTAGATGAAAAATAAATCCTACCTGTGTTTTTCCCCATCTGGAGTAATCCATATCGTACTCTAGCACAGGTAGTGAGTTTAAACGAATGAAGTATGATAGGAATATGAAATGAATAGAGTACTTATGTTTTTCAGAGTATTGAAATGTTTTCTTTCAATATATAGTTGTTTTTCCAAAAAGAATATTAATCGGTTTCGTAGAGTTGTTGTCAGATATAGACTATGTATTTAGAATATCAAAAAAGAAAAAGAATCATATTATTTTACTAACAGTAGTATGTTCAAGTATGTAGTTTATTCTTTTACACGGCACCTTCTTTACAACTATAATTCTACACTAGAATAGAAAGAATAAAAATATCAATTGAAATCTTATTATTTAAGTTAAGTTAAGATGCAAATATCGTTCTATTAGTTTATTTCTTTTCCTGTTAATGTTAGCTATTTTACCTGTAACTATTTAAATTCTAAGTAGGATAGGTAACCTAATTAAATTCTGAAGATAAACTAATTTGAAATAAGGAATATCATAATTAAGAACTTAATAACCCTTATAATATTATTTTTCTTAGAATCAAAATAACGAATAGACAGTAGTAACCTATGCATATAACATTGCCCGTGGGGGGGCAAAGCAAGTGGTAAATAAAATTGTTTGTGAATGGAAGGTCATGAGTTCAATCCCACCCAAATTAACCCGTGGGCCATGGTTCAGGACATTTTGGTTTCACCTAGGTTTATAGTGGTAGCAGGATTGGATCCCTAGACCCCGTGTTACACGAGTACCAGCCCATCCCCAGTTGCCGATTCCCCTAGTCTAAAAAAAAACCTATGCATATAATATTATTAATAAAGAACTATTCATACACTTGCAGACAAATTAGATGTAAGGAGTATTAACAAGATAAAGGTTCTTATTACTTTCACCAAGTGTACAAAAATAATCTTATTAAATCAACTTAATTATTATAGACTGCTCTCCGTCTTATTATTTATATATAAAAAAATACAAACATAAACTTAAAAGAATATATTATTCACATATAATAATATTCTTAATCCAAATAATATTATTATAAACAATAAACAATATTGTTATGAATAATTAATTCTTTTAAACAAACTGAAGAAATTTTGTGACCGAATCGAATTAAGAAAATAACAATACAGGAATTATTACTTTATACAAGTTAAATGGGTAAAAACCCTAGCTCATGTTTTTTAGCATAATCTATTTGTATTCTATACACATTAGTATCCTAGGTTAAACCATAAGATAATTCTTCTAAAACTATTAAAGAACCAACTGAATTTAAACACATAAATGAAATACATTTACTAAACTATATATATATATAATGTACTTCTAAAAGAAACTATGCCTTTCCTTTTACTAACAGCATGTATCTGTAGAAATAAAATGTCAGGGTTAAAACCCTTATAATTATTACATATACAAGTACCAAAACATCGAAGTAAATAACCAAATTTATACAAATTATGTAACCATTAAATAACCAGGTTAAAATAATTTACTCACAGTCCTTTATGGACAAATAAAAATACTGTGTAATTATTATAATTAGAATAATTTGTATCAAACGAAGGTTTTTATAGGCTAAACCCTAACTCCAAATAAAACAAGTAAATATTAAGTGACGGCCGTAAGTATCAGTCTCAAAATTTTAATTATAAACCCTTACAGAGTATACAAACAGAGTAAAACTTCATTTACATTTAAGAAGGGTAAAACCCTAATATTACACAGAGTATATTATAGGCATCTGTCAAACCAAACAAGCTTAAAGACAACACTATAATTACAAAAACTACTAACTTTAATAGGCCGTAAAGCCAAAACAACAAACTATTTATGGTGCTCAGTTAAACCAAGTTTACCCATCGACTAGCGAGGGTTTGATGCTAGTATTACAACATTAACCTGTAAAAACAATAGCATAACTCATGGGGAGTCGAGGGAGGGTTTCCCCAAACCCTTGGTGATTCCATTGATCACCCTAATGCAAGTAGGGTGAAAACCCAACACATGGACCACGGGGCTTACCCGAAAACGAACCATGAGCCATGGCTTCCATTGGTGACTTTCTATTTGCTCATCGTAAAAGCTTTAATGTGGCAAGCACCTGCAATCAAGGTAATAGACCATTGTTAGTAAACAAATGCTTATACAAACCAAAGTAACAGCAAAGTATTTTTGCAATGAAGTAAGTGAACTTAAAATGTATTAATTACCTATTAGTTGAAAACACTGAACAGCCTTGTTGAAGCATGGTCACCTACATGCTATGCAAATGAAGACTCAAATAGCCAGCAAGGTAAAAACCTCATGAAACAGCAAGCCATGAGGACTGCAAAGGAAACTGGAACAGATCGTAAGTCACGGGGATAATGGAAGAAGAATATCACTGACAGCAGGTCAAAGGAGACAACTATCTCCATGAGTTGCAGAGCAAGAACCAAGCCATTGGGAATGGAGTTTAAAACCATGCACTGATGACAAATGCAGAATGGAACCAAGACACAAGACAAACAGAGGAAGGAGGACCGACGGCCGCCATGGAAGCCAAGAAAAGCAGCCTCAAGGGATAGCACAAACTGCGGGATGGAAATGATAAGGGTTAGGTTACAATAGAGTTTTATATCCTTGACGCTTGGTTAGGAGACGACCACGTAGCCAAAAAATCAAACCATGCAAGAGGGTCATGTTCTATAGTTCCTGTGTAGAACAAAATCCAATTATTTAATCATTGGAGTGTGGAGTAAACTATATTATAAAACCAATAATTTTCCATCCAAATCGATAATCATTTGCACCTTATCATATGTTAGTATAGTGACAAGAATATCAATGTTATTGTTACGTTGACCCTTCAAGAAATGTCACTTATAAGCCTTCGTTAAAATCCAATAATCATTTGTGCATAAGACTGAATCCACTATGAACCTTATGTTATTCTATTACAACATCGCAATTGTGGTTTAAATAGTTACATATCTTTCCTGTAAACATTGTTTTTATTATTTGATAGAAATCAAATGTTTAATAAGAAGGTTCTTGCTAACCATTAAACAACTATAGTTTTCCTTGTAATAAGACTATAGTTTATGCATTATAAATCTCTTCTAATAACAACATTACAAGTCATAATTTTATAAATGAAATAATGTAATAGTGCAAAGGATTATAAAATCTAATTTAAATACGTTTATGATCATGAACTAATTATAGACTAAATGTCTATCAAGCAAACAGATTATGCATGTCTATAAGACTTACATAAACTAATAACTCAAATAGTAATAGAACTTTGAATTTATACAAAACTTATTGTAAGAACACTATTAGGAAATTCTGTTACACAATTCATAGCGACGATACTTCGATGGATTGTGGTTATGACTCAAACTGGAAGTTACTAAGGATTCACCAAGTCAATCAGGTAGTAAAGTATTTATAAATCTAAACAAGATAACAAGAATAGGAATGATCCTATTGAATCCAAAAATTACTAGAACCATAGGGTTTGACTTGAAAATAAATTATAGGAAAATCATGATCTCAGGTAGGAAGGCATGATGGTTTGCAGTTTGCACAATCGAACTTATACTGTCCAAAGTTTAACAGGCTATAAGTTATCTTGTAGAATCAAAATGTGGGTCAATTGTTACATAGACAAGATAATGTACTATTGCATAAATACTAACAAACAATTATTATAACATTACAAATTACATAGAATAAAGTAGAAATACTTGGTAACTGAGCTTCTAATGCTTAGAGTTGCAAACATATCTTACTGTCGGTACTTACTTCTGAACATGATTACAAGTAAAACTGAAGGAAGCCAAATGGTTTTACCTTACAGAAGTTGTTTAGAGTTTAGCAGCTTAATTACTAAGCTTTTTAAATTGCAAATATATATTACTAATACTTTTAAAGAACTTCTAATATGTACTCATTCAATTGTACCTGTAAACCTGTAAGAACCAGTATTAATCTGCATTAGCATGATTGCTAAGTAAGCCCCGGATTCAAAAGTTAGATTTCCACCTACTTGACATGAAAAGACTCATCAGTAAACTGAAGTAAAGCCGCACACAAGGAGACTTTATTCTTGTTACAAAATAAAATGAACTGTTGAGTTAATATAAATAAGATTTAGTGAAACTAATTAATTGACTGTTTCTTTTATTGCAAACTGTTAGCTATTAGTAGGCCGTAGGTTTTAGCATTTATTGTTATCTCAAAATTTTAAATTTTTGTGAAAATTTAGGGTTTTGATAGTTTTCCACTAGAACTATCCTGAATGCTCCTAGTGCTTCTCAAGTAAGATCCTTATATCAAGGGCATCAAAACACTGCCTCCCCTTCACCTGTAGTTGATTCTCCTCCTCATTCTACCTCATGCGGTGAAAGTACTGATACTAGTAACCGACAGTCTAAAAGGAGTAAAAGAAGGAGGAATAGGAAGAAGGCACATAAGCAAGGGGGCACCNCAGGTCATGTTGGATACAGTCTCTCAGCCTCTGCAAGCCATGCTGAGGGCAGTCTCTCAGCCTCTGTAGTTCATGTTGAAGACATTTCGTCAGCCACTGCGAGTCATGTTGACACTATTGAAAAGACTACCCATTCAAAACACAAGCCCAAATTTCATTGTAAGCTTTGTGAGGGAGACCACCTTACTTATAAATGCCCTTCTATTGAAGAGGTAAGAAGAGTTTGGTTTCATGGTCATCCCATTTTTTAACAACCTACTCAACCTTTGGTTGATTAAGTGGTCGAACCAATCTCAGCTTTGGTCGATCCCACTCTTCTTTCAGAGAGTGATCCTGATGTGATTGAACCAATGTCATCGTTGGTCAATCCCACTCTCCCTTCGGAGAGTGACTTAAAAAAAGTGATTGAATCGATTCCATTGTCGATCAATCCCACTCTTCCTTTGGAGAGTGAAGTGTCTACTAGTCACATTTTCTTCACTGCCAGTTCAAAACTTACTAAACAAGGGGGCACTGAACTCACTTTGGATCAACCCCCACCAAGCTCTCGTATTTCTTCCTTTGATTGGGATAGCCTAGTTGAGCCATGTGCTACAAAGAGAAATTCCTATGGCTTAGGGTACCACAATAGACATCTTGACTCCAGAAATCAATCCTTTCCAATATGCAATAGAAAGTAAATATCTAACACTAAAGGATCAAACCTCATACCTTATTCTGAATGGTTGAAGTAGATCCCCTTTGAGCTTTCCAACTTTAGCTTGAATTGATAAATTACTTCCTCAACAACAAGTAAACAATACAAGAATACTATATATCAAGGTGTTAGATCTATTCTAGCATATATAATCAACAATGTATAAGCATTTGAAAAAATCCCATGGATAAAATATTCATTCAAGCACACATTATTGGACAGGAAAAGATATTTCTATTAATATAAATTAGAGATTACAATAGATACAACCTCTCACAGCACGTCTGTGAACCGAAGAAACCGAATCCCCCACTTGGGCCTCCACCACCTCAATCCTCCATCTTTCAATAGCAATCTCACAAGCAAAAGGAAAGCTTGGGAAGAACACAAAAGTGCTCTAAAAGACAAAGGGATGCAAACTCAAGCATAAGTTCTAGCAACAATGGACTATAGTTTCTTTGCTCTCAATTTTCTCATATGCCTTCAATTTACCATAGAGTTCCTTATATAGCTTTTCAAAGGGGCAATGAAAGGTCGAATCTGAGCGATCTCGCATAAGGAAGGTCAGGAGTCAAGTGAGTCAGATCCATGTCAAGGAAAACTCGAAAAGGATTTGGATTTTGTACACATCTCGATGTACGTGGTTTTAGGGGTCAAACCCACATATATACATGATTAAGGGTTTAAAAGTTGTGTATCATTTTTCACATGTTTTTAGGGATGATCAAGGAAACATCAAAAGACAAAAAATGGTCCACGAGGTCTAAGGAGTCTGCAATGGGACAAGGGAAGGCCATACAAAGTGTGATTCACCTGGAGTGGTAAAGTCATCTATAACAGATGCCCCCTAATGTGTGAGGTAAAAGGAGTCATACGATGGCCGAAATACATTATAATTCCATCCTAGAAGTGGAGTGATGAAGGATCCCAAACAGAAGACCAGCCACCCAATAAGCATAGTACAATAATACAACTCTGCACATAACTGCAAATACATATAGCAATCCCGGATACATAAGAGTACAATGGCCATGAATACGCATGATACAAGATATCACATAAGTGGTCATCGCCACGTATAATATACATAGATCAGAATCTCCATGATGAAGATATACAAAGGACCATGATCTCCATATAAGGCTGAAGATATATAACATATCAAGATCTCCATAATGGCTAGAAATTTTTGACATATACTGGAATCAAGTCACGAGAGATAAAATCTCATGAACACTGGCACGATCAAGGAGGTAGCATATAAGAGATGCCACCAATTTGGAAAGTCTTCTACACAAACTGCTACGAGTACATGTCCTATTATGTGAATAGAGGTGTTGAGGTTGAACATAGTAGTCCATCGTCTGATTACCGGTCATTGATGTATATCGTTAACAGATGCGAGATCACCCAACGATAATGAAAATGGGAATCAAGGTACTAGAGCGCAAACTAACAAGTGTGAATAAATGTGTTGAGGTCAAACACTTCAGAGGATCCATCGATCAGGGGAAATTGATGTATTCCCAAAGACTGTCGATGGCGATAGAACCTGCCACTGATGACTGCAAGTCTCAAGGCACTCAAAATGACTCTAGATTCCAAACCCAGAATAAATGATGTGAAGTCAATGGGATGAAATCCACTGGAATGAGGGAATTAAGTCATCCCCCATCATCCAACACAAGGTACTCAGCAAAGCTGTATAATGTGGAAGGACTCGATCATAAGGTGCACAAATCAGTAACTATACCGGGAATGGCCGACATGCAAAGTCAAGATAACTGAGGAATGGCAAACTCGAGCTTCAACTTCCTTTGAACAAGAGCATAACGGCATATGGTGACTGAATAAAGGCAGCATAGACTCGATATACAATCTAGGACATCTTTGCGACACAGGATGCATCGACATAGGCACCATAGGGACTGGAAGTTTAACCAGTCGGTGGAGATAAACTCAGATAAACGAGTACAACTCCTAAAGTCAAACTATAAACCCAACCAATGGATGTGATATACAGTGCTTTGTTCGAAGGCGACAGGACTCGACAACTACCACAGATAACATCTTTCCTTGTCCGGCTTTTTGGTTTTTTGATTTTTTTTGGACTTTTTCAATTATTTAAAAAGCTTGGAAAAGAATAAAATTGCTTTATAGTTACAGACTAGGAGGGGACAAGTGTCATAAGGGAAAACAAACTAGTTCCAAGCAGTGGAACATACCTATGCTCAATGCAAGGATACATGTGTAGGATATTGACACTCAGGGGAAAATCCCCTCCTGGTAAAAAGGGAAACAAGCTGCGAAGGATATAAAAAATGGCTCTGCATGGCTAGACATGAGACAAGCACGGGCTATATGGCTGAAACGCAATGTCAGGGGAGCCGGCATAAAGCTCAATAAGGAAGGAAAAGCTCATGATAATGCATTCACAACTTGACATGAGGGAATCCTGAGGGAAACAGGCCAGCAAAAGATCAAGAGGAGTATGAGGCTCTTGCGAAATGTCATGGCAGTACTATACAACAGACTCCCACACCCTAAAGGAGAAAATGTAAGCATGGGCACCAAATGCAAATAAGGCGCTAACTAGGGTGCCCATGTGAGGTGAAGCTCTACCACTCATATCATGCCACTTCTAAAACAGCACGAAGGTTCTGTGACATAATAGAGTGGGTTTGTACCTAAGGTCATGATGAAATGGTCATAAGGTCATGCAAATAGTGATCAAACCTAACCTATATGCCAGTTTAGACATGATACCTGAGATCGACACGAACGGGTCAATCCAATGGCTGAAACGGCACTGAAAAAGGTCCTCTACATCATGAATTATGTCAAAAATGATCCAAAATGGTTAGAAACTGTCGAAACTATAGGAGAGGGGGTAAAAAATTTCAGGTATTTGAAAAATTTCTATAAATAGTAAACAATTCAAAATATTATAAAACATTTGAAACTTTTAACCATTTGAGCTCAGATTTTCCACAGCGAATTCCAGGAGATCCAGCCGACGGAATCCACTACTGTTTCTTCCAAGTATTTACCCATGCTCTTCTCTTTCATTTTGATGTAATTTTTATCAAATTCCATGGTCAATTAAGATTTCTATGCCAAACTAAAAAGGGAACTGCAACTAATGCAGAAATCGAGTGTTTTTTCGCGTATAGGGCTGGATATACGCGGAAAATTCCCCCATACCTACGTACATACGTGGCTATTTTGAAAACAATCCCATATGAGGCCGCACATAAGGTTTTTTCAATAATATAATGGGAAAATTTGCAATTTCTTGTGCAGGATGGTCGTAGAGTGGAGAGAGCATGAACATGGTGAGGTAGAGGAGGCAGTAAGGGCCGATCTAATGGCTCAACAAGCTCTACATGAATTCGGACTCTATAATTTTTGGTGTCTTGGTGGTTTGAGGGCCAAACCAAGACTATTACAGATGCTGGTGGATTACTGGGATCCAGAATCTGAGTCCTTCTAGATATATGGGATGTCCCTCACTATAGAGGTGGAGGACATATACTTCATTACTGGGATTTCTTGACGAGGGGAAGTAGTGAACCTTTATTCTCATGGTGGGCTAGGAGGTGGCCTAAATATCGATGAGTACATTACGGTGTACTGCTATCCAGACACAGAGAAGCGGGATTCAGGTCCCTACCAACACTATATAGGTGCTGGGCCTAAAGGCCATAATATTGACATTGGGAAGGATAGCAGGCTTGGCATCACTCCACCAGGCCTCACAGCCACTGATGTTTTATGCAGTGGAGTGCATGAGACCCACGATTTATGACTGGAGCACTACACTACTGACAAACATGAAACATCAGCTCAATGAGTGTAAGGCAGGCAGAGTGCGGAACTTTGGGTTCAGCAGTATACTGAGCACGTTTTTCTTCGAGCGTGTTCCAGGATTGAGCCCCAAAGTGGATTTTCCTCTTCATGGGGTTCGATATCTGGCCCAACGGTGTTAGGAAGATGCGATGCGTAGACTGGGGGGAGGTAGGGTGGCCAACCCCTATCCAACTGAATTCTTTCCGTGGTGGTGACGACAGATAGTTTCCATTGATGACTACGCCTATGCGGGGATAGATTTCTGGGGGGGCCTCTACATGCCGCTACCACCAAGATCAGCATATGGCGATATAGGTAATGAATCTCGACCCTCTCTTTTTTAAATCTTTTGAGTTATTTAATTTTTTCTTTTGTGTTTTCTTATTATATGGAATCAAAAGACATAATTTTACGTGACAATACATAGTGACATCTACCATTTGTGTGCAGATGTGGAACCATGGCAATCGAAAGGCTTCCCTCATCATATACGGAGGGGAAGAGGAGATGATATCACGGGTGTGGATGCGGAGCGGACGCTCCAGAGCATTCATACCAATTTTGTGAGGCTGACACATAGGGTTCCCATGGTGAAAGTCGAGGACTTGCCTGAGGCTATGCAATGCCAGGTGGTGGGTGTACCACACGCATGGGTGTGATTATTCCAATGGCTAGCTAGAGTTATAGCACTAGTAGAAAATGAGAAATTAATGACTAAAAAAATTACTAAAATTAGGCTATAAATGACTATTTTTGAGTCGGTGACTAATAGTAGCAAATTACCACTATCTTATAGCTAGTCGTATTTCACTAGTCATTAATAGCTTGACTTAGTAGTCACTGATTTAGTTATTGATTTGGTCATTGATAGACAATGATTTGGTCATTGATAGACAATGCTTTAGTCATTGATAGTCAATGATTTAGTCATTGATAGTTAATGATTTAGTCATTGATTTAGTCACAGATTTAGTCATGGATTTAGTCACTGAGTTAATCATTGATTTAGTCGTTGATTTAGTCACTGATTGCAACCATTAATGACCAAATATACGACTAAATAAACTACTAGATGTTAACATATTAATGACTAAGCTAAATACGACTAAGATACGAGAAATTAGCTACTAATAGTCGTATATATGTGAATTTAGTCGTTTTTGTAGTCACAAATTTATGATAGGGCACGGAGGATTCAAACCACCAATCTCCTGCCTATAATTAGGCAGGTGCTCTACCATTGAGCTAGCACCCTTTAAGAAGTTGTTATTGCTTGACAATAATGATATTCAAACAAATTTATGATAGATATCAATCTACAAACTACATAATTATTACTATTAGAACTTACTAGTAACTAGTATTTATGAAAGTAGTCATTTATGCAGTGGAGAATTGTAAATAAGAAGGAACTGCGTTGGATGATTTCGCAAATTTCGATGTTTCGATCCCTACTATGGGAAGGGTAAGGAAGTTGTTGTGTCCCCATTACACCAATCGCAGCAGGCACGCCTCGCTCCAAAGAAAACTGCACTTGGGCTTCATGTGAATCCCTTGGTGCAAATGACTTGGTAAAAACATTTCTCTTCAAAAGTTATGCACCCCAGCTTGCCACCTAAGCATGCCATAAGGATTTCAGATAAGGGCATATCCTCAAACTCCATAAATCATTGCAAAAACAAAATACAAGAATTATCACCAAACTTTGCCACCCATGCATATATATAGTTGTCATTAATAATCTTAACTAGCTCAGGGAGGTATTTCACAATTAATATTCACCATTATCCTTTGTAAACTTGCTAGAGAAGCCAATTTTGTTCACCTGCTATCTTGTTTCTCAAAGTCCATTTGTTTTAGCTCGAAACTTGAGGTAGACTTGAGTTATGTTCATAACTCACCTATTGACATAATTATGTCTACAAGATTTAATATTTGTATTTACATTTTTTATTGTAGGATATTTATTATTTAAAATGTCAAAAGCACAAGGAATAGGGAAGCTACCTTAAAATGGGAAGTTGAAGAAAGTCCCAACCCTTGGAAAGATGCAGATCCAATGTTGCTCACGGATACAAATCATTTAATTGGATTCCAAGATGACCTTGAGTTCCCAAATACATGTATAGAATGTTCGTCAATGAAGACTTCCATAAGGACCATGATGACGTAGAGGTTTTTTGAAATATCAGAAAGCACATCCTTTACTTGATTGCCGCCAAACCAATAATATTACCATATAACAATGTTGTCAAATTGATATTCAGACACATTAATCTTGGAATGAGATCAGTCATAAGTGAAGGTAGGGTTTCCATAGCTTATTTACAACCCTATTCATTCAAAATAATGTTCAAGCTGAAGAAAATTCAAGTGCTATTGAACAAAACATTTCTAGATGAGTACAGAGCCAAGGAATTCAATCTAGTAAAAAAATTGAAATATTGGTGGACTGAATATAAGTCCTTCTTAGAAAAGAATAATTGGATGTATTCTACACAATACTTGAGATACCCATATCGGTTTATGAAAACCATGATTTTTATGTTATATGGTGAGGAGGGATCCTCTCATTTTAAAATAGAATGGAATCTATTGGCGCATCTTGTAGTAGACACATGGCATGATTTTGATTGGGTGAGCATCTTGTTTGTCAATCTATTGTGCTTCACTAGGGCCATTAAAAAGGTATAAGTATACAAAACCCAGAGTTTCTACATGTTATATTACATATTAGATGCAGTTTGTTCCTATAATCCTTTTCCCAAAATGGGATGAGAGTGGAAACCTAGTCTTCTACCTATGCATGTATATTGTTGTGAATTGTGGTCCTCCAACTATAGGTTATATTTCTATAATAGAAATTAAAGCCTTGCAAAAATTAAAAGAGAAATGAAGGGTAACCATACCTGTCATGATAAATTCCAATAAGGCCTCTTTCATATATCACACCAAGTGTATTCTTTTTTGCAATGGTTGGGACAACATTCATAACCCAAACTTTGTCGGATGTAAGTGTTGCTGCAAAGCCACCAAGACCTACATTCATGTCCATAACATTGTGATATCTACTCTCCCCAATATATTTGTTCATTCTTTTGTAGCCTTTCATGTGCTTTCTCCACAACTGTGTATCAGCATTATATGTCTTAGCAGTAACACCTAATAATGAACCACTGAGAACTCTAGGAGGAACAGCATTCAAGCGCTTTGGGAACTTCTCCAAAATCCCTCCAGACACATCATTAGCATCACTGACTTTAGGCATTTGCGTAGTGCATCTTTACATTCTCTTGTGCCTGGGGGGGCAGCAAATTTTATAGACATTATCAGATAAGTATAAAATTTCAATCATCTGAGTAAAACTAGGCCATCTGAGTAAAACTAGGGCACTGTCAAAGCAAACTCTTCTTGTACTGTAATGAAATATGAAGCCAATTATGCAAACATGCTTGAAATTTTTTAATATTTAGACAGTTAAACTTAAAACTGTCTGCAGCACAAGATCAATTCATGCATGGCCATTAAAATGTAAAAGTAGATAGGAAAATTCAAAACTCACATAAAAATGATGAAATCAAAATGTATCTCTGACTTGTATTCAGGATATAAAGTTGATTCAGGATAAAAGTTGATAATCCCTTGAATCTTGTAGCATTCACAATTAAAATCACAAATTATAATATGTCAACGGCCATTCTATCAATTGTTACAAAGCAGTTCTCTAGATTTCTACATGTCAAAAAATTATGACAAACAAACAGACCATGTACTTCAGCTTAATAGCAGTGCAAGTTTAAATTTTTCACAGTCAGCCACACTGACATTTTAGTTCAAAGGAATCCTACAACCACAATGCACTTTGTAACATATCCATTGCAATATTTATATCCAATTTAGAATTTGGCATGATATTAGTCTTCTAAAGGAAAAAAATCCAATAGAAGAATACTTACAAGGACAGGTGTTAAATGCTCATTTAATAGAATAACAAATGTAGCCAATACCTGGAATCTAAAAGCACCTTCTAGGAAGGACAAAAATAGGTTTTAACTGTCAAACCCCAGGAATGTATTGGATCCTAGATTTAAACCTAAGAATACCTACAACACTGAGCTTATGGTCCTGCTTAAGCACAAAAGTTCTTTTCCAGAGATAGCTAGCTGGTAGCTGATGCACTCTTAGCTAATGCGTGGATAATGGGCAGTTTCTAATAGACAACTCATTTAACTAGAAGAAAGAAAAAACAAGTAACCGATAACTTATTCGTGACACTTAACTTGTGACCTATTGGTTTTCACCAGCCACAAGTTAAGTGGCTGTGCTAGTACACTAAGCAAATCAATGCAGTGATTTGTTTTTTATTAAATACAAAATTTCAATGCTTTGCCAATGCAAAGCATAAATAAATATCATGACCCTGATTATCGTGATATCATCATTTAAACTTAATCTAAAGATGCAATCCTTCAAATCTGCACACAGAGACAACTAACCAATCCAGATGAAGACACATTCTTGTAGAATCCCACAACTAGTGTCCCATCTCTTGTTTACCATCCTCCCTGATTGCTAGCTTCTTCTGCTTGTTTACTCTCTCCTAGATTTGAATTATTTCTACTGTTTGATAAGGAGAGAACCCCTTTAATCCTATCTCCTCTTAAAAGTTACTAAAAAGAGACAGAGTGACCCTCATTTTTCTGGTAGTGTTCAGTATTCCAACATAATATCCTGAGAACAAAGAACATCACAGGCCATCACCAGTCATCGGTGGATTTCTTCTAAAACTTTGTCAGTGAGTAAATTGTTCTTCTCCTGCTCTGGGAGGAAAGGCTCTGATAGTCATTTTGAAAGAGTACAGGATGACTCTGTTCCTGTCAGATTTTAGACCCGTTGTCCCCATATGGAAACTGAACCAATTGCTCTTTAACAAGTTAGTTACTAGGAGGAACTCTTCTTCAATTCCTAGTTTCTCTCTTTCTATCTAGACACAACTTGAAACCTCAGAGTAGTGCACTAAATTCAGCAAAGTTATTTGATGTTTTTCCAAGGGACAGAAAATAGGTTATTATAGAATAATTGGTCCTATAAATAGTTCCTCCTCCCAAATTCCCAGCAATATATTTAGAAGCCCCATTGTACAAGAGAAATGATTTTTCTAGGAAGTTATCCTGTGATTTTTCCATCTTCATTGATCTGGAGATCCGCATTCCATATTTGGCAGAGAATATGAATTCAGTGTGGTCTTAAAAAGAAAAGATTGAAAGCCAGCTCACACAGTAAATGGCCATACTGGGGGAAGATATAAATCCTAAAAATGTCATGCATGACAACTGGATTTCTCATTATCCAGTGCCTTAATAGTACAAACTACATCTTGAACACCATTTATATTGTGATGTGCCTTTAGCATCTAAAATGTGCAACCAAGACACAAAAATTGCCTCCTAGTTTGTGAATGTTTCAACTTAAATTTGAATCAAATACAATTTCTACCATACCATGTTGGGCTCCAAGATTTGGACAAATGAAGGAATAATTGGCAATTGAAAATAATGCCTGCATTTATCTAAGAAGAAAACTTCAGAGAAAATAATAGACTTAGAGTAACAGTCACACTGATACCATGTGAAACAACTTGCTTTATAGATGGAATACATTCTACAGTTGTCGGAATCTTAATGTAGACATTGTAGCGATTGATTGTTTTGTGCAGCCACTTATCAGCTTCAATAGTCCCTTCTGTATCAAGCACAAGTCTGGGGGAGACTTGAACAGAAACACAACCATCTGCTCCTCCAGTTGCATTATAAATGGGTTCAAGTAATTCACATGCATCTTGGATATCTTTTATTACAAGCTCCCAGTAAGTGTCCTCAACTCCTTTTCCCTCGTTGATACGTTGCCTATGAAATAGCATAGTCAATGATTTTCCAAGAGATGCACGATACATATACATGAACTTTCAAGATGAAATTTTTTGAAAAAACTCACACCAGTGACATGTTCTAGCTTTATACTATATGACTATGCAGCTGTAAGTAGCCAGCAGTACCAATTGTTGAACAAATTCAACAGGAATCACAATTCTATACTAAAATTGTGAATCCCACTATAGGAAATTAAAATTGTTACATAAGTCATTGTAATCTGCACAAGTTCAAGAGAATAATATCCCACAACTAGTGTCCCATCTCTTGTTTACCATCCTCCCTGATCGCTAGCTTCTTCTGCTTGTTTACTCTCTCCTAGATTTGAATTATTTCTACTGTTTAATAAGGAGAGACCCCCTTTAATCCTATCTCCTCTTAAAAGTTACTAAAAAGAGATAGAGTGACCCTCATTTTTCTGGTAGTGTTCAGTATTCCAACATAATATCCTGAGAACAAAGAACATCACAGGCCATCACCAGTCATCGGTATATTTCTTCTAAAACTTTGTCAGTGAGTAAATTGTTCTTCTCCTTCTTTGGGAGGAAAGGCTCTGATAGTCATTTTGAAAGAGTATAGGATGACTCCGTTCCTATCAGATTTTAGACCCTTTGTCCCCATATGGAAACTTAACCAATTGCTCTTTAACAAGTTAGTTACTGGGAGGAACTCTTCTTAGATTCCTAGTTTCTCTTTTTCTATCTAGACACAACTTGAAACCTCAGAGTAGTGCACTAAATTCAGCAAAGTTATTTGATGTTTTTCCAAGGGACAGACAATAGGTTATTATAGAATAATTGGTCCTATAAATAGTTCCTCCTCCCAAATTCCCAGCAATATATTTAGAAGCCCCATTGTACAAGAGAGATCATTTTTCTAGGAAGTTATCTTGTGATTTTTACTTCTTCATTGATCTGGAGATCCGCATTCCATATTTGGCAGAGAATATGAAGTCAGTGTGCTCTTAAAAAGAAAATATTGAAATCCAACTCACACAGTAAATGGCCATACTAGGGGAATCTATAACTCCTAAAAATGCCATGCATGACAACTGGCTTTCTCATTATCTAGTGCCTTAATAGTACAAACTACATCTTGAACACCATTTATAATGCGATGTGCCTTTAGCATCTAGAATGTGCAACCAAGACACAAAAATTGCCTCCTAGTTTGCGAATGTTTCAGCTTAAATTTGAAGCAAATACAATTTCTACCATACCATGTTGGGCTCCAAGATTTGGACAAATGAAGCAATAATTCGCAAATGAAAATAATGCCTACGTTTATTTAAGAAGAAAACTTCAAACAAAATAACAGACTTACAGTAATAGTCACACTGATACCAAGTGAAAAAACTTGCTTTATAGATGGAATACATTCTACAGTTGCCGAATTCTTAATGTAGACATTGCAGCGATTAATTGTTTTGTGCAGCCACTTAGCAGCTTCAATAGTCCCTTATGTATCAAGCACAAGTCTGGGGGAGACTTGAACAGAAACACAACCATCTTCTCCTCCAGTTGCATTATAAATGGGTTCAAGTAATTCACATGCATCTTGGATATCTTTTATTACAAGCTCCCAGTAAGTGTCCTCAACTCCTTTTCCCTCGTTGATAAGTTGCCTGTGAAATAGCATAGTCAGTGATTTTCCAAGAGATGCACGATACAAATACATGAACTTTCAAGACGAAATTTATTGAAAAAACTCACACCAGTGACATGTTCCAGCTTTATACTATATGACTATGTAGCTGCAAGTAGCCAGTAGTACCAATTGTTGAACAGATTCAATAGGAATCACAGTTCTATACTAAAATTGTGAATCCCACAATAGGAAATTAAAATTGTTACATAATTCATTGTAATCTACACAAGTTCAAGAGAATAATATCCCACAACTAGTGTCCGATCTCTTGTTTACCATCCTCCCTGATTGCTAGCTTCTTCTGCTTGTTTACTCTCTCCTAGATTTGAATTATTTCTACTATTTGATAAGGAGAGACCCCCTTTAATCCTATCTTCTCTTAAAAGTTACTAAAAAGAGACAGAGTGACCCTCATTTTTCTGGTAGTGTTCAGTATTCCAACATAATATCCTGAGAACAAAGAACATCATAGGCCATCACCAGTCATCGATGGCTTTCTTCTAAAACTTTGTCAGTGAGTAAATTGTTCTTCTCCTGATCTGGGAGGAAAGGCTCTGATAGTCATTTTGAAAGAGTACAAGATGACTCTGTTCCTGTCAGATTTTAGACCCTTTGTCCCCATATGGAAACTTAACCAATTGCTCTTTAACAAGTTAGTTACTGGGAGGAACTCTTCTTAGATTCCTAGTTTCTCTCTTTCTATCTAGACACAACTTGAGACCTCATAGTAGTGCACTAAATTCAAAAAAGTTATTTGATGTTTTTCCAAGGGACAGACAATAGGTTATTATAGAATAATTGGTCCTATAAATAGTTCCTCCTCCCAAATTCCCAGTAGTATATTTAGAAGCCCCATTGTACAAGAGAGATCATTTTTATAGGAAGTTATCCTGTGATTTTTCCTTCTTCATTGATCTGGAAATCCGCATTCCATATTTGGCAGAGAATATGAAGTCAGTGTGGTCTTAAAAAGAAAATATTGAAATCCAGCTCACACAGTAAATGGCCATACTGGGGGAAGCTATAACTCCTAAAAATGCCATGCATGACAACTGGCTTTCTCATTATCCAGTGCCTTAATAGTACAAACTACATCTTGAACACGATTTATAATGTGATGTACCTTTAGCATCTAAAATGTGCAACCAAGACACAAAAATTACCTCCTAGTTTGCGAATGTTTCAGCTTAAATTTGAAGCAAATACAATTTCTACCATACCATGTTGGGCTCCAAGATTTGGACAAATGAAGCAATAATTGGCAATTGAAAATAATGCCTGCGTTTATTTAAGAAGAAAACTTTAGAGAAAATAATAGACTTACAGTAACAGTCACACTGATACCAAGTGAAACAACTTGCTTTATAGATGGAATACATTCTATAGTTGCTAGAATCTTAATGTAGACATTGCAGCGATTGATTGTTTTGTGCAGCCACTTAGCAGCTTCAATAGTCCCTTTTGTATCAAGCACAAGTCTGGGGGAGACTTGAAGTTGCATAATATGTGTGAGATAAATATAGATGTGTGAGTTCTAGGGAAATCATAGCAAGAGTGCTTTATGTGTAAGCTTGGGCAATTGACAATGGTGTCATTTCCGGCAGTTAAAAGGCCATTGACATTATCAACGCAGTAAAATTAGTTGAACACTCTTGGCTCATACTAGTGTTTGTTTGCTTTTTTCAAGGAGAAAAAAAACTGTAACTTGTTATTCGAAGGAGATTCAAAGTTACATATTCACAGCTGAAAATAGTCCATCAGGAGCCATAATGTCCTATCAAAACCCTATCATCTAGAATATACAAAATATAGATATAATAGTCTGCAAAACAGTGAGTATAGACCAGAGCTTTTAAATAAAAAGCCACAAGTGTTCTCCTCCAGAGAGGAAAATAGTTCAACAAAACTAAGTTAAGACATTGATAAAATCTAATCTTGATAACAGTTCATACTAGTGTTTGCTTACAATATCTTTTCCTGCAGGGCCACATATTTTAAATGGATCTCCATTAAATTTGATAGGTTAATATGGTAAATATTATTCATTCAATGTTTGTGTTCCCTTCAGTACGCATATCTATTGTTTAAGCTGGAAGATTCAAGACTCAAGCTTTACCTTTCATTAGAAATCTTCACCAATACAAATTTTCAGACCATTCAAGTCAACTGATGTGAATTAACAACAAAATTTCCTTCCATATTGATTCAGCTCAAATTTTCAAAAGTCAAAGCTAAGCAGCTATGCATGCCACTTAGCTATGCTTTGAAGAGAATTTTACGAATGCTATATTTCCTTCCAAACCACTCAGATTATCAGTTCTCCCAAGTTCTATAACTCTGACTAAATATAACTGAAAAAACAAAAAAAAGTTAATTAACATGGAAGCCTTAATTCCCTGAAACATTAATATGTAATATGCCATGACCACCCTGTCACTATAGCCAAGAACTTGCTTCACCACTATTATCATACCCTTCAAGACCTTTCACCATTTCCATCCCTTTGGATCTGTATCATTTTCTTACAACATCTACAGACAAGAAAAAAAAGATCAGATGCTTTCCAAGTTCCATATAATTAGGAATTCCAGTACTCTGCCAGAAGGATACATATATCCACCCAATGGGACCACCATCACAAGAGAAGTGGCATACTTCACAAATTTCACAGAAGACAAAAATCCCATACAAGTACCGAAAGACAAACTCTAGCTCATAATTGTGCTCCCATTCAAACAATTAGTCTAGGATTGTCAGAAGAACATGTTTTCTAATGTCCATTGTCAAAATATGAATATTTGTCCATACAAATTCTACTTCACAATCTTGGAATCTTGTAACAACTCGTATCCATGTAACAAAATAAAGCATCTCTTTAATAATATGTCTCAACTCTTAAGGATGCTTCCTCTACTCTTAATGTGCCAACAGTATCCATCACCTATCAAGAGGTGGGACATGTTGAGCATTTTATGGTCTGTAATCTCTAGCCTGCCTTAATGGCCATGATGACTTCCATTATTCAATGGCCCCCTAGCAGGAACATGCCAGCCCACAAGGATCAGACATGTCACTTCTGGGAATTGAACCCTGGCGGGGGACAAGAACACATTGTTTTCACTGATCAGGAAAACCCCCTTTTGACATAGAGCCTTAATAAAGAATACAATGCTTGGGTTAAGGTGGCACCCGACACCTTCAGTGCTTCCAAATGATGTGCTGCTTCATAAAGAATACAAATTGCATTGAGCAAGGTGATGCATGATGCATCACACTTGCTTGGATTCTTCACGTTAAACAAGTAGATTTCACCATTTTTTTAAATGGTACAACCCTTTTAGAAGACCAATATAAAAACTGCATCGATCAAGGTGGCACATCACACCTGTTTGACATCTAAATGTCAACAAAAATATTCAACCACTTTTTTCTAAGTTAATCATATTGTTCCCTCCAAGAAAACTAAATTTAAAATGAAAAGCTATAAGATGAACAAGATATTTAACCCTAAAAACCCTTTATTGGGAAAACCAGCACCCAATAAATATCTATTATTACTTCGGCCAATCTAGCCAAGCCAGCCACATGGAGCATTTTACAATGGTGTTTTCCATGCCTTTAAATAGGCTTCATCACATGCTAATACCATGGGTTACCCAATACCATGAGCCCATAAACCACCAACTGTAAACCCATTATTGATGAAATACACGTTACTCTATTTATTTTTTTACCAAGTCAAGATTAACCCAACACATCTCACGTCTATACTTGGGAAAAAACAAAAAAACAACCACTTCATCAAATGCTTGCTTTGATATCAGAATATAAAATTCCATACGTTAATGCCAATCTCAAGCAGAGAATCTCAGAGAACCCAATCCCATGTAGCACTGCAGCATTCCTCTAAGGGTTTCTCAAATTTAGCTCTTGAATATGCAACTAAATTCAAGACAGAGGTCATATTTCATTAAAAAATAGTCCAATCAACCAAAGAATAAAACCACCTTTTCACACAGTTAGGATATCGAAGCTACTAGAATGGGCCTTTCTTTTCTGGCGACTTCTAATTGATTCATTAATTGCCAATCTTATGAACAGTACAAAAGAATGCTGAAAACTCTGCCTTGAAATCTCATTACAAATTTTCTTTTGGAATATAGAATACAAATCAAAATTGAGTGGCCTGTATCTGGCAGGACCACGTGCGGCTCTTGCAATCGATTAAGATGACTAAAATACTCTCATATGTCAGAAGAATTAAGTTGACTTAAATGGACTTATACGATACTCTAGCCTGTGTAGATATTCATTGATGGAGGAAGCTGGTTTAGAACAATCTTCAAGATGGTTATATAAAGAGACTACTAATAGTTTCAGAGAAAATTCAAATTAGAAGCCTGCAAGATCTACCAACTTGCACATGCAAAGAATGAAAAGTGCCTTGAAACAAATTTTCCAAATAAGATTCCGTGTATACTTACTATGACAGGTAAGAATTGATACCTGGATGAAAAAAGAATTTTCACAAGAAGATGCACCCAAAGTGAAGATGAATAGGGGATAATAAGACAAGGCCCAACCCCAAAATGATGATTCCATTCCTTTGATGGATACTTCAAAAATCAGCATTATGAGGAAAGGAAAGCCCAATTTCAGTAAGGGATGACAAAGGGCAATGCATGTATGTCAATTGATTCTAAGTGCAATGCCTCTGACCATACCTATGGAATCCCTTTGTCAACCTCCATTACAGCCTTAGGCTTCAATGGCAGATGATTACTATCAAATAACCAGCCCTGGTCATCAACATCTGACCAAGCCTCTTTTACGGGAAAACTGAGAGTATATCTTAAATCTTGAAAATCATTATCAAGTTTATCCCTAAGAGGGCCACCTGCTTCTGCATGACTACTAATTGACGGCTTCATAGAAACCGAAGGTGACTATCTACTTTGCAGTTAGTTTCCCAGTATTTATTGTTCAATGCAGGTTGGCTATTCCTGCTGTCAACAAGTCTGTGGATCCTGCAGGAAGGTCTAAAATACATAGATTTATATTAGAACCAAATGGTTATGGCATAAAATATTAGGGATGGTTGGAAAACAAAATAGAAAGAAGAATCCACTTATGGTTTCATAGATGGTTGTCTAGGGGATGAAAGTTGATACTTGTCAAATCTTTTTTAGAAGTAATCCCAGTGTATTGGTTCTTCCTATCCCACATTCCTCAAGCTGGTTTGGAAAACATTAGAAAGATTTTTTCTGATTTTCTTTGGAGAGGGAAATCTGACAATATTAGTTTCCATTAGCAAGATGGAAACTGATCTCAAAACCAAAGAATGAGGGTGGTTGGGGTTAGAAGCAGTTATTCACTTTTGGTCACATGCACTGACAGCTAAAAAAATTTAGAACTTGATGTCCAAGGAGGGTCTATGGAAGAGAATTTAGGTTCAGAAGTACTTGGAACCTAAAATTACTAGATTGGATGCACAACTCTATGGAGATTCACAAACATGCTTCAAATAATTGGAAATCCTTGCGCACAGGCCTTTCCAATCATTGGCACTCACCTGCTTTGGCAATTCTAGGATGGGTCACATGTGAAGGCAGGTTTGGATGCAATAATGGGATGGAACAACAATATATGTTCTTTTCTTACTCATGCTTCAAAAATTTCAAGGTATATTATTAGATGGATGTGAAATCCACTTTCTTGAAAAGAGATTTACATGAAGAAGTATGCACTAAACAACCTGATGGTTTCAAGTTGCATGGAAAGGAGGACAATGTTTGGAGTCTAAAAAATTATCTTTATGGGTTAAAACAAGCCCTAAGGGCTTGGTATGAACTCTTAGATGAGTGTCTCTTTCAACAAGGTTTCAAAAGATGCATTGCAAATAGAAATATCTTTTTGAAAATAGAGAAGAGTGGGATTCTAGTTATCGTTATCTGTGTAGACGATATCATTTTTTGTTCTAATGATGATAAGTTAAGTCGTGAGTTTTCTAACTTAATGGCACTAGAATTCGAGATGTCTATATATGGTGATGAAAAATTTCATCTACAGAAACCCTAGGGATAGAAGAAGAGGATGATATATATATATATATATATATATATATATATATATATGGTGATGAAAACTGTCATCTATAGAAACCCTAGGGATAGAAGCAGAGGATGTTCAACTAGTGGACTATAGCGAGGGTCCCTTGGAGAAACAAAAGGTGTTTGAATATAGGGGATCTAATTGCTCTAGGAAGGTCCATGTTCATGAGCCAAGGGTTTATTCCCCTCTTCATCAGAGGGTTATTTTAATATTTTTCACAAAACAAAATTTTGGATAACAGATACAAAGTGACTCCCCACGTCAGATCTACATAGAAACCCTGAGAATTTTGGAGTGGGAGTCACTCCAGAGGTAGATTTTTGCATTGAATCAATTCAAATGTTGAATCCTGATTGATGCAGCCATGACCATCACTGAATACTGTAATGGGGAAATAACAATTCCATGACAAATGATGGTCTACTATTTGTTAATGACACACTTAAGGGACTCAAAACTCTAGTTAGGCCAGAAAGAGTTTTTTATCCGCTAGACTTCGCTCCTGCATTAAGTATGCTCAGACTCTTTTAGGGACCTACTCACTGAGGAGAGCTTCGCCTTGCTGTACCCTCCATTAATCCTACCCATCCCTTTAATATTGAGATTCCAGGAGAAGAGTGACTCGCTAGTATATTTACTTTGACGAGCTTGGGGGAAACCTATACTTTCTCCTTACAACCCATGCAAAGTCACAGTAGTATTCACCATGTTTTTTAGGTTGCGAACTATCCCAACCCTTTACCTTCCAATGGCGACAAGAGGCAAAGATGTTTTGCGAAATTTTACAGTACTAAAAATTTGCTCACTAAAAATAATTTACTCCTAAAATTTACTCACTAAAAATTTAACTCTCCAAAATCATGATGGATGGAAACTCTCTAGTGAGAGGCCGGATAGGGTTTTTATCCAACATTCACTAAAAATTTATCAATTCACAGTACTTACCAAGGATTTTGTAAGAAAATAAGGTGGTGTTGACGCCAGAGGTGGAGAATTCGCGGCCTGCCTCTTCAAAAGTCTCCAGGTTCTCTCCAATGCTGCTTTATCCATGGAAGCTATGGCAATTAAATAGATAAATTGTGAAATCAACCATGGTTAATATAGATCCCAAACTCCTCAACGGGTATGACCAATATCCATATCCAAAACACACCAAACCCTTCAATGTTTGGCGTGAACCCTCCAATGTTTGGCACGAACGGTAAGGCTATTTGACAAGAAGTAGCAGGTTGAGCAGCAATCTAAATTGTCAGAATTGAAGGATGGTAAGGAAAATCAGAATGTCGTTGCTACTGTAGAGGTTGGGTCAAGACCGTTCGACCTACCATGAAAATAAAAATTTTGTGTGTTTTCATATATATTTTTTTTATTTTTATTATTTAATTTGGATAATGGTTTTTTTTTCCGTTTTTTAGGTATATATATATATGTATATTTTTTTATTTTTTTTTCACAAATTATGTTTATAGTGTTTTGGTTTCTTTTAGTTTTTTATTTGTTTATATAAGTTATATAGATTTGTTTTTATTTTTATTTTTTATTATATAATAAAAAAAAATTATATTTTTTGTTTTACTGTGTGGACTAGGTTAAACGAACAATGAATCAGGTAAGTAGTAATGTATGGTAGAGAGGTGGGATGTGGGACTAGGTAAAGACTATGGGGAAGGTAGTAATCCTATGTGTATGGTAGGCTTGTTGTAATGGTTGGTCTTCTAGTAGTATGGTATACTCGGTAAAGCCAATTAGTATGGGGTAGACTGCCCAACCAATTATTATAATCTACTAGCCCATTCCTAGTTGGGTGTAAGCCATGCATATAAAATATATACTCTAATTCTATTTAATTGAAGGTTTCTTTCACTCCTGCCATGTAATATTGTACCGTACTACCCCAATGAGTTCCCTCAACATCTGTACTCCCCGGCCTCTAGTTGTACTCCCCAATTCCTCTAGTTTAATGGTTCACTCCGAGAAATAAATCTACTAGCACCATCTTGGTAAAGAGACTGGCTATTACTCGTAGCATAACTTCCTTTCTACCGTGAACCAATTGTCTCTTGGTTGCACTACCTTCTGAATCTACCCGTCAAGGAATGTCATTTGAAATCAAAACCAGGAAACAAGGCAAAATGGGACCTATATTAACTAACTGGTTATCTCCTTCTCAAAGAAAGTAATATATAAGAAAAGAGGTCGAACAATAAAAAATGGTAAATAAAGTTACCAGTATAAATAATATGTATAAAGGCAAGTTTCCAATTTGAGATAGGCACCCGGAGATAAAACTGATCATGGCACCAAGGTTTGTAAGAATCACCCGCAATAAAAATATTCTAATGAATATTTCCTTTCATAAGAAGGAATCGACTCATCTATCAACTCTATGATGGACTGTATGGAGTAGCATAATGAGAATCGGCATTGACTGATCTTTACGCATACTTGGACTGATTAACAGCATCGCCACCTGATCACATCGACTTATACATGAAGTACAAACATCGAGTGTATCAACTCTTGGGATCGACAAACACTTGTGAGCACTGT
>LPNX010207391.1:102782-157066 GCA_001517045.1 Pseudotsuga menziesii
TTCTAAAATTAAGATTCTAAATTTTACAAAAGGGAGTGGGTTTCCCTTAATTGAATATTCTCCATATGTTTAGGTCAGTGGTAATCAATTTAGTGAACTAGTTCTGGAAAGAATTGAGTTAGCTTTGCTGTCAATGAAAGAGTTAAGTTAGAAATAGGATAGAATGCAGTTGAATTCATTTAGGATATCTTGTGAAGCTGTCAGATTGTTAGCATAAATTTAGGAATTAACTTTCTAATTCTATATTTAGTTTCCTTCTCCTTTTGTATATATTCTGAATTAGTCTATTAAAAGGTTGGATTCTTCGAGTAATGGAAGGCTTATTTCCATATGAGATTGTTGTAATCCCCAAAGTTAATCAATGAGTCTTACAATTCCTGGGGGCTGCTCATGAATCTTACAAATATAACAATATTAAGCAGATTACGCAGTTTTAGTATTTGGGAAAGCATTATACTTTAGTACAAAAAAAGAGGTGCAACAATAGGTAAAGACTTGCACAACTCCTCTCATAAGTGTTTCTGGAAGGGGTCCCGTAGGGAAAGTAAAGAGTCCAGGTCCCTCCCTTGAACCTTGAAGTGAGGAAATTCTTAGATATTATAACCTTTAGTCTGAAATCCTGTACACAACATTTTTGGTCTACCAACCCTTGAATTGCTAGTTCCTGAGTTTTATCTGTAAACATAGCAATATTATTATGAACCTGGGCAGGTCTGACCTATTTTCGAGGCTGCAACTTGTGAAAATCACAGGATATCCAATAATAGATTTGATCCTTATGGCCTATTATAGTGCATCTGCAGGTGTAGCATTCCTCTGTTACTGTAAGGGAATTATGATCTAGCCATTTCATCTCCACCACATCCACAACAAAGAAAAAAACATGAATAGAAAAAAAACACAATAGATAATCAAGAAAAACACAGAACAAACCTGAAGGTCTAAACATTGATGCCATTCTGAAGGCAGTGGAGACCCAATGTGAAGCTCAATACCAATATTTGTCAATTTCAATTTCTATCCACTGACACCAATCTCATCACCATGTTTAGGATTGCCTAAATTCCAATTCCATTTACTCTTCTTAGATGTGTCTTCAAGCATCTTCTTAGATTCATACAAATTACTTGTAAATCTAGTCCTCTTAGCCTAAGTATTCAACACAGTAGGTCCGTGTCAGAATTGAACTCCCTGTACAGGTGCTTGAAGGATAAAGAAAGAAAACAATTCTTTAGGAGACCAATCCTTTTCAACCAACAATCATATATAACTCAGTGACTGCAACTTGGTGAGACCTCTGTCCCAATCAATTATCATGACCTTTGATTCGCCAAAAATAGAAAGCTAGAGATTTTTTTTTTTTTGCGAACTATAAAAGCCCCCATAAGGCTAGAAGTTCATGCAATTGCTTTGTTGGATCTCTGAAGATTGAGGTGCATGTTACTAATAAAAGGTAGACAGCTTACAAAAATTACACTTCATTGCCAAATTTGCAATTTTCCATGACACAATTAAAAATGACTAACATAAATGACTAATTCATATTCTTCTAGCTAGTCATTTTTTATGTCATGACTAAATTAGTCATTTATTTTAGTCATTTTTAACTCTGTCACTTATTATCTAGTCATATTTGTTAATTGCTGACTAAATTAGTCGTTAATTTTAGTTGTTTATAGTTGAGTCAATCAAAATTGCTCATATTTAGTAGTAAATCACTTGGAAAACCTGTGGTGACTAGAATTTTTACCTAGTAGCTACTTCCTCATTTTGTACTAGTGTAGTGACCTTCCATGATCACAACCCTCCTCCTCCTCCACAGGATTAGATACCTAGGAGTCTATATATTTTTCACTACCGTGTATTATATGTTTGTGGCTTGAGAGCCCCAATTTTGTATCATGACACTATGTATTATCACATTTTGGATGTTTATATAAAAAAATTTATGGTGGTCGGTTTATTTATTTACATGTATAAAAATTGTGTTTGTGATGAATTTACTATGTATGAAACAAATTCCAATCTAACACGTAGTTAGTATATGAGTCAGCAACTTGATTATTAATTCTTGGAATGTGTATATATGTTATATTGTCAAATTGTCATTCTAATAATCTCACACGTAAGAATCTTCTTAATAACGTCAGATCTCTAACATGGTACAAACCATTAATCTATGACACTACTAACTCCGAATCAAGACATACCTAAAGAGAGAGAATGCCATGTGAAATGGCATCCCGTAGAAGCTCAATAATGGCACTATATTCAGTAACATTGTTGGAAGATGGCTGCAGACATACGCCTCCTGAAGACAGTACTTGACCCATAGGAGTATAAATCACCCAAGCAACAGAGCCTAAGTGTTGAGTGTGATGGCTTGCACCATCCATGAATCCTATGTAGGTGGAAGATTCCATTGACATCTACCAAAAGAAACGAAAACTAATCACAAACCCGATCACGATAAGAAAAATATCTAACTATGAAAAACTATACACTAATATACAATAACCAACCTTGGTTGAAAATCATGCATAGTAATTCTTGAGATAGAGCCCATTTCTAGGCTCCTCCAAGGCTGTTCCCTCATAATATACTAACTCATAAGCAGCCTTCTCTAACACACGTTTGACCACGTAAGGACCCCGCCACATGGGATTAAATTTTCCTGCCCCCAAGGGTTCTTTCGGTTGATCCCACAAAAGGACAAAGTCTCCCTCAATAAACCTCCTTGGATGGACAGACTTATCATACTGGAACTTTACACGATGTTTATTAACTTCTAGAGCCACCAAGGCATCCCAACGCTGCTCATCAAGTTGCTCAAGGTGGAGCAAATGCTCCTCCAATGGTGAAGTATATGGTAAGAGTTCTACAACTAGCTTCAAAGAAGGAATCTCGCATTCAACCGACAATATCAACTCCACTCCATGTACAAGTTGATATGGAGAAAAACCCATGGTAGTCTTAACAGCGGTTCTATATGCCCACAAAGCAGGATATAACATGATGTGCCAATTATTTTTGCTTTGTGCGATGGTTCGTTGGAGAATGGATTTGAGTGATTTATTCATTGCTTCTACTTTTCCATTCACTTGCGGGTAGTAAGAGGAGGAATGCTCTTGCTTGTACCCTAAATTTGATGCCAACTCTTCCATCATACGGTTCTAAAAGTGCGAGCCATGGTCAGTGACAAGCTCTTTCGGAATTCCGAACCGAGTAATAATTTGGTTGAGTATGAAGTGGGTGGCTATCTTACCGTTGGATTTAACTATAGGCATAGCCTCATCCCATTTCATGAAGTAATCCACAGGCACTATAATATGATGGTGCCCCCCAGCCGAAGCTGGGTTGCAATCCATAAAATTGAGCCCCCACTTAGTGAAGGGACCAGTAGTGATAATGGGATGTAACGGGGCAGGTTTTGAGCACATATTACATGCGAACACCTAGCAAGGGTGGCACCTCATGACTGCATCTACATAATCCTTAAAGATTGACAGCTAGAAATAACCCACTCTTAAGATCTTTTGAGCTGTAGAAATCCTAGATTAATGACCACCACACACCCCTCTGTGGCAATCATTCATCACTACCTTAGCCTCTTCATGAGTTAAAGAACGTTGTAAAATGGAATCTACCCCACGATGGTACAAAGTGTTATCCACTATGAGGTAGTTCTTAGAGATGTGACATAATTGTCGTCCTTCATCTCGTGAGAGGTGAGTAGGGGTCTTCAATGTTTGTAAATATATTATGATATCCCCATACCATGGGTCTAAGGTTGAGATTAAGAAGATGTGTTCATCAAAAAACATATCTTCACAAACGAACTCCTCATCCTCGCTCGGGAAATATGATATAAGCTCTGCAAAAATTAAAGACTTCTTTGATTTTTCCGAAACAAATTCGAGATCAAATTCTTGCATAATGACAATCCATTTATTATATTTTCCCCCAATCATCCTTCGAGTCATGACGAACTGAAACGAATTAACATGGGCTACAACCAAGGTCTGTCGAAGGAGAATATAATGTCTCAACTGCTGAACCGCATGTACGGTAGCTAAAGCAAGCTTCTCGACATGAGAATAACAAATCTCTGCATCAATAAGGTTCCAGCTCAAATAGTATATGACATTCTCTTGGAGCTCCTCATCCTCTTGAACCAAAACCATACCAATCGTCTCCATGGATGTGGCCACATATAATAGAAAATCACGGCTATAGTCCGGGGGACTAATCACCGAGGCCGATGCTAGGGCTCGCTCATCCCAACAAAAGGGGGTGTCCTTCTTTAATAGACGCATGAAGCCTCTAGTCAAATTAGCAAAGTTGACAACAAATCTCCGTAAGAATTTTTCCATGCCTTGCAAACATTGAAGATGACGAATATTCTTCGGAGGAGACAACTGAAGTATTGCCTCAACCTTCAAAGGGTCGACTCTTATACCCTCTTTAGAAATGATGAATCCTAACAAACGACCTGACTTCACACAAAAGATGCACTTATGAGGATTTAATCTAACCAAATAATGCCGGCATCTTTCGAATACCAATCTCAAGCGATAGGGATGACGCATTCTCATATGAGAATGAGCAGCAAGGTCATCCAAAAATACTTTGATAATTGACTTGAGATTATAGAAGATTAAGGTCATCGCCTGCTGAAATGTAGCTCCAATGTTTTTAAGGCCGAAAGGCATTTTTCGATATGTGAAAGTTCCCCAAGGACAAATAAAGGCAGTCTTATGTTGGTCCTCAGGTTTAATTTGTATCTGATTATATCCGAAAAGCCATCCATAAAGGAAAAAACCTCGCTACCCGCACACTCATCCAAAATCTGATCAATAAATGGTGTGGGGAAATTATCCTTAGGACAGGCATGATTCAAATCATGGAAATCAGTACACATGCGGATCACTCCCTGCTTCTTATCCACCAAAACGGGGTTTGAAACCCACTCCGTCAAGGGAACGAGATAGATGAAACCGGCTTTCAACAGTTTCTCTATCTCTACCTTAATCGCGGGTGCTTTCCTAGGATTCATCACACGCAAGCATTGTCGAACAGCCTTAGCATTGGGATAAGTCTTAATCTCGTGCTCGATAATACAAGGGTCGATACCTAGCATTTCGTCGTAAGACCAAGAAAAAATATCATGGAATTCTTTAAATAGCTCAATGTATTCTAGAATCTCAGCATGGGAACATTCCACCCCAATATAGACATTCTCTATCTCGCCAGGATCACGAGAGATGTTGATAGGAATCATTGAAGATATGTTAGCCATGTTTCCATCAGCCATCTGACTAGGAGAGCTTAACGGAACCATAGGACTACCAACTCTCTCACTAAGAACCGCCCTAAATTCCTCACGCTCCAAGCAGTCAAGCTCGGGAAGAAAGTACGATCTATGATGAAGTTCCTCCCATGGTGGCTCAACTCCTAACATAGCCTCAATAATCGCTTCATCTGAAGGGAAAATCGTATCAAGGCAGTCGTACACATGAGAATACTGCACTGTCCATGCCGGTAGCACATAAGGGTCCTCCTCCTCCGTCCGCGAAGAGGAAGGACTAGGCTCTACAACACACTTGAAATTAGATTGATAAGCTATCATAGTTGCAAGCAACGGCACGTCTGTCACGATGGGCTCATTCGGAGTACTCAGTGTAGGAAGAATCCAGGGATCTTCCATATGACTCGTGTGAAAAGACATCGATCTCATTAACATCGAAGCCTCACCGAAACTAGATCCTATCATAAGAATCAGTGTAGGACAACTAAAGCTTCCCATGAGGGATGGATACATGCCTACACCCACACTCCCAGTTACCGGCTGAGAGTGCTCAACGATCGGGATCGAAGCTCCCAAAGATGCGGTAACAGACGGATTCTTGAATGTTGTTTGATCAATCGTTACTATCTTCCCATTATGTGGAAAGCATACAACGTGGAACAGGGAATAAGCAATGGCTTGCATACTATACATCCAATTCCTACCCAGCAAGAGATTGTAGTCAAGGGGCGCATCAACCACCTTGACCTCTATCTCAACAGGCTTCCCTTCCAAATGGACTTTAAGGGAAGGAAAGGCGTCATGCGGCCTGAATGATCTCCCATCAAACGCAGTTAACATGGTCATTGATTTAGACAGCTCAAGGGAACCTAGACCCTTCCAACACAATAAAGACATCACAGAAGTGGCAGCGCCTTCGTCAATCACAGTGCGCTTAACAGTCATATTAATACATTCTACGTGAATCAAAAGAGACACATAGTAAGGCAAGCAAGGCTGAATTCCTTTGGTTTCAAATTTAATCACGGAGGAAGAATCATCATCATTCACACCAAGGGAAAAAAGCAACGCCTTCCTTTGTGAAGGACAACTCTAAAGTTCTTCCAATGCAGACATCGCACAAGGAGTATGGCCCAAATCCTTAACAACTGAATAGCTCTGGGCCACTCGGGCATTTGGATTGTGCCCCAAATGCTTAAGGACTCCCTTAGGAATGTGAGGTGTAGTTTTAGGTTTATCCATAGGTTTCTCAATACGCAAAGGGGACCCTAGTGGATCAAGCTCTTTGCCCGGGCTGGGTTGTGACAAACTATAATCTTTCACATGGGTCACAAATTTCGCAGCACATACCATGTTAATGCAACCATGACCACTACCCTTCGGTGGATCCTAATCACCACCAGATTGTTCATGTGACCTCGAGTTCATATGTTGAGGTAAAGGGTTAGTTAGCACAGCTGGGCCCTGTGCCAAGAATCTCGAGGCCTCATCAATACGAGGGCACAAGTAAGTGAGGTGATCGTCCTTACATAACTTGCAAGGGAACTTAACCTTATGTTTGTTGGGATTAGGGAAGACTCGGGTTTATACCATTAACTTCGCACCAACAAAAATACCCACAGTGTTGGCCCTTTCAGCAACAACCTGCGAACAGGTTGCAGTCTCACCCAAAACAGCTATGGGGTTCCGCAGAATCAGGTTTCTGCAAGCATAAGAGGGATATTACTGTACCTTTAGCCTTAATAACAAGTACTTATACAAAATGGAACTTCAACATAGCTTCGCAGTTAGATAACAATAGTTTCTTGCTCAACCCTTAACTGGGAATTCACAGCAAAGTTAATATTTAGCAGTTACTTACTTTACCATTTATCTACTTATCAATGCATAAAAGAACATAACAGAAACAACATAAAAGATCCACAACACAATATTTAACGTGGTTCACCCCCAGTATAGGGGCTACGTCCACAAAACTGCGCTTTTATTTATCTTTTACAAAACAACAGTTCTGATTTGCGCACTCAGCTGCAGATCCTTTCCTTCAAGTCTAGCTGCGCACTTAGCTGCAGTCCATTTCTTACAACCTCTAAGCTGCGCACTTAGCTGCAGTTCCTTTCCATACAAAACCCTCTGCGCACACAGCTGCAGAGGTCATCCACGCACACAGCTGGGACTTGACCTTAAAACCCAAAATAGATCTATCTTCTTCACATTAGATGATCCTCATGTCATTAGATACCCTCGACATCTTTACGTGAGTGCCTATTTATACAAGTGCACTATTACAAAATCATGGGCTTATACCCGAAAATTATGGAAAATTACAAAAAGAGGGCTCTGACTCAACCCCGACACCCCTAAGACTATTTTGACGCACAACTCTGCTTACAAGCTTCCACAAAAACCATGGAGTTACCAAAATTAAGGACCGTTAAGGTGCGCATCCCAACAGGCCCCTAAGACTCACCAATGTCCCGTCCCGAGACACTCTGCTAGTTGTCTGGTGGGAGAATCTTGTTGGTGAATATTATAAAATACTTGTTGAGTCTGTGCATGATATCATCAGCTGCTTGCTCCTTCTCCACTAACTCCTGCAACACTGTTGCTGATGCTTCGCTGCCCTTTTTCTGTGCAAATGCATCATACTCCTTTAGAACTTTAAGCTAGTTGTCCGCAGCAGTACTCAACTCCAACGCCTTGTTGATAAGGGGCTGCATAGAATTTTCCAATAGTGTTGCTTTCATTCTGTACGACTCAATTTCCTGCTGGAGTTCATTACTTTTCTTTACCTTGAGCATTTTCTACATAGGAGGCAGAGTCTTAATTTCCGCTTTCACTGCATCCAGCTCTTTCTGTCGCTGCTTGATGGTTTCTTGCAACTTTCCTACTTCTGGATTGTCCTGCAGACTTTCCCAGGCATCGACAGTTTCCTCTAGCAATTTTGTTGCACTGCTCACAAGGTCTGAGATCTTCGCTGCTGAGGGCTGAATGTCTCCGCGTCGCTGCTCCCTGACCTCTAGTGGGCTCTCCGGGATGATGCGAAGTTGAAGCTCTGCAATCTGAGCCTCATGCTCTGCTTTGAGTTTCTCTATTTCACTACGAGACTATCGTGCGTAATCTTTCAGCTTGGTGATTCTTTTCTCCAGCTCTTCCTCATCATGTATGTCAAAGTCAGGAAGACTTCGACACACCTCCTCCAATACGGGTGCCAATGTGACTTGCTTACGTTCTGTGTCGCTCTTCCTCTGCTCCACCTCCTCCAACTGTGCTGTGAGGCTATCACTCTGCTTCATGGTATTTTCCAACTGTATTTGTGAGTAGTGGTCTCGTGCTTGGATCTCCTTCGTGATAGCTAATTGGCAGAGATGTAATTCCATCATGGACATCTTGGTGTAATATATTCCAACTATCATGCTCATCTCCATGCGAGATACTGCATCGGTTATTATGAGGGCGGCACTTGATACTTGTCCCCTGTTTTCTCTAATCGGCCATTGTCTTGTGTCTGGCTGCGTGCTTACTCGGGCGCTGCTTGCTGCAGCACCAGTTGCTGATTTTTCTACTAAGTCCTTCAGTTCTGTAATCCTCTGTGCTACGTCATTGAGTACATCAAGGTGCGTAGTTGCAAACTCGGACCATTTCTTGGTGAGAATGTCTATGGAATTCGTCAGATCCTAATCAAGCTCCTCACTTGTCAGGGTGGGCTCTTCATTGATATTCTTGTCCTTCAACGCCTTCATTTTCTTTCGGGACTGAGGTTTGGTCACTTCTTCGTCCTCTGGAGACTTGCACTTATCTGGCCGATTAGGGTCTGAGACGTTTTTGACCGAATCTTCTTCTTCTTCTTCTTCTTCTTCTTCTTCTTCATCTCCATCATCTCCACCCTGGTCGCCTTCACTTTGCTGCGACTCACTCTGTTCTTCGCTTTCGTTGAGTGGGTTATTCTACTATGTCTGACTAGGGCCTGCGTCTATGTTGGGTTTTGTCCCAGCATCCTTCAACCATTCAGTCGACCACTGCTGAACTACCGCAAGGATGTCTTCTTTGGTTACTACGTATGGTAACTTAAACCATTTATGATTTTTATCTGCGCGGGCCTGGATGAAGATATGATGTATGTCGGCCCTGAAGTTGGATGCTCCATCATACTAAGAGAATAGCTCATTAGTGAGCCGCGGTGTTTACAGGATCTCATAGGATATGCTCATGGCGTAAAAGGAAAACACATAGTTTGTCATCTACTGGGATGCTTTGTCCTGCGACACCCAAAGAGATGCATACCTTTCTATGCCAGGCATGCTTGGAGGCACATCAATAAACTGCACCTCGGTAGGTTCTTTCCACCTAACTAGTGCAATAAGCACTATCATCCATGAATAGTGAAAGGGTCTACCTTTTTCCTGTGCGTCGCGGGCATCTTCAAGGAATTCCTTAACAATGTACGCTGCCCAGTTGTAACTATAGCCTTCCGCATAGTTCACAGCAATACTGACAATCGGGGCAGGTACTTCGTTTGGTATGTACTTCCACATTAGCTTGCATGCTAAGAGCTCTGCAGCAAATCGAATGTTTTGATGCTGAATGGTCAAGGTTTGATACCATCGCTTTCCTTTTGTGAGCCCAGAGCGTTCCTTCATGGTGTGTGCTAGCTTCGCGTCTTCATGTTTTCCCATAAACTCAATACTAGGATCAGGCCCTTCCTTCGGCAAGCCCGTAATCCGGTGAATGAGTTCACCATTGATGACAATTTTCTGATTTTTGATCCATAAGTACCCATCATGCACCAACTCCAATAATTGCTTGACCACCATGGTCACATGTGTGCTGGGACCGAAGTGGGGAACATTGAGCATCTTCAACAAACCAGCTTTGTCCAAGCCAGCAGCCCACTGTTTCACTTCTAATAATGTCTCTCCAGTCTCCTGATAGTGGACAGAGTGTAAGTATGTCCCAAGTGCGAACTGTGGAAATTTCCCACGATCATTTTTATCGTGATCGGCATACTTGAGTCAGTCGACTTTCCCTGTCATTGTCTCGATCAACTGCACACCCGGTGGCAGCGAAGGGGTGCGTAATGTGAAATTCTTCGTCCACCGAGGTAGCTAAACTCCTGGTCGAACTGGGGAAAGATATGGTGGATGCTGTGGTGCAATGTTATAATCCTCTTCAAGTGGGACCTCTGCTGAACCAGACGGATTCATCTCGGGATCCTCTGGTGTTTTCCCTGATTGCTTGTGTCTGTCTTCATTCTGTTTAGAACGAACTTCACGCTTAAACTTTTTCCTGGTAGAGCATGTCTGCATTGGCTGAGTCAATGTTCGGGGAGTCTCTTCTCAGGGTGCAGACGCAGGTGGGTGGCCAAAAAGTTGTGGTAGACCCCCCTGTTCAAATTCTCTCACTAATTCTTGAAGCTCGCGATCAGCTGACATGGACGCAATTGTAAAACTCAAGAAAATGCGAAATGCGAACTTCGCAGGTGTGGGTGTCTTCTTATAGAATCCATCAATGAAATCTGTCATAATTGTGCATTGATGATACTGAATCTGACAGAGATCTTGTCCAAACGGCAGTAGATTTTTCAAGATCTCATTAATACAGGTAGTTAATACAGGTAAAGTACCAGCTCCGCCAATTTTGATTTCTTCCAACGGTCATATTTTAAGCTCCGACAGATCTTTCCTTTTTCGGCACAAGCAGTAACTCTGGCTGCGCCATAATAAGGACATTCGACACTTCCTGATACCAGCTTCGACATGGCTTCCAGATTCAACCCACAACAGAATGTCTTTCACTGCCTCAATGATTCCTTTCATTTCTGAGAACTCTGTCAGAAATAGGTCCTGATATTCATGGAGAAGTTGGGTCACTTTTCTCACCATTTCTTCATCCCAATAATCTCCAACGGTGGCATACTTAGGGTTTTCGTCTTACCCAATGTTTACTTGCCTTGTTTTCAAGGGCTGAGGTACTTCAGGTGCTTCACCTGGGCCATGTACTTCGCAGTGTCCTTCTGACTCCAGAATGTGAATGTCGCGTAGGTCATCATCCTCGTCAATTGTGAGGTTATAACATTCTACTGCATTGGCTTCTTGTTCCTTCCAATCAGGTTGGTACTCAGCTATTTCTTTATCATCAAACACCTTAGTATGGATCAACCTAATAGCTGTGTCTAAAGTAGGACAAACCTCATTAATAGAAAATGTGAGCACAAAACTATCAAGAAGACTATCCCAACTTACAGTACCATGGCGAAGCTTGACCTCCACATACCAGTTCTTTGCTATAGGTTCCAGAGTGTATATAAACCTATGTACCCATTCTTCATGAGGTACATGCTTCCATGCTTTGTAGCACTGCTCCAAATGTTCCTGAGGGCTAGTCTTATCATTAAACCTGCTTCGCACCTCCTGAGGTTGATCCATGAGTCTCAGGCGAAGGGACTTTTGACAAGATTCCCAACTAGGAATGTACTTTTTATGACCATTCCACCATCTAGTAGCTGTAGCTCTAAATACTGAATCTAGAGTCTCCATTTCCTGTGAATCTAGCACCTACTCTGAGAATTGGATAGTAAAATCTTCTGGGTCCGTTAAGCCATCAAAAGTAGGTAGGACTCTTGTCTGTGAGCCAAGCCATCTGAGAGACTTGGTAATTCTTGCACATCGATGTCCATGTAGTTCATAAAGTCTATTCTGCCAATTCTCTAGACCATTGTCTAAATCACTCATGCAGGAGCTGTCACACTACCAATCCATTATACCTTCAGAAGTAGGGTTGACATAGTCTTCTTCTTTAGCTGTGATGTTGTAAATATGATCCAACACATCCTGATCTTCATCTCTGACTGGCTCTATGTATCTTTCTCCTTGAGAAAGGTCCAAGGATACTATGACTCTCAAACCTTTTCCTTCAAAAGTCATATGCTTGCTCTTAAGGTTGATTACCGCATAATTATCTATTGCCCATTCAATTCCTAGCAAGGCTGGATAGGGGTTGCTATCATCAATTATTTCAATGACTTCAAAATCAGCTAAGGTACTGACTCCATCAATGTCTACTATGACACTATGGAATCTTCCTAGGGGCACAATCTTCTGCTGATTCACTAATCTCAATTGTATAGGGGGACCATTCAAGGGTAGGTTTTCCCATTTGTTCCCATGTCTGCTTAGTTAGGACATTTACTTCTGATCCCAGGTCTAAAATTACATCAGTCATGTCATACTCTCGTATATGAGCATGCAATCTCATTTCTCTTCCAGTTCTTCTGACTCTATTAACAGTTTTTTCCTTACCAGAGCTTCGTTGAGGTTCGCAAGAAGCAATAACTTTCTGCAAGTCATTTAAAGCATTCTGATTTCTTAAGAGCTTCATACAAATCTGTAAAAATGATGACAATGTACTTACTTTATCCATCGAAGCTTGCTTCTTGAGACTGTGACTGCTGTTGATGTTGTTTCACAGGTGCTACTGATGTGCTCGGATCAGCAAAGTCTTTTTTGGCTTCCATAAATGTCTCTTTTTCTCTTCCCACATCGAAGGTTGGAATTTTCTCTGGGGCCTTAGGAACCCAAGCCTCGTCAGGATGTTTCTCCTTATTTTGCATTTGCGTCGTAGCTCCACTCCTTGTAACCACGTTAATGCTTGGGGCAGGTCTTTGTTCTACAGCAATCATCTGAATATTCTAAGTAGGAGCACTATTTCTTTCTTGTATCTTGGCTATCAGCTATGGGAATTGCTCAATGACATGATCTACTGCTCTGCAATATCGACATGTCGTAGTTGGGTTCCGACAGTCTCTAACAAGATGTCCTGCCTGATTACATTTATAGCACACAACATGGCCTTGACCTCTCCCATGCATACCACCATGACCACGACCTCCAAAAGTACCTCGACCTGAGGTACTACCATGGTAACCATATCCATCATTGCCTTGTCCATCGTTTTGTACCCTATAAGCATCATAGGTTCATTCTCTCATGAGGTCAAAGATGCGACATTCATCTTCATTATGTCCAACTGACTTATAGAACTTGCAATCGGGGTTCTTAGGTACTTGCACATATCTCTGCAATAGATAGTAGTCTTCAGGTCGATGCTGGCCAGTTGTCCTACAGATCTCACAATATAGAACACTAGGGTTGAATGGGTTTGGCGCACCAGTATTTAGGTAATTTCTTAATGCATGATACTATTCCTTGTCATAACCCTCTATCCTACATCATGTACACCAAACCTCTTCGCGACTATATTTCCCCTTCTTCATGTCACGAAGCTCCAAATCCATTTCTGCCAACTGCGCTTGTATTTCAGCTATACCAGAATTATCTTCGACAGGAGTTGTTTCAAGCTTCATAGCAATTTCCAAAGCCTCATGTTGATCAGCAACCTTCCGTTGCATGAGTGGAGTCCTGATATGAGGTAAGAGGGCTGCAATGAACCATTGTTTATGCTGCGCTGGTCCAATAGTGAAACTAACTTGATCTAGCAGAACTTTGAACCTCTGATCAAAGTCCCAAACTGATTCTCCTTGCCTATGTTGAATCTCTTTCAGTTCAGTTATACACTGTGACTCTGATTTAGGATTCTTGAACTCTTTGATCATTGCTACTTTAATATCATCCAAGACATGGTTCTGAGTACTGGAAAACTTCATAAACTAGGTCAAAGCTCGGTCTCTAAAAGAAGTAACCAGCTGCGCTCTTCTTATATCTTGATCCGTAATGTTCTTAGCAGTCCACACGGATTCACATAAGAACCAAAACTGTTCTGGATCCTCTGATCCAGTTCCCTTAAAGACTGGGAGCTTGATGTCATCATTCATATGGGCCATAGCAGCTCTAGGGGGGGAGGGAGGGGAAGGAGGGGGAGGTGAACTTACTGGGGTAGACTGACCTACGACAGGAATACTCGAGCTAGGGTTACTTTTAGACTGCGACAGGTTCTCAGGGGTAACAGATCTGTGTTGTGGAGTTATAGGAGGGTTTCTAACAAAAGAGGTTTCCTGAGATTCAAGTTCTTCTGGACTTAATGGGGTATAGTCGGTATTTTGACCTAGGGTATAGGATCCAAAATTTCTCTTGTATCTTTCACTGCTTCACAGCAAACCACTTTGCTCGTCGAAGTCATTTTTGCTTCCAAACATATGTTAGTAGTAACAAATCTAGCAATCTAATTCTATAATCAATATACCTTTGTCAGCCAAGAGCATTTTAATTTTCAAACTAAATGAATTCAAGTACTTACCCCTTGGTCCTTTGAACAACTGTCTCTCAGCTTTTCTAAAAGAGGTACTTGTGTCGATGGCAAACTCTATCACAAATGCTTTGCAAGAAGTCGTCTGAGCTACGGCAAGGATCCTTATTTTCTTGTTCAGCAAATTTCAAATGGGTCTCTTCAATCCAGTCACCGATTTCTTTCACTGAGGGTCTCCAAAACATAGCCCTCCAGGTACGACGTAAATCCCTCTTGAGCAGATACTGAGTTCAACCGGAAATGGAACCAATTTGTTGGGCTTAGGGCAGACCCAGGTTTATACCATTCACTTCGCACCAACAAAAAGACCCACAGTGTTGGCCCTTTCGGCAACAACCTGCGAACAGGTTGCAGTCTCACCCAAAACAGCTACGGGGTGCCACAGAATTAGGTTTCTGCAAGCAGAAGAGGGATATTACTATACCTTTAGCCTTAACAACAAGTACTTATACAAAATGGAACTTCAACATAGCTTCATATTTAGATAACAATAGTTTCTTGCTCAACCCTTAACTGGGAATTCACAGCGAAGTTAATATTTAACAGTTACTTACTTTACCATTTATCTACTTATCAATGCATAAAAGAACATAACAGAAACAACATAAAAGATCCACAACACAAGATTTGACGTGGTTCACCCCCAATGTAGGGGCTATGTCCACAAAACTGCGCTTTTATTTATCTTTTACAAAACAACAGTTCTGATCTGCGCACACAGCTACAGAGGTCGTCCATGCACACAACTGGGACTTGACCTTAAAACCCAAAATAGATCTATCTTCTTCGCATCAGATGATCCTCATGTCATTAGATACCCTCGACATCTTTACGTGAGTGCCTATTTATACAAGTGCACTATTACAAAATCATGGGCTTATACCCGAAAATTATGGACAATTACAAAAAGAGGGATCTGACTCAACCCCGACACCCCTAAGACTATTTTGACGCACAACTCTGCTTACAAGCTTCCACAAAAACCACGGAGTTACCAAAATTAAGGACCGTTAAGGTGTGCATCCCAACAACGTTTAGCTTGCTTATCCCCCCCAGCATTCTGGCCATTCTTGTCATTACTATTAGCGTTCTCATTCTTATTCCCACCTTTACGATTATTTTTACCCTTTTTTTCTACTTCGTCTGGGCTGTTGGTTACCCTTCTGGTCTGACGATTGCACTGAAAGTACACTCGCCATTTGGGTGGATTGAGACAAAGCCGTAGCTTGTCCCGAATCAGATTGGTTGATTGGCAATTGACTAACATGTTTTGCAACCGAATTCGCAGGTTTCTCACTTACACAACCAACAATGCCATCGACATGTGGTCCAGGTTTGACTTTGGGGTCAAAACTAGAACATGGAGCATTGGGAATAATCTCATATAACAAACCAAACTAAGCATAAATCAAGTCCAGTTCCTGCACCCTAAAAATTGCTTGTTCCTCATTCTGTACTCCGGATGTAGAAACACCCTTCACTATATATGGCAATAATGACTTGAGGAACCATTCGAGGAGGAACTCCTGCGGTATAAAGGCTTTAATTAACCTCTTTTGTCTACGCCACTCTTGAATATGATCTGATATATGGGTGGCTTTATCCTGCTGAAATGTCGACAAGAGTTCAGTACCGACATCATAACGCACTGGTAGCTGGAAGTGGTTAAGAAAAGTCATCGCAAGGTCATCGAACAAAGTGAATGCTCCCCTAGGTAGCTCTATATACCATTTCGCGGCAGGCCCTATAAGGGTGCATTTAAATAGCCTTAAACCGATGGAATCCTAATGTAAGGAATTTGAAGAGTGCCATAGGTGAAAGGTAGTAACGTGTTCACTCAGATCCTCTCCTTGTTTTCCCTCGAACTTAGGTATGTCCGAGGGAAGCTTAGTAGGGACAGCCGGCCAAGCCGGGTCATGACCTACAGGATCATTCATCAATCTCGACAAGTCAGGAAGATTGAGCGTTGCGAGGAAAGAGAGCCTAGGATGATGAGGTCGATAGACTGCTCCCTAATAAGTTTGATTCATATAGGTCTAATTACCACCATGGCCTTGGACATAGTGCCCTCCTCCCATATGACCTATATAGGGTGGCATGGAAGCACCATGGTGTGGTGGACCTTGACTATTAGGATCTACGAAGCCGTAATTAGGAGAGTAAGCAGGTTACTGATACCCACACCCATAAGGTGAAGAACCCTGTCCATACTGCATCCCATAATAGGGCCCATAAGTCATCGCATGAGATGTCCCATGAGACACTCCGTAAGTAGGAACATACATTCCGGAAGTAGGAATGTGACCTCTAGAAGTATGAGCATGACCTCCCAAAACAACGGGTGGTACATGAAGCTAAGACACAACCGGTCTAGTAACCACAATACAGACATAACTCATAGCAACGTTTCGGCCTGAAGGACCACGTGAATAAGGTGGAGGGTGAACATTTGAAGAACTAGGGACAGAGGACAGAGGGAACTGTGTAATTATGTACATACTATTCCCTATAGTCACTCATCTCGGATCTGGTATCCTAATGGGATCACTAACCCTAGACCTAGGAGGAACATGTGATGTAACTTCCACCATCGAGACGGAAGGTGCAATGTGACTAGTGCTCCCAAACCTCTCTGCATGGTAAGGAATGAGAGTGCCCCCAGGCATAGTGTTAGGCTCGAACTCAGATTCAACATGAAATTCCAAATCATGTGTGGGAAAACAAGACATACCATAACTACTATAGCTAGTGCTTGCGGGTTCAAAATGAGTCTCGGCATCCTCCGGCATTCCATACTACTAATGCGTCAATGGGGAATCAACCCTAGAGTGAGTAGGTATATCATGAAAGGTTCCTATCTCAGATATCACAAGACCTAACTCAGCCAAGTCGGGTGAAGGATCGTAGGTAGGAGTAAACTCCCCATCGTCTACATGAATGGGAAAAGGTGGTTCAGGAATACCTTCCATATGGTCTCCCATGGTGTGTGAATCAATGTGCAAAGTAGTCCACCTGGACTGTCTAGGTCTCTCTCCCAAAGGAGGAGGAGAAGTAGAAGGTGGAAGTCCTGCTAAATGACGAGAATGGTGAGGAACCACACCCGAATCCACAATGACTCAAAAAATAGAAAAGACTCTCTATTTACACAAATCCTAGGAAAGCTATCATGCACAGAGAAATCACCAATAAAATTTAAATCCAAACGCAAGCAATTAAGGGCAGGATAAGTGAGCTCCCAAATGAAGCAGGTATGTCTCGCCTAGGAGAGGCTTGAGACTCCCATACACAACAAGCGGAGGTATGTAACCAATTATTGTGGCCCTTATCTTCAAAGCGTAAAGCAACTGTGCTGTCTGACCCCAAACTGGCTAGGACACCTACTAGAATAACCCCTACAAATTACCCCCTCCATATCCTAGGTAAGGCCACTAAGGTCACCTCAATATAATCAATGCTCAGGTGGACAGTCGCAGGCGGGATTGACTGTATGGGCATGGTAGCAAAGCTCGAAACTCTCGAAAGAGCCCCCAGATATGAATACAATGCTAAAAATATCTCCAGTGCTACTCAGTTATGACTAGGGGTCATCCCAATCAATAACCGCTCACACTGCCTCGTGCTTAACTCCCTTTTGAGAGGAGGATCCTGAGAAACACTGGTTATACCAAGGATTTCTCACACTCACCTAGACAGACACATACATGTTGTTGTTTAGTGGTCTTGGAGAATTTACTCACAATGAACTATTCCAAGACCCTAAAACCTAAGCTTGTTGGTGCACCCTTGAAAAGAAAAGAGTGTAGTTCATTTTACTTAAGCATTGATCTTAATTGGCTTTATTACTCAAAAGAGGGATATGGCCGTGCAACTAATGGTGTTATGACACAACATGAAGTAAAATGCACACCTAACAATCAATGCAAATGCATTGTGTCCATGAAAATAGGGTATGCTACTACATGAAATGCACAATTTTTCTTCAAATGATGTATGCAAGCTTTCCTATATGAAATCCTAACTAATACTCCAAAGCAAATCTAGTGCAAGTACAATGCAAAATGCAAAATGCAATGCATGATGATAAGCAAATGTTTTTGGATTTTTTGAAATAAAATGAGATACAAAAAGTAAAAGAATGATTCTACAACCCCCAGACCTTGCAAGCACACTCAAATAGAACTCAAGAAAAGCACTAAGGTAAAAGAAATCTAATGCACTAATCCCAAACAAAAAATTGAAAATGCCATGACAAGAACCTTAAAAAAAAAATAGCCTAAAAAAAACGTCTCTGGTCAGAAACAGGGGTATAAACAGACTCAAGCAATGCCAAAGGAGACTCGTCAATCATCCAACTTCACCCAGCAACCATTTAACTTCCACTAAAATTCAAAACTAAGGGAATACGTGACTACTTGCAGTAAACCTGCGTGTATAAGCAGAAATCATAGAGAAACCCGCGTGTATACGCAACTGTGAGTTAAAAACTCGTGTACAGGAAGAAAGGTGCATAAAATCAAGGCAAACTAACAAGCTGAGACAAACTTCACACCAATAAGACACTACCAGGAAAACATGCCCCCAGACCCGACACAGAAACAAGAGAGAAAGAGCAATTCAAAGTCATTGAATGTTGATAGAACAATCCGGATGGTTGAAGTAAATCCCCTTTGAGCTTTCCAACTTCAGCTTGAATTGATAAATTACTTCCTCAACAACAAGTAAATGATACAAGCATACTATATATCATGGTGTTAGATCTATTCTAGCATATATAATCAACAATGTATAAGCATTTGAAAACATCCCATGGATAAAATATTCATTCAAACACACATTATTGGATAGGAAAAGATATTTCTATTAATATAAATCAGAGATTACAATAGATACAACCTCTGACGGCACATCTTCGAACTGGAGAAACTGAATCCCCCACTTGGGCCTCCACCACCTCAATCCTCCATCTTTCGATAGAAAGCTCACAAGCAAAAGGCAAGCTTGGGAAGAACACAAAAGTGCTCCAAGGGACAAAGGGATGCAAACTCAAGCATAAGTTCTGGCAACAATGGACTATAGTTTCTTTGCTCTCAATTCTATCATATGCCTTCAATGTACCATAGAGTTCCTTAAGGTCGAATCTGAGTGATCTCAAGGCATAGGGAAGGCCAGGATTCAAGTGAGTCGGATCCATGTCAAGGAAAACTCCAAAAGGATTTGTATTTTGTACACATCCCGATGTATGCGGTTTTAGGGTTCAAATCCATGTATATATGCGATTAAGGGTTTAAAAGTCACGTCTATCATTTTTCACATGTTCTTAGGGATTATCAAGGAAACATCAAAGGACAAAAAATGGTCTACGGGGTTTAAGGAGTCTGCAACGGGATAGGGGAAGGCCATACAAAGTGTGATTCACCTGGAGTGGTAAAATCAGCTATAACACCGCGCCTTCCTTCTGATGCACCTTTCCAGATAAAGGTCAAATTTGAACCATACACGATTGCTCGTTGTATTGTTGATGAAGAAGCCTCAGTTAGTATTTTGTCTGCTCGTGCTTGGTGAGGCATGGGATCTCCCAGCCTTGTGTTGACTGCTAGTCAGTTACTGGCATTTGATAGAAGAACTTGTGTAGCCTTGGGAATTATTACTCAAACACCTGTTAATTTGGGTGGGAAGACTGTCTTAGTTGGCTTCATGGTGATAGAAGACCCCTTGGACTTCAATATGCTCCTTGGACGTGATTATGTCTATGCCATGCAAGTTGTGGTGAAAACATTTTTTCATGTGATGTACTTTAATCATGGTGAATAAATTCTCACTATCGATCATTTGGATTTTCTTGATCCTTCTTCTAACCCAACTAGAGACCAGGTCTTTCCTTTATTGATTCTCGGTGTTTCTATAGACACTACCCTGCCACAGGTGAGCTATTTGGCCTCATCACCTTTGCATTCAATTGCTACTAAGAAGCAGCCTCTGTTTTCATGCTTACCTTCTCAAGACTTGGTCCCAGCAGTTGACCAAGTGAGTCATCATATACAGACTATGGAGCGTGCTCTCCACTCTGTTGATCCATTTGAAAGTTTAGACATGTGTTCTATCTCGGATGAGCTCCTTCCTTCGGATGGAGTCTTCCTAGAGTCTTTGATACAGCCTAATCTTCTATTGTATGTTGGTTCAGTTGTGCCTAAGTATAACCCTGATTTTCCTAGTAAACCTGACCTTTCTTCTTATGTTGGTCTTGTTGAGTCTTTTGACTCTTCCTTCGAACAGCAAGTCAGTGATCTTGATGAGTTTGATTTTTCTTATGAATTTTTCAACTCCTGTGATATTGAGTTTGTTCCTGCAGACTCTATATCCCTTGTTGATTTTTTCTTTCCTTCTGAGGTTGATCTTACTAATTATAAACCCTCGAGCCTTGGTGCTATAGAATCTTCTTCAGTTGATTCTACCTTGACTTTACCTTTTGTATAAGATAGCAAAGTCACATGTGTTTCTGCCAAAGTGACCTGCATCGAATCATTTATTCTGAATATGATCTTGATGTTGTTGTTTCTTGGAGACAGGATTATTAGTTGGATTCACAACTATTTACTAGCCTCGTCTTGTTGTTCAAGCTATAAATGCATTTGCATGTGCCTTTCTTGCGCTTATGAGCCTGATGCCGTCTTCCATGCTTTTAGCTCGTTGTATAAGCCCTCATCTTTGCTCTCATAATCACTCAGACTTGTATCATTTTTCCTTGGAAACTTGACACCCTTTACCTTGAGGAGACATTCCCCAAGTGTCTTTACCTTGCTCATGTTCCTTGCATTGTGCACAGTTTTGTTCCTTGCGCTTGGAACTAGTTTCGTCTGTCTATGACACTCGTCTCCTCGCATTTAGAGCATTCTTTCTGCTCTCCTTCGAGCTCGTTAAAAACAGTAAGGAGGCCACGAGTTTACTTTTTCAGACTCGTTAAAACTTCATGGGAAATATTTTGAGTTTCTTTAGGCCCAGGTCTGACTCCTCAAAATAGACTTGATTGTCGAGTAAACTTGTCCGTTCATGCTCATTAAGAATATGTGAATGTGCATCCACATTGGTGGTAGGTTATCTCTTTCTCGGACCATGTGGAATAATACGAGAAAGGAACACTCTCTTTTCTACGAAATTGAGAAGAGTATTCTCAGGCATAGGTTTATCACTTTTCCGGTCCTGAGGAACTAAACTTATAGAAAAGGAACCCCTGGTATGAGCTTAGTTTTCTCTTTTTCGTGCTCTGGACCAAAACATGAAAAATATTTCGAGTGTACTTTATGTCTTTGTCATGCTCGTTAAACCCTAAGACCAAAGCATCGAGTTTTATTGTTGTAAGCCCCATTTCTCGTAATAAAATGGATCGTTCCGAGTGATCTTGCCTTCCTTCACACTCCTAAAACTCAGGCTATATGTTGCTTTTGAAGGAGCATTGGGTAGGTGGTAATTTAACCTTTTTTGTACCTTCCTGACTAAATACAGAAAATGTGCGCCTTACTTCTTCAAAATCTAAGAGAGTTCTTCTTTGGTATGTTTTATACTTTTTCAGCCTCAGGAGACTAAATTGGACAAAATAGGACCCCCCTAGAGTTCTTTTTGGAGTTTTCAGACTCTCTAAACTATGGAAACACCGTCAAGCATGTACTAGTTTGGGCTCGTTAAATCCACGAATCAGTGACACTATCAAGCATTATTTTCTCTTCTCTTTAAGCTTGTTAAAAAATAAAGAGAGATATGAGTTGACTTTCCTGGACTCATTAAAATTTAACAGGGAAGGTAAGGAAGAAGTTTTCTCTTGTTTTCAATTAGTGGTAGTATGTCATCCTTGAACATAGCACTCTCTGTTTTTTCCGATACCCATCTCTCAGTGTTCACTTTCAGTTCAACTATTACTTCGAGTTTATTACTCCACCTCTTGTCTGTTATACCTGGGGAATCTGATCATGTCTCCTACATGACAGATAAGTCTAGTCATTCTATCTATAAAGTTAAAAGCTGCCTTGGGTCATCTCTGTGTCATGCTCACTGTTCAAGGACTCAACCCAATGTTTTATCTTTATCCTAATCCCATCATTGTTATATCTGTTATCTCTTATGTCTCCCTTCCTTTGCCTAGTTCCTAGTCACTCTTGTGATCTGTTGGAGGATCTATTTCCTTCCTTATCACAGTATGGTTCCGTTTCAGTACTTTGTGATGACAAAGACTTACAATTTTGATGATAGTACCTCAGGATTCACTTCTAACATTGGTGAATTCCTTTGCTTCAGTTATCGATTATCACCTATTGATTGACAAACTGTTGAATCCTTTCCATGTTCGACTTCAGCCTACATTTATTCACATGGCTTGGATTGTACTAGTTCTTTGGGAATGCATATGAAGACCTTAGTTCCTCATCTATGGACTAAGTTGTGCAAGATTATGTTCCATTTATGTCCACAACTTCCAGATTTTTTGAAGACTTGTCATTATTGTATATTATGGCTTCGATCCACCTTTGTAATATACGTGGTCTTGTACCCGTATCATATGATGTACTCAAATATTGTAAAGGAGCTATTGTTCCAGTATATTGAACATATCATCCTCAGATATGACTTTGTATATGACATTATTATGTATTTGTTTCAGGTACTACCTCTGCTCCATTGGATTTCTAAGTTCTCCAAAGGAAAAGATTATAATGTATTTCAGCCATCACTTCCCTCTGACCTCACACATTAGGGGGCATCTGTTATCTACCCAAATGGCACTTCTCCGTCCGAGCGCTGACATTTCCTATGTTGGTGCAAAAAAGGACATTTATGGATTGAAGGTTGCCTAAAACACTATAGATGGGCATGTTATGAAATACATTCATTATCCATTAAGCTTGTCATTTTTACCTTTTAATATGTCAATTGTTGTACGCAACTTTGCCTATAAGAAAACCACGTACATACACGACTTTTCCTACAGCATGCCGCGTACTGTACACGAGTATTTGTCACTGCAACCCGCGTACATATCTGTATGTGGGTTTCCCTTAGAGAAACTCGCATGTCGTACGCGGGTTGCCAATATCAATACTCGTGTACGCTTTCCTTTGACATTAAAAATAATAAATCGTGATTATTTAAGATTTGTTAAGCCCTTAACTATAGCCATCTTAACTGTCTCAACCCCCTCAACCCTCGAAACTACCTTATTTCACTAAGTATAAATAAAGGCCTTGGGGAGGGTATTAATAAATCATACTTGGAGAGCAAAGTTATGTTGGTGGTATCTATTCAGAAGTCTTTGGAGCAGCAGAACTCAAAATCCTTTGGTTGCAGAGGAGTCCTTGTTTCAGGAATTGGGTTGTAACCTTAAATCATTCACTATTGTTAATAAAGAGAATCCTTATTCCAAATGTGTTTTGAATGTCTTTCATGTATCATGGTTTGATGAATATTTATGATTAAGCACTCTATATACTGTTTATCTAACCTATCCTATATACATGTATAAGCTTGCACTTGGAGGATTTTCTCTTTACAGGTGAAGGAGAAACATCCCTGAAAGCTTTGGAGGAGAAGCAGAGCAGGAGAAGACAAAGCTTGGATCAATCGTCGTGAATCGGGTGAGTCCATTCTATCTTCTTGTTTCTTTTCTGTACTTTAAAGTTGATTGCATGCAAGTTTTAAGAGTACGTTGGTAACCCCATACCATCGGTTATAAGGTGTTTATTCCTTAACAACAGGCATGTTTCAATATATAGAAATACCTATCACCATAGATGAAAACTCACTCTCCATCTGACGACTCCATGGTGGCAAAACTTGCTAACCAGTTAACCTGAAAGAAGCTCTCGCAAAATTCCTCAAATAAGATCATTATCAAACCTTTGGGAAGGAGACATAGATGAACATAAATCAACATTAAACAATGATGATGAAGATGATGTTGAAGATGATGACGATGATCGTGATGATCATGATGACGATCATGATCATGATGACGATGATGATGATGATGATGATGATGATGATGATGATGATGATGATGATGAAGAAGATGATGATGATGGTGATGATGGTGAAGATGATGATGATGACAATGATGACGATGATCATGATGATGATGATGATGATGATGACAATGATGATCATGATGACGATGATGATGATGATGATGCTGACGATGACTAGGATGAGGATGATGACGACGAAAATGATGATGATGATGACGATCATGATGATGAGAATGAGGATGAGCATGACGGGGATGATGATGATGATGATGATGATGAAGATGATGATGATGATGATGATGATGATGATGGTGGTGGTGATGAAGATGATGAACATTATAAAGATGATGATGAGGGCGATGATGACGATGATGATGATGACGATGATGAATATGTTGATTAGGAAGAGGGAGATGACGACGACGACGACGACGACGATGATGATGATGATGATGATGATGATGATGATGATGAATGATGGTGGTGGTGATGACGACGACAACAACAATGATGATGATGATGAGGGCGAGGATGAGGACGATGATGAGGAGGATGAGGATGATGATGATGATGATGAAGACTAGGATGAGAATGATGAAGATGATGATCATGACTATCATGATTATCATGATGATGATTAGGATGAGGATGATGGTGATGGTGGTGGTGATGATGATGATGATGATGATGATGATGAATTTGAAGATGATCATGATGGTGATGGTGATGATGATGAATATGCTGATGAAGATGAAGATGATGATGAAGATGTGATGACAAGATCTTTACCTTGGTCTTCACTAAATTGTTCTGAGCTTCAGCAACACTATAATAGAATGGTTATGAGTGATTATTCACTCCTATAAAGGATGCAATTTATGGAACTATTGGAATATAATAAACCCACTCATAAAATAATTAATCATTATTTGATTAATTTCCTACCCACTAGCTTAGATAGTTGGCATCCACTTGCACCTTAGAGTCAACACTTGCCATTTATATCCTAGGAATGATTTATTTTTTATTCTGGGTTGATCTTGACCACTTTATGGCCATCCAAAATTGGTAACTATGCTTTACAGCAGAATCTGCTTTATTCTGCTTTTTCTACTTTATCCTGCTTTTCTATGGATAAGGTAAAGCTAGTCAACTAGGAAACTGGCAGCTTTTGTTGCCAACCCATCCTCCATTATTTTCTCTCCATATTCTAGGATTAGCAAGTCTTTCCTTCACTCATCATCACTCACACATGCTATTGCTAATTTGTGAGGTGCTTGGTAGATTGGGAAAGTGCTTTAGTCAACTATGGGGTTTATCATAATTAGTAAGCCTGCTTTATGAGCTAGCTTGAGTTGTCTTCATGCAACTCCTTTTTCCTTTATAAGGATGTATTACCTATGTAATAATATCAATTATCATTTTATTGATCATTCATTAATGTGTGTTCATTAATTCTTCATCTTCTCTCATTATGCTAATTCTCTACAATTCTCTGTGAGGTTAATTGTGTGCCTAGATCCTTAGCCAGTTTATGAAATTCCTTATGCCATCAAGGCTTTAGAATTTCTATAGGAACTACCAAACTGCTCAGTTTGGATCTTCCTCTTTTAAGACACCGGACTAGGTCCATAAGTCTTGATTCTTCATGTGCACAAATCTAAGAATAGGAGGCTTCACAGGGCCCAATACGTTGTATTTTTTTTACTGCTTCCTCGGATCATATTGAATTATCATATTAGTCCTTGGAATGGGTGTTAGGAGAAATCCTTAATTTTTCACTCAACTGGTTGTTCCCCCTATCATGTAGATGTCTTCATTCACTAACCTCCCCCTAAAATTTCGATGATGAAGATGATGATAATGATGATGATGATGATGAGGATGAGGATGATGGTGATGACGAATATGATGATGATGATGAAGATGATGATGATGATAATGAAAATGATGATGATGAGGATGATGATGATGAAAATGGTGATGATGATGAAGATAATGATGATGACGATCATGATGATGAGGATGAGGATGAGCATGAAGAGGATGATGATGTTGATGATGATGATGAAGATGATGAAGATGTTGATGATGATGATGATGGTGGTGGTGGTGGTGGTGGTGGTGGTGGTGGTGATGAAGATGATGAACATGATGAAGATGATGATGAGGGCGATGATGAAAATGATGATGATGACGATGATGAAGATGTTGATTAGGAAGAGGGAGATGATGGCAATGATGATGACGATGATGATGATGCTGATGAAGATGATGATGATGAAGATGATGATGATGATGATCAATGATGGTAGTGTTGATGATGAAGACAACAATGATGATGGTGATGATGAGGGCAAGGATGAGGATGATGATGAGGATGATGAGGATGATGAAGATGATCATCATGATTATCATGATGATGGTTAGGATGAGGATGATGATGATGATGATGATGATGATGATGATGATGATGAATTTGAAGATGATCATGATGGTAATCGTGATGATGATGAATATGCTGATGAATATGAAGATGATGATGAAGATGTGATGAGAAGATTTTTACCTTGGTCTTCACTAAGTTGTTTTGAGCTTCGCCAACACTATAATAGAATTTTTATGAGTGATTATTAACTCCTATAAAGGATGCACTTTATGGAACTACCAAATTGCTCAGTTTGGATCTTACTCTTTTAAGACACCGAACTAGGCCCATAAGTCTTGATTCTTCATGTGCACAAATCTAAGAAAAGGAGGCTTCACAGGGCCCAATAAGTTGTATTTATTTTTACTACTTCCTTAGATCATATTGAATTGTCATATTAGTCCTTGGAATGGGTGTTAGGAGCAATCCTTAATTTTTCACTCAACTGGTTGCTCCCTGTATCATGTAGACGTCTTCATTCACTGAGCTCCCCCTAAAATTGCGATGATGAAGATGATGATGATGATTATGATGACAAATATGATGATGATGATGATAATGAAAATGATGACGATGAGGATGAGGATGACGAAAATGATGATGATGGTGATGATGATCATGAGGATGAGGATGAGGATGAGGATGAGGATGAGCATGATGAGGATGATGATGATGATGATGATGATGAAGATATTGATGATGATGATGGTGGTGGTGGTGGTGGTGGTGGTGATGAAGATGATGATGATGAGGGTGATGATGAAAATGATGATGATGACGATGATGAAGATGTTTATTAGGAAGAGGGAGATGACGACAATGATGATGATGATGATGATGATGATCAATGATGGTGTTAGTGATGACGACGACGACAATGATGATGATGATGAGGGTGAGGATGAGGATGAGGAGGAGGAGGATGAGGATGATGATGACGACTAGGATGAGGATGATGAAGATGATGATGATGATTAGGATGAGGATGAGGATGATGGGGATGGTGATGATTATGATGATGATGAATTTGAAGATGATCATGATGGTGATGGTGATGATGATGAATATGCTGATAAAGGTGAATATGATGATGAATATGTGATGACAAGATATTTACCTTGGTCTTCACTAAATTTTTCTGAGCTTCGCCAACACTATAATAGAATGGTTATGAGTGATTATTCACTCCTATAAAGGATGCACTTTATGGAACTACCAAATTGCTCAGTTTGGTTCTTCCTCTTTTAAGACACTGGACTAGGTCCATAAGTCTTGATTCTTCATGTGCATAAATCAAGAATGGGAGGCTTCATAGGGCCCAATAAGTTGTATTTGTTTTACTACTTCCTTGGATCATATTAAATTGTCATATTAGTCCTTGGAATGGGTGTTAGGAGCAATCCTTAATTTTTCACTCAACTGGCTTCTCCCCCTATCTTGTAGACGTCTTCATTCACTGAGCTCCCCCTAAAATTGAGATGATGAAGATGATGATGATGATGATGATGATGATGATGACGACGAATATGATGAGGAGGAGGAGGATAATGACGATGATAATGAAAATGATGATGATGATGATGATGAAGATGATGATACTGATAATGGAGATGCTGATGAATTGGATGACGATGATGTTGATCATGAATATGAGGATGATGATGAAGATGATCATGATGATGACCATGAATACGATGATGATGATCAAGATGATGATGGTGATAACGAAGACATTGATGTTGAAGATAATGATTATGATGATGATGATAAGGAAGATGACTATGATGAAGAATATCATGATGACGATGATGGCGACAACGATGATGATGATTATGAAGATGATGATGATGATATTGTTGAAGACAATGAATTAGACGATGGCGATGACAATGACAAGGATGATGATGAGGATAATGATGATGGTGATCATCTTCATTGTTGTCATCATCACCATCATCTTCATCGTCTTCATCACCATCATCTTCGTCGTCTTCATGATCATCATGATCATCATGTTCCTCCTTGATGAGACTTATCTCACTGTAAGCAATGCAACCAATACAAATTATGACAAAATCCTAGTTAAATTAAATTAAATTAAATTAAACTACAGTAAATTAAAAACATAGAGTTGTTTAACTATAATTAATTTAAAATAAAACCAAATATAAAATATGCAAATAAAAAACCCCAAAATAAACTAAACAAAAGGTAAATATGCAAAATCAAAAATCAAAACAAAACACAAATTATTAAATATGCAAATAAACAAAAAAAAGTAGAATTCAAAAACACCCGTGCACTAGCTCATTAGAAAAACAACAACGAACAAGTTCACTCTCGCACACTAGTTCATTAGCAGTATCGAGAGCACTAGTAATTTGATGAGCAGAGAAGTGGGAAATCGAGGAGCAAGGGATACCAGTCTAGAGGATACCGACGTTCCCAGTGGAGGAAATCTGGCCGCAGTCTAGAGGATAAAAAAACAATCCGGCCACAGTCTAGAGGATACCGGTGTTCCCAGGGAGGGAAATCTGACTGTAGTCCAGAGGATAACAAAGGGCCCAATGAATTATGTAAGCCCATTAACCCTAGCAACATAGGAATTTGGGAAAAATACGTCAAATTTCTGAACTAATATAGATTCGGTACAGTCATATTGAAACTATAATTTGTTTGTTGTGCTACCATCACTTCTATTATCACTGGATCTAGTAAGGGTTTTCTATTATTGGAGCATTTGAAGCTCCTCCTTAAATTCAGGGAAAAGACATATGGGTTGAGCACCACAAGCTAGTCGTGCTCTTGTATAATTTTCTGAATTATGGCACAATTTGCAAGATTTTGTAATGTTATTCTATTTAATGGTCCAAAACAGTGTGCAGAGTCCTGTAGGAGCTATAATATGAACTTGTTCAACTGATTTTGTCGAAACTTTGAACTTGAGACATGTTTATTCCAAGCATTTAATTTTTCTTTAATAATTAGTTTTACCTTGATTATGGCACAAATTACAAGCTTTTGTTATTTTATTCTATTATATGACTGAAATATTCTATAGAGTGCAAGCTTGTGTAATCTTATTCTATTTAATGGTCTAGAACAAAGTCCTTTATGAACTATAATTTGAACTGATTATGTCGAAACTTGAACGTGAGACCTCTTTCTCCTTTAAAGATGCATTTAATTTTGCTTTGATTGTTAGTTTTACATGGATTATGGCACACTTTTCAAGTTTTGTGATTTTTTTCTATTATGGGTCTAAAACATTTTGTAGAGTGCCATAGGAGCCGCAATTATAATGACTACGTACAATTCAACCTAAGACCTATTTATCCTTTAAAGAAGCATTTTATTTTATTTTTATGCTCACTTTCACCTGAGTTACAACACACTTTGCAAGCTTTTCCCATTTACTGGTTTGGATTTCGGAACAATGTATAGTTCCCTGGGACTCGTGGGCTATAATTTGAATTGACTCCAGTAAAACAACCCTCATACCTCTTTATTCTTTAAATACACATTTGATACAAGTATTATTTTTCAACGACACTTATATCTTTTTTCCTCTATTTGGTATATACCATGGTAGTTAGTGTGGTCTCCTCTGTTTGGCATATCTCAAAGAGTCCAAAGGTTATCAAGAATATTGTAGCATGCGTATGTCTTCATTAAACACTCTGCGAGCATTTCTTCATTAAATATATGCTGTGTAATTTCGATCACATCATATCTTCCAAAATACTGTCCTAAAATCCTTCTCAGCACATGCATAATTTCGTTTATAAATTTTTGTTTATTAATTTCCTATAGCTTACTCTTTTATTTCACCAATACTGTACAGGCATACTTTTATAACTTTTGGAAGACTTATATTTTTTACATCTTGACCATCTTTAAACAAACTGGGGCTATGGCTAGGTATCCACCTCAACTAGGAACAAGATCATGTCACCTTAAAACCTTACTAACAAACACACAATCTCTAGAAGTCACTTTAAAATGGTGTTTCAAACTACCCAATTCAACACTTAGTGAATTTTGTCAGGCCCTAGTCATTATTGTTCTAGGAGGCATTTCGACAGACTCATATCTCACACTTGTGAACACCCAGAGGGAACTGAGATCATGAGTGGATGTCGAGATCATCAAAGAATGGACCCATCATACATCTAATTAATTTATCAGTTAAAGAGCTGACTTTGGCATGCATTTCCAAGTGGGCTCTCAACCTCCTATTTTCCACACTCGGTCAATTTTTCATATTTTTGGATATGCAAGCTAATGTTTTTACCTCTTTTGGCAAGCTGATATTTTTCTCATGTGGTCACCATAAGAAAAACTAAGAACATGGATGGATATCTAGTTCATTAAAGAACATGCCTATACCTTTTAATGAATTCATCATCACTCAGACAATCTTTGGTGGGCATTTCCAAATTCCTATTCAACCTTGTGATTTGACACTTAGTCAATTTCTTTAAACCCTGTCTCTCAAAGGTGATTTCAATTTTCATCAAAATTGGAGTGTAAGACATCCAATGGATGGAGGACAACCAGATGAATCCATTAAGACCAGTTTCATCCTCTGGAACTACATTCTCTCTCCTCATCAGGCATTTTTCTTAAGTATGATGTAAAATCTGCTTAAGACCTTGTTTTGGCAGATCCGTAATTTCGATCTCAGGTACTTTCAGGTCAAAGTAAGAACATGGTCAAGTAGAAAACACATCCACCTATAGGATTCCCATATGGTGCAGGCATTTCTTTCAACCCACAAACTATGGAAAGCATTCTCCTATAGCAACTTGTCTAATTTGACCAAAAAGAACTTCTTTTGGGAGGCCTATATCTTCTTCCTCAAAGAGTTGTTCTGAGAACTAGTGCCCTAGATGGATAGATACTTCAACCAAATATGGGATGATAGGCCATGGCAGGAATTTTCTCCTTCTTATGAAATATGATGGCCATTTTCATAACACTACTACTTTAGGACAATTTTTCACCACTTAGTATTTTTCCAACTTTATCATAGATGCCTATGCCCATAAAAAGTTCTTTTGTCATTAATGAACATCTCTAAGATATGTCTGTCCACAATCATTAGTTCACCAAATGTCACCAATTCTCAGGACTACCTATAATTGGTCTAAATTTGGTGACATTTCACAATGTTATCCTATTTAAAAAAAAATCAGGCACATAGTTAGAGAATGAGTACCTTGCATGAGGAAACTTACATATCAAACCACTATGGAAGAGGTACTATTAGACTGAAGTCATAGAGTTTCGGTGGTAAATCCATGAATGAATCTATATGACCACCGCCCATTCCAAATTGAATCGCCAACATGATCTATATGAGGGGGAACCCCATACCTCTTTGCATGCATTGACTAGTCAAGTGGCCCAAGAAAAACACTTCTATATCCGTGTTGTGAACAAATTCCAAACCAAATCAAATCATGTCTTATACTTAAAAATAATTCAAATATAAAGAACTCTAAAAGAAATTACACCTTTGAGAGAAAAATAGCTTTTGGTAAATTTTTTGGGAAGAAAAACTTTTGATATTAAAACATTACAAGTAAATATATTTGCATGCTAAATTATATCCGCTTGGTAGCTTATATTCTTGTTTTATCGAGTGTAGGTGCCACCAAATAGATATCTATCATATATATCTTCCTCGAGTGATGGTGAAGATATACTAGGAGATATTGAAAGTGATACGTGTTGTACTAGATCTACCAGTTCTATATCAATTAGATCTGAAAAGGTAAGGAAAAGATTTTGTAGACGCATGCAATATTTTATTGCCAATGGAGGGTCATGTAATTATGATGTTGAGAGCATATTTGACATTGATTTTCCCTTGAGGTATAGACATCTAGTGCAATGATGGGTACCTAATAAGCTACCTCAAGTGGACATAGATTTCTTCATCAATGGGAGGATGTATCACATTTCTCCTTCGTCCTTATATGGATTGGGGCTATTTTTCATGGATGGCATAAAGGTCGGCTATGGCACTGTAACTGAATTGATGGAGTATGTCAGACCATTATACATATATAGTAACTAGTTGATCTTGGTCCAATATACTCAAAGCATGAGGAGATACAGAGTTGCTGCAAATTATATACAACTAGTAGAACACAATAAAAACAAAGGGGTGGCTATGTACATTGATGGGAGGCCAAAAGCATCTAGAAACGTTGCTGGCTTTGTAAATAGTACATGGCCAATGACAGCAACTAAGCAACCAAATTGCGAATTTGAGGGATGCAAAGAAAATCGTATATTTGTATGTGCAACAAAAACAATACTTCCAGGTTAAAAGTTGTTGATCGATTACAAGTTAAATCGAATAGATGTGGCTTCCATGGTCTAGGGTAACCATGGAATATCACACGCTATGCCTCATCAGGTAAATTCTGAATATAGTAACTAAACATGACTATAATAACTAAATGTTTTGAATTTTTTTTTAACATTCCATTTCCACCATTGACATTCGCTTTTTTCGTGAATATTATGAATATTTCCATGTGATAACATGCTTATTACATTGTTATGCTTATCTCAATTTTTTTATGCTACAATTATTGACTCAACTTTTATTGATTGATTTATTTTGTCAGGGTTGCAGTAGTGGAAAGCCACATGTTTCTTCCACAGTCCAGGGTGACCATGGAAGGTCACAATCTATGCCTCGTGAGGTAAATGTTAAATATAGTAAATAAATATGACGTCAATAACAAAATGTTTTGATTTTTTCAGTTAACATTTGATTTTCACTGTTACCATTCGCTTTTGTCATGATTATTGTGAATATTTCCATATGATAACATGCTTATTACATTATGGCAGAGGTCTTCTCATCCCCATGGAGCAGAACATGTATCTCCTCCTTCAGAGGTAAAAGTAAATAGTATTGCAATATCTCATTTTTGTTTATGTTACAATTATTGACTCAACTAAATATAGTAACTAAATATCACTACAATATCTAGAAACTCCAACCCCAGAAGATTTCCATGTGACAACATGCTTATTCCATTGTGGCAGGGTTCTTCCCATGGTCGTCATGCAATAGAACATGTGTCCTCTACTTCCATAGTCCAGGGTGACCATGGAAGGTCACGCTCTGTGCCCCATCAGGTAAGTGTTAAATATAATAACTAAATGTTGAGATTTTTTATGTTAACATTCAATTTTCACTGTTACCATTGGCTTTTTCATTCTTATTGTGAATATTTCCATATGGTAACATGCTTATTACAGTGTGGTAGGGGTATGCTCATCACCATGGAGCAGAACATGTATCTTCTCCATTGAAGGTAAAAGTAAATATTATTGCAATATCTCGTTTTTGTTGATGTTACAATTATTGACTCAACTAAATATAGTAACCAACTATGACTACAATAGCTAGAAACTCCAACCCCAAAATATTTCCATGTGACAACATGCTTATTACATGGTGGCAGGGATCTCATGCCCATGTTCGTCATGGAATAGAACGCGTGTCCTCTACTTCTGAGGTAAAAATAAATATTATTGCAATATCTCATTTTTTATTGTGTTACAATTATTTTCATACCATTTATTTATTGATTTATTGTGTCAAGGTGGCGTTGATGGAAAGGCACCTACTGCTTCCATGGTCCAGGGTGACCGTGGACAGTCACGCTCTGTGCCCCATCAGGTAAGTGTTAAATATAATAACTAAATGTTTTGATTTTTTCTGTTAGCATTCAATTTCCACTGTTGACATTCGCATTTTTCTATTCTTATGGTGAATTATTGATTGATTTATCGTGTTAGGGTGGGGACCGTGGAAAGGCACCTACTGCTTCCACGATCTAGGGTGACTGTGGACAATCACCCACTAGAAGTAGATCAGTAGGAGGTGACCGTGGGAAGTCACCAGCCACAACACCGCATCAGTTAAGTGTTAGTTATTAATAGTAACTAAATTTCATTATAATAACAATGTTTGAATGATGTTAAGAATATTTTTCTTGATTTTATTGTTTGATGAATTTAGTCCAGTACATTTCATCTGGGTGTTGAGGAGCTTGAGGATGAAATTTACTATTCCATAGACCCTATGGATACTATAAAGAAGGCCCTGAAAAAGGAAAACATAGAGATGATCTCCTTGGCTTGCATAAGGCCCATGACACAATAGATCAAGGCAAAGATTGAAGAGCTGAAAGAACAAATAAAATCTTATGGGGTAAGTGGCATCTTCACATATTTTTTTAAACTATGACATGATTTCATATCTGATATTATGTTTTCTATTTTTCCAATTGATATGATAAAGTAAATTTTTTCGTTTGTAGGATTTTTTACACTCCGTGACTAGAGGAATTGTTGAGACAGGTATAGGTGGTAGTCATGCACCAATGCAGCAACAACTATGACAAAGAAATGTACCAATGAGGCCTTTTGACACTCCTCCGGTTGGCCTCGAATCCATTGATGAGGGAACCAATTTTTATCAGCATGACATGCCAGAGCATGATGAGACGGAGCCTAGGACTCCACATGACTCCAGAGATAAGCCTACTGTAGATGACCAGGAAACTTTTCCTAGAGTAGCACGAGTTAAAAGCACTGGATCACTAGATCTATCCTTTCTGGTGGATGACGCTTGTGTTCCGATCAAGATTCAAAATATTGTGTGTATTTATTAATTAATTTATTCATTTTAATCATGAAATTGAAATGTACATATGCTGAAATTATTATAAATTAATGGATTACGTGTTTCTACAAGAAACAATGTTTTCTATAGGAATTTGAATGACAAAGCATTGGAGTTGTTTGGCCCCACCATTCGCACACGGTGGAATAGCCAAGATAATGCAAAGAGAGATGTATTGATAGACCACATGGTGAACTTGTTCGGCAATAAATTCATAAAGAAAGTGGTTGCAAAGTTAGCCGGTGAGAATTTAAAATATACCAGGGCCCAATATAGGGATAAATTGCAACTTGACCTCAAGCATGAGCGCCCTCCCATGGTTCCGGAGAAAGAGTGGAAGGCACTCATAGAGGATGCAAAGGAGAACTTGCTAAAAAGACAAGGAAAAAAAACACAGCCTAGAAAAACAAGGTACAACACATATTATCTTTTTAGTGAAATATGCTCATTTATTTTTTTCTTTTTTGTTTTAAGAAAGAATTCTGAAATCTAACGTTTTTCAAAATTTTCATATATAGGCTACCGGACACCTCCAAAGAAACCAAGGATAGAGTGGAAAAGCACGGGCAACATAGAATGGGCCAGGGTGGCTATAGAAAACTAAGATCCAGAATCATAAGAATTAAATGATTAACTGTGGGGAATATTTGTTTCAAAGTAGCGAACAAATATCTGTTTTTGATAGAGGGAATTTTATATGTGTTATGCATTATAGGGAAATACGTTCCAAGATGTTGCCACTGAGAAAGACCTAAATCTTGGTTTCAAGTATGGTTTTAAAAGTGTCATTAAATATCGGAAAAGCTTTGGGTAGACTCCACTATCTCCAATGATCCAGATGTAGGTAAATAAAATGAATAAGGACATCATTGCAGTATACTATTAAAGTCTATTCAGTTTTTATTATATCACCCATAACTAAATATTTATGTTTTCTTTTAAGCAACAGTGCAACCATCATTTATTGGGTATTGGGAATTGAGAGCGATGTGAGGGGGGGGAGGGGCCATATGAGCTTCCACCTTCACGTGGTTGGCCCTGTTCAGTAGGGAATATAAAACTATTCTCAAAATAGAGAGGAGCTCAATAAGGTATAAATAATCTTTTATCACTATGTATTAAAGATGGTTGTAAATTTTTAAATGCATGTCTATTTCTTAAAAAATTGTTAATAAATTTAACATTTCATGATTCAATGATTTCTACAAGACTTTGTAGTAGGATTTAATTGACTGTTTATTTTCTTATATATTATTTACTCATATAAAAATTATGTCTTTGATGATTTATGCAGGTCTTGGTGATGGAAATGCATCTCATGGACAAATCTTATCAAGTTGTATGGGAGAATGGATCTGGCAAAAGGACAATGATAAGGTAAGGGTTTTGACGTGTTCTTTATCCTTAATGTGTTTGTCTTTATCCTTAAATTCTATTTCATTCTATTAATATACAAGAGATACAACCAATAGTAAATAACTACTTTTAGACTACAATCCAAACTAGGAGACAACCTTCTACATAAAACACAAATGCTTCTTAGCAACGTAGAAAAATAGAAGAAAAATCACATAGAAGAAATTAGTCTTTTTTCGGCCCTTCTTCCTATAATTTTGTCATGATGAAATCCTAGGTTAAGAAGTTATAATTTTTCAAAACCTAGTTGTTCATCTATCTTTCAAAACTCAATTTTCTGATTTGTATACTTGTAAATATTATTCTTAGGTTATTTTTGTTTCTCTTAGGTTTTGAACTTTATTTTTATGTGTTTTTGTAACTTTTATTTTATCAAAAAAAAATCCCTAAAAAAGGAATTTCTGTGTAAAACCTTAAAAACGCAGACCTGCTGCTCCCACAATCTGAGCCCTATCCTTTATCAAACACAGGTCTGCAATATGTATTGTAGACCTCGTATGGCCTAACTGCCTTCTCTGCACACTCAAAACAGATAAAAAGTTAGTATTTCAAACTATTTAGATGGTGGTGTATTTTGTATAAATATATCTTATTGATTTGATTAGTTTTCTTCCCTATTCACGTTAGTTTTATGGGTAAATGTAAGTCTGATTTTTTACTGAGATATGGAACCTTACATCTCTGAATGCACAGTGATATAATTCTGACATTATTTTACTGAGTATTGTTTTGGATTTTCTTAGTACTAATTATTTCTATTGATAGTTGGGTGATGGTAAGGGACTTGATGATTTTATATTTCAGAGCTTACATACAAGATTGAGTGAATTATAATAACATTATGGTTAGCTTGGCACTAAATTTTCATTAAGTTAGTATTTTATATCTATGCTATCACATACATAAATATGGAAATCACATGCTAAATGGAACTTTAAATTATTAACATTGGTTATTGGTTGCACTATTTCACACGTTCTAATTACTGTGATGATAAAATTTCAGTTGTTGCATGGCACATATGTGGACCATAAATTCATCTGTCTATATCTTCAAAGGTAGCAGATAAAGTGATGTTATTACATCCGGGAGTGTCTCCAAGGAAATTATGATATGGTTTATAAACTACAAATTGCATGCTCAACTGTGCAACCTACTTCTCAGTGCTAAAAGGTAATTTATGATGAGTTTTTTGCTACATGACATAAATCCTAGTAATAGAATATAAATAAGTTGTCAATTCTTTGTTGACTAACATCTCTCTTTCCCATCATGTGCTTAGGGGACTGTTTTTATCTTATGGGCATATTTGATACTAGATTGACCGATTTTGGCCATGCTTAAGGTGGTTGCATAAGAAGGATAAACTTTTCATATTCACCTCTTCCAATAATGAGCAACATCAAAACAACTTACCACCAGTTGGCACTACAAATATCCTACACAAATTTTCCAAGTGAACAACTACTCTTTTTCCCTAGGGGTTGAGTTATTTTTTTATTTTTCAATAAAGATGAATTCAATGCATCGTATGCTTTTTGTAGTATGATGAATTATCACTAGTAACTCTTCACACGTAGTAGAGCAAGTGATGATATTTTACGAGGAATGTCTCCAAGGCAATTTTGATATGATTTCTAAACTACAAATTGCATGCTCAACTTTGCAACCTGCTTCTGATCAATTCTAAAAGGTGATCTATGATGAATTTTTTGTATGCATAGTAAAAGAATAGAAATAAGTTGTCAATTTTTTGTTGATTAACATGTCTCTTTCCTATCGTGTGCTCAAGGGACTTTTTTTTCTTTTGGGAATATTTGGTACTAACTTTGACCGATTTTGGCCATGCTTGAGGTGGTTGCATAAGAAGGATCAGTTTTTCACTTTCATCTCTTCCAAAAATTATAGGCTTGACCTTCTCTAGCTTCATTTACACCTGCCGGTTTCCTCAGTCTTCAAAGCTCGGGCTCCCTTCATACTCAAAACATGGGCTTCCTTTACTTTTGACTTGTGGCCTTATTTAAGCTTCTGCAGGTATCTACAGGCCTCCGCGGGCTTCTTCCAAGCTCTGTGGGCATCCTTCCAAGCCCTTGTGGTATCTTTAAGCCCTAGTGGGCTTAACCTGATTTTGGATCACAATAAGTTGATCTGAGCCCAGTGGTGCCTACATCTTTTATTGATGGTATTTTTATAGATGTATCCCCCTACCTTATCATAGAAATCAGCTCTTAGTGGTGCCTAGAATATCATTTAATTAATGTTTATACAATTCCTGTGGTGGTTACAATGTATTTTATTGATGGTATTTTTATACACGTACCCGCCTACCTTGTCATAGAATCTGCTCTAAGAGGTGTCACTTTAGCCTCTAATTATGTATTTTAACCAATTATTATGAATTTGTGCATCCTAATCAGAAAATAGTTTTTGAAGAAATAATTAGGGTGCTTAGGGGCACTTTGGGTCCTTTTGGTCACTTTTTAAATCATTGTGCCTTATTTTTTAGAGTCAGTTAACACTTTTTGACCTCCCCCTTGAACTTCCCATTTATTTTTTTTCCTTTTACTTCAATATGTTTTTTTCCATGTCTTACTTTCCCCATATATTTATTTTCTATAAATCACCTTTCCTCTATTATATGTTATCCATTTCTTTGTTTTTAAAATATAGTATGTATTTGTTCACAAGCACTTATTGAAGATCCAAAACCTTGGAAATAAAGGTGCCTTTCCACGGTTTTAAAAAAAAATTGAAACCTCCAAGTTTCATCTCAATTTCGACCAACTTTCGTCGTGGGTACTGCAAAACTGTTGAAACTTGAGGTGGATTTCTAGGAATACTATCGCTATAGAGACATAGTTTTGTGGAACAATTACCGTTCAACTTGCATAATTCATCGAAAGCATTTGGTTTTCTACAGTTTTGCATGGAAGAAATTTCTGTTCAAATTCCAAAATTCATCGATAGAGTGACCAACTTTTGTCGAATGGGTTCCATGGTTTTAAGTGGAAACCAAATTTTGTCTAACAGTTTTTTACCATATTTTCGTCGTTCTAGGGACGACAAATTGGTCGATAGAGCGATGACTACGTGGATTTTCTGTTCAAACTCCAGAATTCGTCAATAGAGAGACAGATGATCTTCGAACATTTTCCATGGTTTGTCGTGGAACGTAGATTTTGTGTAGCAGTTTTCGGCCATATTTTTGTCATTATAGGGATGAAAACTGTGTCGATAGAGTTATGAAACATAGAAAATCAATTCTAAAAAATCAATTCCAAGGCCATAGTATAGAAGACACGTGGCAGCCAGTTTTCATCTCTATATTGACGACTTATAAAGTTCGTCGACATATCCACGCAAAAAGTGCCATGAAATTTTGCGACCATTATTGTCGCAAGTGAGACAATAAAACGTGGGAATAGAAAGGGAAAACTCTAGCAATTTTGATATTATGTATTAGTGGGTGAGTAGACAAAAGAGGTTGAAATTGAAAATGAGGTGAGATATTATGAAGATAAATTCCTTAATTTGAAGAACACAAAACTTAAGAAGAAGTTGTAAAATAAATAATAACTTATAAGGATTTTATGCAAGGGAAATCTATGCATATGGATGAGTAGACAAAAGAGTTTGAAATTGAAAATGAGGTGAGATATGATGAAGATAAATTCCTTAATAAAGAAGAAGTGATTAAAATCAGTGAGGAAGTGAAATTTATCCAATATTTTGATGAATGGAGAGAACAACTTGCTTATGGTTGTAAGGGATGAGGAGGAAAATACCATAGAAGTAGTATAAGCAATGGAGAAAGAGTAAACCCATGAATGTGCTAACGTATTTTCAAAGTTGGAAAAGAAGAAATGGAGAAGGATGTTGTAGAGATCCATATTTCATTTAATGATTTGATTATTTATGAATTTGTAGGTATAGAAAAAAATATGAAATCTACAAAAGATGAAAGTAAAGATGAAGAGCACATTAAGTAAGTGCGAGGGCTACTTAACATGTACATAAGAAAAAGGAAATGGAGAGAATATAAAGATGAATATTATGAGGAAAGTGAGGATGATTTGTAAATAATTGTAGTATCAGTCCCATAAGATGCTGATAAAAAAAGTGTATTGGAATGCAAGTAGAGGTATTGGTGCATGTGATATATTGCACACTTGAAGGGGACAAGAGATTATATGAGAAGTTTGAAGGGAAAGGATTGCAAATCAAATATGATACGAAAAAATTCTTGGAGGAAGAATTGCTTCAAAATATCAAAGGGATGATCCAAAACAAAGAGTTTTGGTAGTTATGAGAAATGCAAAGAAAGTTTAAGAAGCTGATAGAAAAAATGGCTTTAAACGATATAGAAGGTGAACACAGATAGAGGGAAATCGCCATGATAGAAATTTGTGAAAACTAAGACCCTTATACTATGAAGGATAAATGGTATGATTCTAAGGATAGTGCCCATGTGGATGGTGGACATGGAGAATATATAAGGACTACCCTAGCAATTCCTCGAATTGAGTATTTCTATGGCTTAAGTAATTGGCTTTGCAACATGAAGGAAACAAACTTGGACTTATCTTTTTGTTTTCTAGGTATTTTATGGACTATTAGCAACATCTTTGGTAGTTTTTAAATAGTTCTGTGCATTTCTACAATAGTCTGGGAATAATTCCAAGGAGGATCCCTCTGTATAATAACAGTGATTTAATTCTAGGAAAGAAAACAACACTTAGAGAACTACCTTCATATATGGAAATGTTTTCCCATTGTATTTTAACATTTATGAGGGTCCATTTCATAGTTTCTAGTGGTAGTAAAAGACATAGATAAGGAAAATAAAACTATTGAAGTTGCATGTGGAATAGTTCAAGCTATAAGAAAATTTGAGGAGGAGAACATGAAAGGGAATTGTATTTTATTAATCCTTTAAGTGGTTGTGGTTGTATAGGTGTAGAAAACAATAGTAGGAATATAAAAATGAGGAAGAACCCTTTAATGAAGTGTTGAACCTATCAAGCAAACAATGCAAAATAAAAAGAAGAGACAATGCATGTTATTTGAACTTTGAAGAAACATACATGGAGAATATTGAGGATGATATTTATGCTGATGAATTTGTTAATGAGGATGTTAGTGATAGCCACAATGTATTTAAATGCATCCCATAGGTAAAGAAAAAAGTTGAAGAAATTGATCTTCAAAATGTTGATGTTGATAGCAGCAGTAAGGACATGAGAGATGCAAATATGGATGTACGACATTGTGAAGGAATGTTAAGATTGCAGAGGAGAAACAACATTAAGGAATCAAAATATGACAATTTTAAACATAAGGAATTCTCGAAAATTGCAAAAATAGGCAATAAAGTTACTTTGATGAAGTTGGTAATGGAAGGAATGCTGATATTGGTGGGTATAGACTTAAAGAACGTATAGAATATGGTGGTGGCGATGATGAAGTTTCCATAGCCACAAAAAATGAAGAAATGAAGAAGGAATCCATGAGAGTTACCAAGAAAATGATTAAGGTTGTAGCGAAGAAAAAGAGGGACAGAGTGAAAATGAAGAAACCATCATACACATGGTATAAAGTATGGTGACAATGAAAGAGGAAAAGACTCAAGTAAGTTTTTGATTACGAGATGATGCTATGTTTTTTTGTGTTACTTAGAGAGGTTAGTGAAAGAGCATTCGCACCATTTAGGGACTCTTGGGGAATCAACAAAGTCAACATACATTTCCCTATGAGATCCCTTTAATCCATTGATTTGATCCTTCATCATTAGACGACTCACCTATTTTCATATCTTGGTGTAGCATCGAATTTAAGTCCACCTTTCCTATAAAATGTTTGTTGATTTTTGGATATACCTCCTTCATTTGATGATTCAGATTAAGCCTAGGGTTGTGTGCATATTTAAATGACCAACCATGGAAGTAATTGAAGGTGATGGAAGGAAAATTGATTCAAGGATATGGATTCAGGTGAGATAGGTTTTTTTGTCTCATCTAAAATCCTTAATGCACCATTAGATACTTTGTAAATCCTATTCAAACGGACGTAATTTTGGTTTACTCAAGATGGGATGAGAAAATAAGAGAGGGACTATGTGAAGAGGAGAGGTAGTGATGGTTTTGGGATGGGATGGGTTAGAAAAGGAAATCATGGGAGAGAGATATGGGTGGCATGAAATGAAGAGGAAAAAGCATATGGGAGAGTGCAATAGAGAGAATGCATTTGTAGAAGGATAGAGACCACGTGCAGAGGAGAGGAAAGTAATTTGTGAAAGAATGTGAAGAAGGTTTACATGAAGAAAAGGAGAAATCCACAAGAGAATAGGCATATAGAGAAGAGGAATTTGCATGATAGGAGTATGACCAGTGAAAAGGAGGAGCCATGAAAAAATTGAGAAGAATATGCATGTAGAAAAAGAGATACTTAATAGCTAGAGGAGAAGAAGAATGAAGAAGAGAGGGAGAAAAAGAAATAAGGATAATACAAATAAGGAAGATGGAAGAAGGGTAGAAATATTTTGAGCTATGAGTTTCTACAAATTTAGTAATTTGATGAATAATATGAAGGAAGATCAGTTTCAATCTATTCTCTATGTCTCACTATTTTTATATGGTATTAGAACTGGAATGGGCATGACTCCCTCAGGGTAGTGCCCAATAATGGGAAAATTGTGAGCACATTCTCTCTTAATGGTAAACAATAGCTTATAAGTGTGTGTGCTAATTGTGTTTTTTTTGTTGTCGAGCATTTACATGGTGTATAGAATAATATGTCCAAAGAATCATTTGCATGCTCATTATAGGTAATAGGATTGGTGTCTTTGATTTTCCTTGTTTGACAATAATTGTCTAAGCATAGTGGGGTTGAGTTGATGTGAGGATGTAATGTTGTAACTGTTTGATTCAAAGTTTATGTATGATAGTGAGTTATTTGTTGTGCTCTAGGGCTAACCTTGGTGCAAAAATGGAGGAAAAACATCATTTTCCTTTAGACCTATATCTTCAATACCTCGTGAATATGATACCAGTAGCTTATGAAAAAGAGCGCAGAAAAAAAAAAATTGAAAGGCACATTTCTCCAATTTTCATTAGAAATATATGGGAAATGAATATAACAATAAATAGGTTTATATGGTTTCAGGAGATGAGAAAATTAAATCCCATCCCCCTAGTGTATATTATGCAAATAAAGTTTTCTGGATTTGTAGTAATGTAGTGTCAAAACAGGAATAGGAATAAGAAACAAAACAAAATGAGAAATGAGTTTTCTGACCATGTTTATGGTACCCTTGACTACCACAATCCTTTGGGAACAAATATTTCTCGTGAAAAATATATATCGTGTATTGATTTAAGGTTTAAACTAATAAATTTATCATCTCATACCCTCCATGTTGGTCTCACATAAACTATAGAATTTTTTCCAGTTAACCCTACTGTAGAACTAAATAATGACGCAATAAAATATCAATTAAGGATTCATTATGTTTTTCATATGATGCACAAAAATTTAAGATGTTTTAGATTTGAAATTCAACACCATAATGCATGGCATTAGCACTATAAGAAAGGAACTACGAGGAATGTAGTATGAAGTCATTAAGTTGGTGGAAGGATTTGAGACTAAGTAGTGAGGATAAGCAGAGGAATAATTAGATTGATATAATATGTTTTTATTTCAATTAGAAGAAAATTTAAGTTCCATGTTTTTTAATGGCTTAACTATGCAAACCATTGAAATATTCAAGTTCTATGCCATATTTTAGGGCAAAGTATGGTATATGAACTCAAGATGGGTAATCTGGTAGTTTGTATACTATGACGATGGATGTACAATATTTAAAAATAATAAGAGATGTATACATTCCTCAAAATTTTGATGTATCAAGAAAAACACACTACAAATTTGAAGGCTATGGATTTTCCATATTTATGGTGCAATCTGATGTAGAAAATGTTGTTATTGATGACACACAACCCTTACCTACTAAAAATTCTTTAAAATAATAACCATAGCAGAGAATTCTCACTCACATTTGGAATGGAGTTTTTAGGAGAAAAAAATGAGAATTTCAAGAAAATATTGGAACAACTTTCCAAAGATTAAGCTTATGTTCATGCTAGGGAAGAGAGGCGATCTAAAACTTGGAGAAAAAATCCTCGATCTCTTGTAAGTTACCTTTCCATCTTCGAGGTGTGCCAATATTTTGACATTATTGAATAAATAATACTATGTTTATAGCCATTTTCTTAATAACAAATGTGTTTCTCATTTTTATTTGAATATTAATTCCACTAGCCTATTTCTATTTTTTATATGTTCCAGTTCCTATTTTGGAAGAATATAAGTTACATATAATATATAAATTTCTAGGATAAAAATAAACTCTCTCACTCTTTATATATATATTTAGCTATTGCAAAAAGCAGGTCTACATTCCTGCAGTTTCAGATGTTTACATAAACATAATCCCAAATTTTACCATCTTCTCTACCCTGCTTACCAGAATCCCAGTCTACTTTTATTCTCCTGACTTTAGAGTCCCAACTCCTTCATTATCCAAACATATTATTTTCGAATCCAACCAGAAATTACAAAAAAAAAACAATTTCCGTATGTTGTGATGCAAAAATAGTAACAACAAATCCACAATTCATAATAGTTCAGTTGTGAATAGTATCTAGTCCAAGCAAATTAATGAGATCAACTTTGACATGTAATGTCATTAAATGTAGTGGATCGAGAAAAGAATAGACCAATGTTAACATGGCTTACACAAAGATGGGTGTATATAATTTTGCAAGTTAATATACTTGTATTAGTTTCATTTTAAAGACAACATAACATTGGAATTTTGAAAACACTGAAAGAGGATGTATGTCGCATGATGATATAAGGAAATTGACACCAATTATAAAGGACAAGGATGTTATACAACAAGAATGAAAAATAATTTATGTTATACATTTAAATATAGAGTGCACCATCATCAAAAATGTTACACACATATTCCTTAGGCTTACATAAAGCTTAACAACCACCAACACTAAATAAATATACAAGACCTAGAAAATTCAAGCAACTTGGGGAATAATTTATATAAAAAAATATATCACTAACACATGTTAAATTGAAGGACAAATTTATAACAACAATAAATCCACAAGACATGCTAAAGTAAAAGAATGGTTATTTGCAATAATAGCATGTATGTGAGTGTGTTTGAATGTAATGTACCAATCTTTTTCAAATCCCAAGTCCAACTCTGAATGTTTAGCCTTAAGTTTTTCATCAAGACAAGTTTTGTAATTTTGGACAAAACATTAGGAATTGAGTTTAAAACAATTATCCACAAGGTGGCATCCCCTGCATTTTCATGGATTCCCTCTACCATCCCCAAAATGAAAGGATCAGTCATGGGAATCCGTAAGCCATCATTTATCATAAATGGTAGGTTTATAATAACTTAATGAGTTGAAAGTATATTTTAGTCTTCAGTCTCTGAGGCAAGTTTTGTAATTTTGGAAAAAACATTAGCATTGAGATTAAAACAATTATCCACAAGAAGGAACCCCTTGCATTTGTGTAGATTCCCTCTACCATCCCCAAAATGAAAGGATTGGTCATGAGAATCCTTGAGCCATAATTTATCATAAAGGATCATGCTATAGTAACTTGAATTATATCTTAGAATTCATCCTTCAATTTTTCCACAAGCTTGTGTTCCTGTGCGAGGAACTGAAAATTTTCTACAAGGAGAATATGTGTGTTTATGTAATCAGTAAAGGTCATAGAATAATGAAACCTTTGTCATGTTTAAAGGAGCAGATATGAATAGTAGTATAGTGATAATTAGTAGATGTTTACAGATGGGGAATGTTCAGAATGTAATTGCACATGTAAGTATGTGTTTATTTTGAATTTCAACTATTCTAAATGAATTGTCAGTTTAATGGCACATTTTAGTTGCAGCTTGTAGAAGAAAATTAAATACCATGTCCTCCTGATGTTTTAATTTTCAATAAGTCTTGTTTTACCCTATCTGTCTTAGAAAGACTAATACAATTTTAGGGGGAAATTCTCTCATGTGTTATCCTATCTCTATATGTACTTGCAAATAATTCAAAATACAATTTTATGAATACTTGCAAATAATTCAAAATAATTCATAACTTGAACTCAGGCTTGAAAATAAAAACCTCTTACACATGGATAGATATTAATCATCATGAAACGACCAGATGATGCCCCCCATTGCATATATAATACTTATTCCATCTCTCTTTATCAAATGTTCACATCATTGAAGTAAATCTACTTGATTCTGGAATCCAATTATTTTGATCTAGAAGTATTATCATTAGGCAGAGCATAAAAGAGCTAGATGGCTTCACTGTAGTCACAGTTTTCTACATTAAATGATTTAAAATGCTATTAATATGCGCAAAGGAATAAGTGCATGGAGATATGTGATGAAAAAAGACTACTAATATGAGTGGAAGTGTAAAAAAAGCTTGGCATCACAATATTCTTTTATTACAGTGCCATCATTTGCAAGAAACTCATTATTTAATTCTTCACATAAAATCATACTCTATGGATTGGGCCCTAGGCATGTCCCACGCATAATCACATGAATGAATGAATATACATATATAAATATTTTGAAGTAGCGAGAAACCTAATAAGCAGAATCAACAACTCTAAAAATGAAGCACAAAGGAAAGTCATTTCTATATAGGTGTTCTATATATGCAAAAACAATAGACAATCTCATCATGATCAATAGTTCTATAGGTATAATTGATCCTATGATCCATCCTACCAATATATTTATGTTTTTTCATTCTAAAAGAATCATCGTTCCATGATCAATATTATATTAACTATTCTTCATTTTTGTATATATATATATATTAAAAAGTATGAAAAATAATAAAAGATATATACAAAAGTATTGAGGTTGTTCACCATTTTCGAAATATTTGAGCTCACTATATATATATATATATATATATATATATTGAAAAGTATGAAAAATAATAAAAAAATATACAAAAACACTGAGGTTGTTCCCCATTTTGAAATATTTGAGCTAACTAAGAATTGACATTTCACCTTGCAAGGATTATAGAGATTATAAGATTCATGCCATGTCATCATACTTAGGGTAAATATATAAAAGAATATTAAAAATTTAATGGAAAAATATATCAAAATTCTAGAAAAATTACACTTTTATTTCGATGACATCATAAGAACATTTCACATTGGTATAGTTACAATAAACAAAAAAGTCTACCACAATTCCATTATGCAACTTAAAGTTGTAATTAAAACAATTTTGTATGCTCATGACGGACATATGACATTCAATTTCATTGTTTTTGAAAAGAAAAATCAGATTATAATTATGAAGTTTGAAAATATTAACTAAGTTAGTTACAATCTCATTTTCGACTTCATTCGGAGTTGTGTGATTCTACAACTTGCTCTGACATGCCTTTAATCCTCAATGAAATCTTTTTTTTTTCCTTGGAAAAAAAGCATAATTTTATTTCATCTTTCGAGTAACAAAAGTAAATTTTTCAAATACACATCATAGTGCATTCAAATAAGTACCCAACATGGGTCCAAAAATATAAACATAAATAGCTGATATCAGGATGAGAGTACAATCCCGAGCATACATCAGAAAGTCTCAAAATGTCAGATGGGTCCAAAATGTCCACATAAGAGTACCATAACATAGAATGTAGCATATAGTGCCAAACAAGAAGAGCCAAGATACAGAGCTAAAAGAGACATAGCTGCAGCTGAAATATATAGTATCAAAAGGATCAATGAGCCCCCCCCCAGCCCCCCCCTCAATAAAGGGCCTATGATAGTATGTATGTTCAGTATCATCAAGTTTCTCCCAGATCTTCCATTGTCCTTCCATCAGCAGAAGGACCTCCTTTGAGGCCATGTCTGCATCCCTATTATTCTCCCTGTATACATGGCTACAAGAGAATGAATCAAGAGAACCAATAAGTTCAGCAATAGAAATGAGAATGTTTTCCAATCCCAAGTGTCTGCACACCTGATTCTTTTTGACCCAATTGATGACATTCATAGAATCACCAAAACATACTAGAGTACAGCACCCTTTCTCTACTGCAAATATGAATAACATTTTTAAATTGAGTAGCTCCACAAAGTTATTGTTGTCTTCCCCCAATCCCATCATGATCTTAAATATATGTCCTTCCCTGAGGAAGAAAATATCTCCCCCACCACAGCGGTATTCTTGAGCCGCCCCATCAAAAAAATCCCAAGATGCATCCTGATCGATTTCTACCTCTAAAGTCTGCCTATGTTTCCTTGCTCTGATATGATGTGGGAATGCTTAAAAAATCCCACAGGTCAATGAGGCAATAATCTCTGGGGTACAACATTTATCAGAGAATATTAAGTTGTTGCATGCCAACCAAATTCCCCAAATGACTCGGGAGAGGTAGTGCTTTCAATGAGGCATTCGGACAGGTTCTTCTCCACTGTTCCCATGCAAGTAGGATGTTATCCCTCCTCCAAACATAGTTTATGCCAATGTGATTTGCGCATTCATTCTAGATCGCCAAGGTGTATGTTCAATGGAGAAAGAGGTGTAATATGGTTTCAGATTCTCCTTTACACAGGGTACACCAACCCGAGCCATGGAAGCTCCTCTTTTGTAAATTGTCCCCGGTGGGGGATTTATTCTCCAATACACACCACATAAAGAGTTTGTTTTCAAGTGGGAATTTAATTTTCAAAAGGGTTTTCCACCACCAAGCCACCTCTCTATTCAAACCCATACCACTCATAATGGTATATCATGCTTTCGGTGTATAAATCCCTGCCGGTGCAAAGTTCCAAATTAATACATCCTCCCGATCTCTCAGGAAAATATGATCTCTGGTGAGTGATCTGATATACCCCTCCAAATCCCTAGTGACAAGTGTATCCAACCCCAGATCCTCAGCCCAGATCCATGATTGAGCCCATCGGACTAGTTGCACAGGAGCCTCCAGTTGGTGCAGGTGGTATAAACCCACCGCCCTCAAAGCTTGTATGGTGTGTTCCATTAGAATATGTTGTTGTTGACATCTAGCATATGGATATTCCCCGATGCGTAGCTTTCTCCCAATACCGACACTCCATGCCAGTCCACCACCTATAACATCAAAGGATTTAATCACAGCTTTCCAGAAAATGGATCCCCCAGCATGATATTTATCGAGTTTGCGGATCCAGTCCTCCAACGAGAGTGGCTCAATATATTTGTTGACTATGACTGAGGTCCAAAGGTTGCCCATCTATATAATTCTCCAACTTCCTTTTGCCACCAAATATTTTGCAAAGAGGAAAATTTTTTTGAGCCCCTAGCCCCCAAATCCTTTAGGAACAGCAATCTTTTCCCACCTAACCCACGGTGTCACCTGGGCCTCCTGTTTCCCACTCCAAAGAAAACAAAAACAGATGCAGCGAACCTTTTCAAGAATACCCTTGGGGATCCAGGCCAATGTCATCCTGTACACTGGGATAGCCTCTAAAATAGATTTGACTAATACAAGCATGCCTGCCCTCGACAACCAGCGATGACACCACAATTTGAGTCGCTTGTCAAGTTTTTCCAGCAACCAGACCCAGTCCTACTTCTGGTAGTCATTAGGTTTAATATAGAAGCCCAGATAGCGAATACCCTCCTCAAAAGTTGCAATGTGAAAAGGGAAAAGTTCTGAAAGGACCAGTTCTTCCTCCCTGGATAAGAGGAAGGGAATGGCCGTGGATTTCCCAACGTTAATGTCCATGCTAGTAGCCTTAGAGAATAGCTTGAGTATATCAGCTAATGCTCGCAATTCCCTAACAAAGCCCGAACAGAAGATCAATATTTCATCTACGAAAAGAAAATGAGAGATGTTGAGATTCGGTGCAAGTTGCAGCCCAGTGAAATTGCCCAACCTTATCGCCTCCTTAAGTGCACAGCTGAGACCCTCAGCCACCAAAAGGAATAAGAGTGGTGACAATGGGAACCCCTTACGAAGCCCATGCTCTGCATGGAAGAAAGGCGAGGCAGCACCATTTATCATAACCAAAAAGGAGACAGTTGCGATACAACTCATAATCCATCTGATAAACGCAATATCAAAACCCAGGTGTGTTAATAGCAAACGAATATAAATCCAGCTTACCTTGTCAAATGCCTTAGCCAGGTCAATTTTGAAAATGGCTCCTTTAATATTTTTGACTTTCATACTATGTAGACCTTCCTGGGCCACCCCAATAGCTTCATGAATCAGTCTACCTTCCAAGAAACCAAATTGTTCCTTTGAAATATGTTCCAAAAGAATCTGCTTGAATCTACTGGCAATCACTTTTGAGACCACCTTATAGATGCAGTTACATAGAGAGATAGGTCTGAATTCATTTAGTGACAGAGGGTTGTCCATTTTTGGGATAAGTGCAATGAAAGTAGAGTTGAAACAAGTCGGGATCTGATCAGTGATCCGAGTGTCATTCACCACCTATAAGAGATCCAGACCTAGTAGGTCATAGAGTTCCAGAAAGAATTCAATTGTCCAACCATCTGGTCCAGGACTTCTATCCTTCTGGAAACTACGCATCACACATTTTAATTCCTCCTCCGACACCTCCTCCATATGTTGAAATATTGTAACTTCAAAGAATATTCTATATGTATCTTTTTTTGGTCCCCGATGGTCCTACCAGGAGAACCGCTTGTATTATCTTGTACCCCGATGCTTCTAATCGGAAGAACTAATAAGAGTCATGAGGTTGTCGCATCTAATTGTAAAGGTGGGTCATTAGCACCCCAGTGTAGTTACTTGAGCCTACATGATTAACTCAATCCTACATGTCGGATGAGTTAATTGAATTTAACTAATGAATATAAATAGAGCTGTAGCGCTCCTCATTTGAAGCACACACTCTCACTTGTGTAGCACATTAGTAGAGAAGAGAAGAGTAGCTGGAGAAGGAGGAGGATCAGGCTTTGATCTGCTTGTTGGTTTTACCTTTTATATTTTTGGGGCATCTATATTGAGGAAGCTTTTGCTGGGTTTTTCCCTTTAGGGTTTTCCCAGGATAAATCTTTGTGTATGGTTGTGCTTGTCTATCTTTAAGTGATCCTGTTTATATGCTTTTGTTATGAAATCGAAATGAAATACTAATGATCTAGCTTAGCATATGAAAATTCAACATGGTATCAGAGCCACTCTAAAAGAAGACATTGTGGATATACAGAATATAGGGCTTCTTACCTTTTGGTTCTCTCTCCACAATCGATCAGCAAAAGAAGGAAAGGCTGACTCTCCATTGAAGGGCGCATCTTTCTGTCGAAGCGGAATCCGATTCCGAGCATTTTCAGTTTTCGGTGCAGGAAATTAGGGCTTCTTGTAGAAGAATATTTTTTGAATGAGCCCAGCATAGGATTTATCTCCTCATCAAAATCTAATTTTAGACACCTGGATCAATATTTTTGGTTGGGTGAAACTCCAGGAAAGTCAAACCCTAGTTTGACCCCGAGTTAGAAAAACCCTAAATACTAAACATGCTAAGTTTTTGTCCATTCGCTATATCTCGATATTGGATATGTTTCAGTAGCTGAAACTTTCATATGCTGAATATAAAATCCTAATGTACATTGTATCCAAAATTCAGCCTTTGATTCGCTATATTCTAGGAGATATGATCCCTCCAAGTTAGGGTTCCAGCTTCTTCCAGAATTCATCCCTAAACAGGACACCTAAGGAGAATTGCTATAGCTTGGGATACAAAGGTCCAAATTGAATTCCTCAAGATGTTCCAGAAAGGGCACGGACTTTACTTTCTTTGGTCTAAATTTTAGACCCATAAGATGAAACATTGACATGTGGAAGTCTGTACAACTTCATTGTTTTGAACATTCCTGTAACAGGTCACCTTGGGAAAAGGATCATAAATCCCAATTGGTGAAACCAATTATGATGAAAGATATGGTGTTGGATCAGAGACATTGAATTTACCTCAGTAGGAAATATTAGACATATAGGAGCAGTATTTTTGGAGATATCACTGAAACAGTGACAGGAACTTTTACAAAAGAAATTGGAAAACTAGGGTTTCCTGTTCCGAGAGCTTCCCTCCACTGTTTTCAGAAAATGAGTACATTGGAAAGCTCCATTTCAAGATATCTATATTTCTATCCAATCATATCTGAAATATTCCAAGTTTTTAAAATTAGGGTTTCTCTGACAAACCCTAGATCAGCCAGCTCTGGAAGTAGGACGGACACCTCAAATCGGTAAGATCTAATCTTTTGCTATTTGCATTTGAGGTTCTCATTTCAAAGTGATCTATAACATCAGCTTGATGATAAGCTTGGTGAAGTTGAAAACTTCCAAGCATGGAAGCATTTGATCTCTGTGAAGAAAATGAATTGGACACCTTCATGAGTAGAGAGTTTCTAGTTCCAGAAGGAGATGAGGCTCAAAGCCTTACACAAGAAGAACTTGATCAAGGCCAAGAAGATCATTGTTGATTCAATCATGGATCAAATTGTACCACAAGTGTATTCCCTAAAGACACTGAAGATGTTTGATTCCTTGATCAAGCTATTTTGAAGATAAGAACATAAATCAGAAGATGGCTTTGAGAAAACAGTTGAAGAATGTGAAGATCCAGAATGTGAAGATCCAGAATGTAGAACATCTTGAAGTGGTAGAAGAAGAAGCGAAGAATGCAGAAGTGGTGATAGCCACCTTGAATGGTCTCCCAGGATCATAGAATTCATTCATTCAAGGAATGTGTGCTAAAAGGAAGTGATTACTTTTAGCTCGACTCATAAGAAGAGAAGAATAATATGGGAGCAATTGAAGATCAAGCTCTCACCATTCAAAGAAGATCCCTCAAGCGATGAGGAATATGAAGAACTCAATTCTTGACGAACCTCTTATTTATCTTATCATTTGGATAAGAAATGATGATTTCATGATTGAAGAAGATGATAAATCAGAATGATCAAGATGGAGTCTACCCACGAAACAAATAAAAGATAAGTATTCAATTGTCATTTCATGATATTGTTTTGTTATACATTTG
>LPNX010207391.1:157339-239075 GCA_001517045.1 Pseudotsuga menziesii
CAACTTGTGCATTTGAATTGTAGGAAAGGTCCTGTACAACCTCCTACAAGAAAAGAAGGATGAGACTTGTTCCGAAGAACAAGTGATGACAATTCAAGATTCACTCCAATAAACATGAATTTGAAGCTCTCAGGGTCAAAGACACCATGACGGAAGAAAGAGCTTCAGAGAGCGGTAGATCCACCTCGAAGGATTAAGACCACCATGGGTATGAGAGATAACTCAAGATGAAGAAAAGAATGCTATGAAAGAAGCTGTGATCAAAGAATAACAGTTGATCATGGGGAATGATGTATACGATATGATTTCAAGACATAAAGGGAAGTACGTAGTATCTTCCATATGGATCTACAAGAACAAGTGTACAAAGCAAGGTTCGTGATTTGCCTCAGAAAGAATAGACTATGACATGACATACTCTATTGACCAGCATATAGCAAGCATAGAACCACCTGTATATAATGAAGAAGGAAGATAATACTCCACTTCAGGGGGGAGTGACTACAAAAGATATCTGAGTTCGACACGGTACGACATGATGGACAGCTTCCTGATGGATCGAGACTTTACCAAGAGTAAAGTCGGTTCCAACCTTCAAAGTTGAATGTAGAAGACTAGGATGTGTTGATGATCTGACAAGACAAACTCATGGAAGATGAAAGAATACTAGAATGATGTTTGGGATATAGTACTCAAACCAGAAAGAAAGAATGTGGTATCTTACAAATGGATTTGCAAGATAAAATATGTTGCTGATAGAAGTAAGGAAATACTTGTGGCTAGAGGTTTCTATGAGAAAGAGGGAATTAATTCTGAAGAGACACTTACTCCAGGAAGAAAGGTACACTTCCTTCATAACTATGATGTTAGTTGCTTCCATGATGAAGTAAAGACAAGCCTTCCTTAATGGTATGATTGGGGAAGAGTTTTACATTGAATAGTCACAAGGATTTGAAGTTGAAGACAGATGGACTCATATATGTAAGTTGAAGAAGGCCCTCTATGGCATGAAGCAAGTTCCCAAAACTTGGTATGGAAGGATAGACAGTTTCCTGTCAATTATGGGCTTTACCAAGAGTAAATTTGATCCTAACCTTTATCTCAAAGTTGTAGAAGATGAACCTTTCATCCTGTTATTATATGTGGATGACTTATTCTTGACAAGGATTGAGAAATAGATCATGGAAAGCAAGAAGAAACTAGAAGAAGAATTTGAGATGAAAGACCTTGGGTTAATGCATTATTTCCTAGGTCTAGAAGTATGGCAAAGTTCAAAAGGAATGTTTCTCAACCAGGGAAAGTATGCGGTAGAGATATTGAAGAGATTCAACATGTTGGAATGTAAATCCATGGCCACACCCATGGACTCCAACCTGAAGCTGTTAGCTGATGACTCATCAAAGTTAGTGGATGAGACTCATTATAGACAGATCATTGGGTCATTGATGTACTAAACAAATACCAGACCAGACATTTGTTTTTTTGTGAATACCTTAAGTCAATATCTTGTTCAACCAAGATGGGTTCACCTAGTAGCTGCAAAACATGTGATGAGATATCTGAAAGGGACTATAGACCTTGGTCTATACTATGATGGTAGCCATGAGTATAGATTGTATGGCTACACAGATACAGATTGGGCTGGAAGTATCTCAGATAGAAAAAGCACATCAGCTGGATGTTATAGTCTGGGATCTGCTATGATTTCATGGTTTAGCAGAAAGCAGTCTAGTGTTGCTCTAAGCACAGCCGAAGCAGAATATATAGCAGCTTGCTCTGCTAGTTATGAATCCATATGGATTCGGAAACTGATTTCAGGATTATTCAACCTAGAGTTGGACACTACCATGATTCTATGTGATAACCAGATTTGTGATGACAATGAACCCTGTGTTTCGTCGTAACACATAGAAATCCAGTATTTCTACATATGAGATAAGATGCAGATGATGATGTTTCAGTATTTCTATACTGAAGATATAGATGATGATGTTTTCAGTATTCACATACTGTAGATACCAATGGTTATAGTTCAGTATTTACATACTGAAGATGTAGATGATGATGGTTCAGATGATGATGTGCTGACGAAGCCTCTGTCTCAAGTAAAGTTCAAACAATTTTGGGACAAGCTTGGTGTTGTTTGGAAAGACCTTCCATGAAAGGGGGAGTAGTGATGTTGTAGTGGGATTGTGTCATCCCTCGGCATCTACCCTAAAGTGATCTGGTGGCCTCGGTCCTCGAGAATGAAGAGGGATTGTATCATCCCAGGACATCTGTCCAGAAGTGATCCGGTGACCTCGGTCCTCGAGAATGAAGAGGGATTGTATAATCCTGGGACATCTATCCAAAATAGATCCGGTGACTTTGGTCCTCGTGAATGTGGTGGGATTGCATCATCCCTGAACTTCGGCTCAAAATGTATCTGGATGTCTCGGCCCCCATGAATGTGGTGGGATTGCATCATCCCTAAACTTCGGTTCAAAATGTATCCAGAGGTCTCAACCCTCGTGAATGTGGTGGGATTGCGTCATCCCTAAACTTTGGTTCAAAATGTATCTGGAGGTCTCGGCCCCCATGAATGTGGTAGGATTGCATCATCCCTGAACTTCGGTTCAAAATGTATCTAGAGGTCTCGGCCCCCGTGAAAGTGGCATATTGCATCATCCCTGAACTTCGGTTCAAAATGTATCTGAAGGTCTTAGCCCCCGTGAAAGTGGCAGATTGCATCATCCCTGAACTTCGGTTCAAAATGTATCCAGAGGTCTCGGCCCCCGTGAAAGTGGTGAATTGCATCATCCTTGAACTTTGGTTCAAAATGTATCTGGAGGTCTCAGCCCCTGTGAAAGTGGCAGATTGCATCATCCCTGAACTTCGGTTCAAAATGTATCTGAAGGTCTCGGCCCCCGTGAAAGTGGTGGATTGCATCATCCCTGAACCTCGGTTCAAAATGTATCCGGAGGTCTCGACCCCCATGAAAGTGGTGGATTGCATCATCCCTGAACCTCGGTTCAAAATGTATCTGGAGGTCTCGACCCCCGTGAAAGTGGTGGATTGCATCATCCCTGAACCTCGGTTCAAAATGTATCCAGAGGTCTCAGCCCCTGTGAAAGTGGTGGATTGCATCTTTCCTGAACCTCAGTTGAAAATGTATCCGGAGGTCTTGGCCCCTGTGAAAGTGGTGGGATTACATCATCCCTGAACCTCGATTCAAAATGTATTCGGATATTTCAGTCCCCGTGAATGTGGTAGGATTGCATCATCCTTGGACTCAGTCCTAAAGTGATAGGGACTAATTATCCCGTAATCAATCTGGTAACTTCGGTTGTCGAGAATGTGGTGGGATTGCATCATCCCTGGACTTTAAGTCCAAAAGTGAACCAAAAACTTTTTTGTCTTTGAGATGTGGATTGCAGGTTGTTGCTGATGATGATGACATACTGATCGAAAGATCAGAGTGTGATGATGACGATGTACTGATCGAAAGATCAAGAGTATGATGATGATGATGTACTGATTGAAAGATCAGAGTATGATGATGATGACGTACTGATCGAAAGATCAGTGTATGATGATGATGATGTACTGATCGAAAGATCAGAGTATGATGATGATGACGATGTATTGATCGAAATATCAGAGTGTGATGATGATGATGTACTGATCAAAAGATCAGGAAATGATGATGATGTACTGATCGAAAGATTAGAGTATGATGATGATGATGTACTAATCGAAAGATCAGAGTATGATGATGATGATGTACTGATCGAAATTTCAAAGTATGATGATGATGACATATTGATCAAATGATCAGTATGTGATGATGACGACGTACTGATCAAAAGATCAGGATATGATGATGATGCTCTTCGAGAATTGAAGTATGATGATGGTGCTGATCACGATGTTACTGATCAGGATATGATGATGTTGCTGATCGAAAGAACAAAATGCTGAAGAAGTTGTTGCTGATCGAAAGATCAAAGTACTGAAGATGTTGCTGATCGAAATGTTGAAGATGTTGTTGTTGATCGAAAGATCAAAGTGCTGAAGATGTTGCTGATCAAAATGCTGAAGATATTGCTGCTGATCGAGAGGTCAAAATGCTAAAGATGTTGCTGATCGAAAGGTCAAAGTGCTGAAGATGTTGCTGCTAATCGAAAGGTCTAAGTGCTGAAGATGTTGCTGAAGATGTTACTGATCGAAAGGTCAAAGTGCTGAAGATGTTGCTGATCGAAAGGTTAAAGTGTTGAATAGGTTGCTGAAGATGTTGCTGATCAAAAGGTCAAAAGATGCTGATGCTGATCAAAGAGTTTCTATTGTTGAAAATTGAAGACGAAGACTATATGATGTTGAAAAGCTTCCAATGATTTATAGATGTGTTACCCTGATGATGCTGATGATGTCCTCTATCTCTCTCCTACTATTGTTGTTGTTGATGTTGTTGTAGAATACCCTTCTCGTTAAGGGGGAGTGTTGAAATATTGTAACTTTGAAGAATATTCTATATGTATCTTTTTGTGGTCCCCGATGGTCCTACCAGGAGAACCACTTGTATTATCTTGTCAAAACCCCAAATATTCTGAAAAATTTAAAATTTTTAATTTACATAACAATAACATAAATACAGTTAACTAATCATTCAATTAGTTAAAAGTTATCAGCTTATTATTAGCATCCATCTGTTATTTGCATAGATTGATAGACCAGATCCTTTCAGCTTACTGATTTGTTTCTTTTTGCGAACATAAGGTGGGGCTGTCATGAAAACAAACTGGGCTTACTTAGCTTTCAAGCTAATGCAGAAAGTTTCTTCTTTCCTTACAGATTACAAGTAAAGAGATTTGGCTGCTGAAATAAAAAAATTCTGAACTCTTTATGTACAAGGTTGTTTGCAAAGCCAAGTTATGTAAGACAATAGAAGCTATGCACAAATCAAAGCTTATGGAGGTAAATTCTCTATCTGTTCTTCATACTAACAGAGGTAGATTTATAATTCTTACGATTGCTGAACTGTTGATATCTATCATAGTTATCAGCGTCAAAAGAATTTTAATATGATAAGTAGAAATGAAAATCATAAGTTTATGTTTAAGAAAACACAACTACTCTTATTTCGTAAAGTGTATGAATAAGGGGTTTACAAATTTACTGCTGCTAAAACAACTATTCACTAATAGGAATATACTCATACTATAACACCAAGTCTTATTTACATTTCTACTGAATCCTCAAATAATAAAGCTTAACTTTGGTCCGATGGATGACTTACGGTAAATTAGAGATCATTCTATTCATTAAAAGAATGTATAACAGAAATATTTAAGGTCTAATCATTACATTAATATCCTTTCTCTTAATTGGTTTCACCTTTATTGTGATAAATTCCAAGTTAAGGATATTATGCAAGAAGATGCCTTCATCAAAATATTTAGTTGCTAGCTCCTTTTGTAAGCGTTTATCCAACTTGGATGACTAAGGTATGACCATAAAGGTTAACATGATAATACAATAGTCAATATGGTTGAATCTATAACCTCTTTAAATCAATCATTTGTATACTCTCTAATTATAACAAAAGTGTTGGTAGATTTTTGTACGAACAATATTCCTATTTATCCAAAAGTATTATATTTCCCTTCTATGATCATGTATAACTTATTCTATTAAGACTGTAAGGAGATTAAATGACAAGGTAGTCATCCATCCCAATGTACAGTTTATAGTCATGTCCCTGACGATTTAAGTTTATATCTTTATTCTAAGGTAAATTCTTAGAATCTTTACATTAAACATTTCAAGTTTACATTATATATTTCAAGGTTGTATAATAGATAAAGTTATTACACTTTTACTCTAGCCATAGTGTTCTTAAACCAAAAGTTTAATAACTATGATATCTTGATACAGATTCTTTGCCATTGTCTTAGTTGTACTCACGATGCATATAAGGTTCTAACCAAATTTTAATGCATGAGTGATAATATAATATAACTTAACCTATTGTATTGAAATGTTAAAACCTTGCATCGATGATGGCTCTTAAATGAAGTTTACGTATTAACCAAAGTTCTTGTCATAATGTTCAAATGATAGGTTGACTTTGGCCTCCAACTAAGGTATACTCTTCATGACAGCCGAATTATCAACTATTGAAAATTGATTTGCTCGTTGAACTATGGAATGAAACCCACCGTGGCAAAATTATTTACGGTGCGACGTGGCTTCATTTGAGCCATGCATTGCAAGTTTATAATAGTCTTCTCCAAGACCTAGCTCCTTATTCTCCCTCGCCTTCGGGCTCTTGTCCATCCTCTGTGAAGAATTCGGCCGCACTGTCACTCTGTCATCTGTGTTGAGCCGCGACTGTCTATAGTTTATTTTCCCTGGTTAGCTCGCCCGTTGTACCAACGTGAAGGTTGTTTGTAGTGCTTCTGTTTGCTTCCTTGTTGTCTCCATTACTGAAGCTCGAACCCTTGACTGTTACAGTCCTCACCATTTCTCCTTCAGTGTACTTCCCCGGTAGTGGCTTCTTCATCATAGTATCGTGGCTTGATAGCACCGTATACTGAGTGTTAAAAGTAAAGGTAAAATAATATCCCAGCCGACTATAGGGTTTACTCTTTCTGCCGAACAGCTTGGGTTCTCGGCTGTCATTGGTTGTTAAGTAATTAAATGCCATCTCCTTTTCCATTGAAGGGCAGACTCCTTGCTCGTGGTGGATTCAGGCTGTCGCGGGTCGCTACATTACTGTTAACAATATTTCTATTGCAAAGGTAAAAGGTTTATCCGATTTCCTTTTAAATACAGAACCCATTTCTTATAATTTCATCTCGTTGCTTATAATATAAAATTAACAAGTGGTTGAATGTTATTTTGCAGGTACGGTCTGCCTCTTTTCTCGGTCAGCACATGGAGTTCAAGGTTGCGGCGATAAGGGCTATGGTAAGCCCCGGTTTCTCGATGGCTCATCCACCTTGTGTAAACCCTTCTGGGGTAAAGAGGGATTGGTCGTTTCGGCCTGTTAAACCCTCAATGCTTTCGGTTATTTTGGTTGTTTGTTCGTTGTTAATATGTTGGGTTAAAACCCTAGCTCTACTACAGAGCTCTCCGGCTTCGGCCATGATTGTAAATTTTGTTTTTGTTTAAATTTCTATGTTTAAAGTAATGAACCGGCTATAAGCTTTCATATGTAGTTTCTTGTTACGGCTGTGGATTATTAAACCAGGCAGGGTTTACAGTCGTCACCTTTGTATTATTTTGGATGGATAGGGTTTTTACCCTCAGTTATTATACAAGTTTTACATATTGTTTCCTTTCTCTGCATTCCTTCTGTACTTGCAGTATTGAACATTCGAAAGCTTACTATGTTTTTAATTTATAATACGGCTGTGAGTAAAATACTGTTAGTTCCACTATCTGTTGATTTACTTCCTGTACAAACTGCATTTGTTTACTGTTAAAAGCATTAGCATTAGGTATTCTATACCTGGTTTCTAATTTAACTTTCTTATTACTAAGAATTTATAAGTATTGTTATATTGTTTATACCCTTTTAACAATATAGGGTTTTTAAATCTTTCCTTTTTACAATAAAATTTAAGTACTGTTAGTGTACCTGTACTTATATCTCAGACGATATAAATAGTTCTAAAATTTACTTGCAGTAATAAAAACACTATTTATGTTAATAATGATAATATTATTGTATTACATATAATATTATCATTATAGTATCTATATTATCTTTCTATGATTTCTATAACCCCTATATTGATATCCTTAATTTATTTTTATAAAGATATCGAATATATTACTTTCTTAAATAACTCTTATGTAATTTATACTCATGCTATCTATGTGATTTTGTAATTAATTTGTTTTCTTAATTATGATATGTATTTATATATATACTTTTAGAATTTAATCCAACTCTATCCAGAGTTTATCTTATAAGCACAAATATTAATCTTTAATCCTATTCTAAAATAAAAACAAATGTAAAACAGCTCTGGGAACTTGTTCGAGCTTAGTCCCGATAAATGAAAGAAAATAATGGAATGAAATACATCACAAAACATTTATAAAAATCTAGACTAGATTGGTTAGTTTAGTTTGACAGTAGTATCAAATCATTATATAACTATTCCTACTTTCAGTTTACTATTAAACATATCATAGTGAAGTTATTTTAATCTGGAAAGAAGGAACGGTATGGTAAAACAATAAATAAATCCAGTCTAAATCTACTCTCCTATTTACTCTTTACAATATAAAATTACTGAAAGTAAAATACAGTTTCAGAAAGTAGTTTTTAACTAAGAACTCATACAACTGTCAATGAAATATCTTTTCTGGAAAAAGTTTAAGAAACAAACTACTACTCTGAAATCTCATCATGCTATTTTTACTTAAATTTACCCCTGTGCTAGAGTACGGTCTGGTAAAACCCAGATGTGGAAAAACACAGTGGTCTTATTTTTCATCAACAGATTATATTACTGATAAATTAAAACATCTACTTCACTAAACCAGTAAAAATTTTATATTATAACATTCTACCATTCACAGTTTATTAAAACATAGACAATCAAGTGACAAAACCTGTTTTCAGCTTTGGAACAACAACGGCATTGGGAGGCCATTCCTCCCTACCAACTCCTGGAGAGCGCTCAAACAGCGACTCCTCAGGACCCCCGAGCTTGCTCTGGTCTCCCTGGCTGGAACTAGGTGCAGCAAAGTCAAATACCAGTATTCAAACTCAGTGTTAATCCAGAACTTATCAGTAAGTTCTCCCAGCTAAAAAGTTGTAATAAACCAAGTTACTGCAGCAATCCTCTCCAAACAACTTCCTTACTGATTTCCCTTTTTCCTCAATGAATTTCCTGAATATCATTCACCTGAATGAATTCTCTCTGGAAAATATCTGAGCAACCTCAGCTCTCTTCATTGAGTACTTTTAAAAGATTGCCTAGGTCTTTTTGGGTTAGTTGTCATTTAATGAGCCACCTGCTCTGATCCCACTTTCTTGGGGGATCATGACCCCAAATATAGGGAAGCTCCCACCTGCAACTTAGGAAGTGTTTGAGGATGTTGCCACTTGTCTTTTGCCCTCCACCTAGTTCCATCCACCAGTTTGACCAGTAACCTCTTTTTAACAGCTCTCCCATGTTGTTGTCTCCATAATTTATTTATTAATAATAAAATATTCTGAATTATATTCCACTTCTGTTGACTCTATTGAGTCATCAGTTCCTACTTAGCATTAAATTTAACATAATGTCTCAGGAATATAATAAAAACAATTAACATTATTTTACAAAATTGGTGTATGTGACATATCTTGTACCCCGATGCTTCTAATCAGAAGAACTAATAAGAGTCATGAGGTTGTCCTCTCTAATTGTAAAGGTGGGTCATTAGCACCCCAATGTGATTACTTGAGCCTACATGATTAACTCGAGCCTACATGTCGGATGAGTTAATTGAAGTGAACGGATGTATATAAATAGAGGTGTAGCGCTCCTCATTTGAAGCACACACTCTCACTTGTGTAGCACATTAGTGGAGAAGAGAAGAGTAGTTGGAGAAGGAGGGGGATTAGGCTTTGATCTCCTTGTTGGTTTTACCTTTTATCTTTTTGGGGCATCTATATTGAGGAAGCTTTTGCTGGGTTTTCCCAGGATAAATCTTTGTGTATGGTTGTGCTTTTCTATCTTTCAATGATCTTGTTTATATGCTTTTGTTATGAAATCGAAATGAAATATTAATGATCTAGCTTAGCATATGAAAATTCAACACCATAAGGGCTTGGTTTTCTTTCGGCCCCACAAAACCCGGAAACATCTGCGTAGTTCGGATTATTTCAGCAAGAGTAGCATGAGTAGGCACCTTGAAATTTTTTTTGAAATGTTCGACCCTGAGGGAGGCCATACCATCAATTGTTTCCTTTGAGTTACCAAGTTCCTCTATTAATCTCCAAATAGTGTTGGCAGCCTTCCTGCCTTTTGCAAAAGCATGAAAAAATTTTGTGTTGTCATCCCCGCTTTAAAGCCATGTTGCCCTACTCTTTAGTCACCATGTTTCCTCCCTTTCCAGCAGAAGCATAGTCCTCCGGCTCTCCAATCTTTTCAGAGAAGCAAAATCATCATGTGTCCCGATACCACCACCCTCCTAAGTAAGGATTGCAGCGATATCAGCTTCAACCTGTGTCAATTCTCGGGCATCCCTTATTCTTTTTTCATAAGCCCAAGGCTTGATCAATGCTTTCAAAAGCCTAAGATTTGCTTCAAAATGGAAAGCAGCCGAGTTCACACTCCCCGGCCTAAAGTTGACCCAACCATCAGTAATTAGGGCAATAAAACTTTCATCCTAGAGCCAAGTTTTGTTGAACTTTAAAGGGCAAGGCAGTTTGTATGGCCCATCTCTGAGTTTTAGAAAGATTGGAGAGTGATCCGAGAGGCCCCCGGGCCCAATCCATTGACAAATTAGATGACGATTGTCCACAATTCTTTCAGAGATAAGAAATCTGCCCAATCTCTTCACTACCCTACCTTCCCCACATCTATTGTTTTTCCAAGTGGGCTTGAGTAATACTGGCTCCACATCCAGCCAACCTTTATCCACTAGAAGCCTAATAAAGTAATCAAAAAGTAAGTCAGGTCTAGCATGAGGTCCCCAGACCTCTACCTGACCTAGAGAAAAATTGAGATCCCCACCAATGATCAAATTTTCTCCCCCAAACATCGACTGTTTGATGATAGTATCCCAGAACGAAATTCCCAGATAAGGACCATAAATATCGATAACATCAAAAGTATCTACCAGATCCAGGGCTTTAATAGAGATACCTAGGACCGATTCCATCCCTGGACATTAAGAACCTTCACGCTTCTAGAGTTCCAACCAATAGCTAGGACGCCTGAACGGCCTTGAACATCCAAAGTTTCAAAACACCAACCCCCAAACAAGCTTTCAAGCTTAGTCTTCACCTCAAATCCATCACCCAACGTTTCCTGCGGTAAAATAATATCAAGCTGGTCTATTTCAACCACCCGTCGCAATGCCGATCTTTTATGGGGACCGGCAAGACCTCGACAGTTAAAAGATAGAATCTTCATATATGGCCCTTCTTGTGGGCGTTCACAGCTCTAAGTGCCCTATCAATCGAAAGTTATTTTCCATTTTGAAGATCCTTCTTTGCACGGAATTGTGCCCTAGCTAGGTGTGAAACATGGCCACTCCCCCTAGTGGCGCCCATCAGGTTTCTCCCCAGGCCTCCAGTGCCACCTTTGCTACAAGAATGTAGGAAATAACCCGAGTTAGAGGATTTGGTTGGTGAGCAAACCGAATCAGGCAATGCGGGTTCAATAACCAGACCAGAAGGTGATTTCTCAATGATAGCAGCAAAGATGGGTGGCCGTAACTCAATAGAATTAAGGGATAGTTTCTTTAGACCCTCCACCCAGTCAATACCAGAAACATTCAAATGTCTAGTAAATAAATTAAAAGACGGGGGAAGGGAAAAAGAAGGAGTACCCGGAGCACTGACCAGAAAGGGTTCTCCGACCATACGCTCCCGAGCTACAACTTGTAACTCTCCAGGAGGTTTCGCTACAGCAACACTGCCTTCCATAGAAGGTAAATCCAGACCCATGGGTGAGATCGGTGGTGATGTGGGCGCAGAAATGTCCCCTTCTCCACCCGAGATAGAGTTGATGTCCTCCTTATTTCTGTTTTCCCTGCTATGAGTCGCAAGTGTGAAGTCAATAGCCGGATGGCCATACTCATGACATCGACGACAGCGGAACGGGACATTCTCATAGTCCAATGTTTGTAGGTGTGAATAATCCTTCCAAGCAATCCTCATAGCCCTTGGAAGACCATTCCTGATGTTGATACTGACCAAAATACGAGCCACCCTCTTTAGTCTAGTGCTATTGAAAGAGAAGTTCGCCTCTAAAAAGGTACCCAGAAGATTGCCAATGTGCATGAAGTGTTCCATGGTCCAGATTGGAAGTTGCAAGCTGGGAAGTCTGACCCACGTTGGAACCACATCAACACGTTCCCGGATGGCATCGAACATGGGGTGCCACTTCTTAATCAAAACCGGAGTCTTCTCATAAGACCAATTACAGTTTAATACCCAATTCAAATGTTCCTCGCTCTCGAAATTGAAGGCAAACTAGCCTCGCGCCAGCCCATCCACTTTCAGCACCACTCCCAAATCCCCCAACTAGCAGGCATTCACCCAAGAATTGACAGCCCCAACTGACAGTGTTTTTCCCATGAAACGCCCAACTAGAGTGAATTTAACCAAGGTTTCCATCGATTCCCAGCTGATATCCTCCCCCGCTATGTAGTTTATAATCGGCATCATCTGTGGCCATTTTTTTCTACGCTGGCCCTTACTACCCGAGCTGGAGCTGCCCTCCTTTCCACCAGCAAGAAAGGGATCAGGGATGGTCAAGCTCAGGCAGCCACATTGCTCCTGTGCCCCAATAGCTCTACCAACAAAGTCGTCCCAAGGTTCCTTCATCTCTCCTCCTACCAGACCACCTTCAAAAAAGGAACCGTCATGTCTCAAATCAGCCTGAAGCCCCGTGCCTCCAGGCTCAAGGAGTCCTCCCAACAGACCTTCCCACAAAGGTTGATAAAAGGGTTCCTCTGGCAGCACTGCATCTGCAGGGGGTGAAAGGATGAACCCTGAAGGTGAGAAGTTTCCTCCACGAGCGGCGAAGGATGATTAAACTCCAAACGCTCGTTCCATGCACACCTAGTGTCTTCCACTAGTTATTCAGGACCACGCGAGGGGTTAAAACCAAATATGCCCACTACCATTGGGTCAATGGAGTAATCAACCAATTCTTCTTCCGGCCCCATCCCGACAGACATACTAGTACAGTAAAAAAGTAAATAAACCAAGGGATGTGAAAAAAAACGTTACCGGTGAAAGAAGTCTCGGGTGTCGCAAATGTAACCCCATCTTTTCACTGATACTGATAGGTCTTCCCCAAGCCTGCCACAGGGCGGGAGCAAGAGGGCTCAGGTACCTGCCAGACCCCTCATTGGGCTCGTGTTCCCAAGCACGCCTACAACCCCTGGAAACCCTCTCCATCGAAACCCTCCATCCGCCATGAGTAGGGCGTCATAGTCAATAGGGAAGCTTATTCAATCCTCTATGAAATCTTATAAACTCAAAACATGTAATTGAAATTCTTAAATTTATTCATTAATTTTTTATCCACTAATTTATAAAATCCCTTTAATGATCTTAAATATATATATATATATATATATATATATCTTGGAGATATTTGATCATGGATTTATATATATATATATATATATATATATATATATATATATATATATATTTTGGAGATATTTGATCATGGATTTATTGCTGCTTTGAATTATTATATGTTTAGTTTCAATTTGAAAGTTTAATTGTGCAAGTTGTTCATATTTGTTGTTGGCAATAGATTTTTCTTCGACAATTAAAACTGGAACAACTCATTAACATGGAAAACATATACACACATCCCAATGCATGGATTCATGGATTAAAGTGTATGGGGACAATGAACTTGTCTACAAATAGGTAGTTTGTCTTCTACTCTCTCCTCTTCTTGAATTTTGCAGACTCACACTCTAGCTCGCGAGGATTAGCATGTGTTACCCAATTTGTCACAGTTGGAGCCCCTTTCATCAATATATAAATCCTTCATCAATATCTCGATTTCCATTATTGGAGCAGGCCTCTTAGGATTTCCTCACACTTTTATGAAAATAAGATGGCTTGCAAAAATCATAACGCTAGGAATGGTGGAAATGTTTACATATCATTGCATGATGCTACTTGTCTGGACCAAGAGGAACCTGGAGTAAAATGGCTATGTGAAAACACAACTCCAAAAACCCGATGGATAATGCACAACCAAAAAGGAAGACACAAGGAAAAGGGTGATTAGTTAGATGAACCATGATGGTGAACATTGTTTCTAAAAGCGACTCCAAGGAAAGAACACATAGAAATCGAGCCAAAAGAGTGCTAGCTGAAACAAGGGAAAAATAAACATGGATAATGCACAACCAAAAAAAAGACACAAGGAAAAAGGTGATTAGTTGGATGAACCACGATGGTGAACATTGTTTCTAAAAGCGACTCCAGGGAAAGAACACATAGAAATCGAGCCAAAAGAGTGGTAGCTGAAACAAAGGAAAAATAAACATAAAAAATAAATAAATAAACTAACTCACATATGTGCTAGGTGAAACATGACAAAACAATAAAAAAAAAACTCAATCACAAGTCGACAGATATATGAAAAACAATCTGTGTGTAAATATAATAAAGTATAAATTTTTAATATGCTCATTTCTTGAGGAAAAATTATTTTATTTATTTGGAAAAATTGAAATAAAAAGATAAAAGAAAATAAACTTCCTAGAAAACTAAAAAAATCTATAATGCATTATTTACATCCACTTCATCAATATTATGATCTATAATACAATATTTACATCCTCAAAGTGTCCTTTGATAAACCACATTCTACAATGCCAAACAATTCAAGCAGAGTATTTTTCCTTATCCAAGTTAAAAGCGTTTAGACATAATAAAACATGAAGGCTTCCAACCACTGATTGTGTCTTCTGTCTCTTTGGTAATCAACTCAATAAGGTCTACACTGGTTCGCTCCCCTGTGTATCATGTTTCCAAATCCTGTTGACATATACAGAACAGATCATCACCGATCATGAACTTAAATAGGCAAATAAAATTGACGAGGCAACCCCTCCGACTTGCTGAAAATGAAGTCAATGAATCCCTGGATGAAGCATTCCTTGAAATAATAGTTGTCGGCGTCTTCGCAGAGGTGTCCTGTGCTCCGCAACCGAGGAAGTATGCTTTGTAGCCTGATATGCAGAAGGATATTTCCTACCAACCTTCCATCCCTCGAAGAGGCGCCCGGGCCAAGTTTTGCATGAGAACAATTAGAGAAAACTAAGGTTGAAATATATCGAATTTGAATGTAGAATGTTGTACAGTTTGAAATGAGATTTTTCGAGCACAAGCTGAGTTTTAATCACCTTGAAGCTGACTCCGACAATATTGTGGCTCGAGCACAACGGTCGTACGTGAATACAAATATTGTTAGTGGGCTTGATTACTTGATGCTTTTCACGCTCATCTTTCAGAATGTCAAGTACAGTCGCAGCGCTCTGGGAGATCCATGGAACAGACAGGTTCGATCAGCCGCAGAGTAAGTATGTTGTGGTCATAGGAACGGGAAAGTAGAGGGCGCAGAAAATTTTATTCCGAGTATAAAAGAGATGAATGTAGTGGGGATTGTGGTCAGAACCCCTTCCAGCAGATCAGGCGGATGAGGATAGGGCACGGGGCTGCAATCCATTTAAAAGTAGGGACGACGAAGTGAACAGTGTTTCTAAAACTTACTGCAGAGAAATAACGCCTAACGATGTAACCAGAATTTAATTCATTTTGCTTTATTGTAATTTAAATTGGGATGATCAAACAAATACTTTAAGCTCATGTGATCAGTCCTAAGCTCAAATCTTGTTGGACTAACAAATATTGTCACCACTTCTTGAGCACATGCACTATGGATTCTAATTCCAAATCGTGAGTCACACCATTCCCCTCATGATGATCTTTTAATTTTAATGAGTCATAACAAATCACGAACCCTTACTGCTTAAGCATACCACCTACACCTTCAATGCAAGTTTATGTGCACACCATGAAATCCTTGTCTGGATAAGAAATATTCAACACAGAAGCATTGGTAAGTATCATTTTCAATATCTGATAGCATTCTTTCTTCACATTTTTCAGACCATACAAATTTGGCATTACTTCTTTGCAGCGACGTAATTGGGTGAGCGATCTTGGAAAATCCTTTGATGAAACTTTTGTAGTATCCTGCAAGAATCACAAAAGATCTGACATTGTAACATTATTTGGAGTATACCAATTCATTATGGATTCAATATTTTATGGATCCGTTGCAATTCCTTATTATGAGATAATATGACCCAAATATTGTACCCTTCTTTGATAGAAGTTATACTTAGCCTGGCATACAATTTGTACTCTCCGAGAACCTGCAACACCATTCTCAAGTGTTCTTCGTGTTATTCTGCACTCCTGGAGTAAAAAATAATATAATCCTATAATACTAGTACAAACTTATCCAAATATTTGTTGAAGACGCTATTCACGAGACACATGAATGCGGCGGGTGCATTGGTGAGACCAAATGGCACCACCATGAACTCATAGTGGTCATACCTTGTCTAAAAAGTTGTCATGTCAATGTATTCTTCCTTTATCATCACTTCATTATACCCATATCTCAATTCAATCTTTGAAAATAATATGGCTCCCTTCATTTGATCAAAAAAGTCGTCCATCATGGATAGTGAGTACTTGTTCTTGATTGTCACCTTATTCAACTGTTGGTAAGCAATACACAACCTTAAAGTCCCATCTTTCTTATTGAAAAACAACATTGGTGCTCCCCAAGGAGACACACTTGGTTTGATATACTTTTTGTCCATTAATTCCTTTATATGCATCTTAAATTGTACCAATTTTGGTGTGCTCATCCTATAAGGAGCTTTCGAAACTAGCACTACCCTTAGAAAAGATTTATTGTGAAATCAATGTCCCTCTTTGGTGGTATTCCCAGTACTTCATATGGAAACACATATTTGAAATCTTGTAATAACATAGAGTCTTCTACCCTTGGACCCTTTTCCTCTAATGAATCTGATGCATGACCTACATACAGCTAGAAACCTTTCCTTTAAAACTTCCTTAATTGCAAGCCTGAAATATGCCTCACTGAAACTTTTGGGAATCCCTTTCACTAGTTTATACCTTCCTTCTTCATCAATGCATTCAAGGATCTTTTCATAAGAGTCTAGACTTTGACCCTATGTGTTTCCGACCAATCCATACCAATAAGAGCATCATAAGATCCTAATGGTAGGATATGCATATTTACTTTTGTGAGGAGACCATTCAACTCTATGAGGAACTCCATAACTACTTCACCTACTCTTCTCTTTGTGTCAGTGGCTAATTGAAATAGCCAAGATTTATCATGTTGCACTTTTCTAAGAGAACAACTTTTAGCCACTTTTGGATTAACATAACTATGAGTAGATCCCTGATCTATCAAAACATAAATAGATTGCTTAACAATCTTACCTTCAACTTCCACCACTGATGATTGTTGATCTCCTTGACAGTTATCCAGCACTACATAAATTTGAGGAGTTTCCCTTTCCATATCCTTCACCATAGCTTCTTCTTCCAATTCATGCAACCTTTGAGGGTTGTCACTTCTAAGAGGACAATCCCTAATCTAATGATTTCCTCCACATACACAAGACCAAAGTGGTTCTTTTCATGTTGCTATTGTTGGTTCATTTCCACCTCTTGCTTGTTTCCCTCACTGGAAATTCCCTGTATAAATTTTAGATGAAGGATTGTATCCACTCTTATTTTGGTCAAATATATTCCCTTTCTTTTCCTTTCCATGATGGATTAACTTCTGACTAATTTCCCTTGCCTTGCTCATAGAAATGTGTTTCCATTTAGATGACTTCAACAAGACTAAATGGATTAATAAACTCAATCCTTTCTTTATAACTTTGGAGTAGACTTGCAAGGAAGATTTAGATTTTTACTCTTTCATCCTGAATTTAATCTAGATAACTCAATAGTTCCAAATATTTATGAACATGATCTTCCTTTTACTTATGTTCCAATTTTAGTTTGTGGAACTATGTCCTCTTGCTATCATAATGCTTGTCAGACATGTAATTTTCCTAGAAATTCTTCTTGAATTTCTCCTAGGTGATCCTTCTCGCCTTCATCCCTTTTTCCTGCATGAGTTGATCCCACCAGATTGAAGCTCACCCATTGAGGCTATTGTTAGACAAAAGGGATCGCAGAGCAATAACAACAACCAATGAACAAGCTGCAAATATTAAAACACATTACAAGAGATACATAGATATAACGTTGTTCACCCAAGATGGGATACATCCACACAGAAATTACTAAACCTTTCTTTTTATTTCGTCCAGCAAAATGAAGAGATACAACCTACAACAACCTCGATGCACTTCCTCTTCACTCTCTCATAGTCTCTCTCTCATAATCACAAAGATTGATTTCACAATGCTACAATACAATACACAATCACATTACAATTCCTTCCTTTTATAAAGGGAATACCATGGGAAAATACCATGGGCTTCCCAAAACCATGGGTTCGTAAATCACCAATTATTCACCAAGACATAAATTTGAAATTACAACATTTTACCAGGCATTTTCCCCTAAATTTTCACTATAGGAGCGTTGCCCCCGAACGCCCGCCCGGGGGGGGTTTCAAAATAGTTGTCTCCCCCCTATCGACTATAGTGTGGGGGGGATTACCCTTGCACCCCCCCACCGAGTGTTGTGATCCAAACATGGTTGAAATAACATCTCTAAAGCAGGAATATTAGGCTCCAAAACCAACAATCTCCCACTTGGGGATTGATCACAACAACTCCACTGTTGTTGCACTTGCTGGACAATGCTCTGAACCTTAGACCTAAAAAATTTCTCATTTTCACCTTCATGCTTTAATCCAAACATAAGCCGAGTAGGAAATCAGTTTCTCTCTAGTTACTACATTTGTAAACATGTCTGCAGGATTCTGGATAGTATGTATCTTTTTTGACTTTAACAATTCATATTCCAGAATAAATGTTATAAAATGGTACTTGAGTTGTATATGTTTAGTCTTTGAATGGAAGGCCTATTTCTTTGCAAGATGAATGGAACTATGGATGTCACTATACGACTTACTATTGTCTTGCTTCTTACCCAATTCTTCCATAAAGGGAATAGTTACAACCAAGGAGGAAGTTCCAAAACCACCCAAACCACCCAATTTCAAGGTTTTTATATTTTTTAAGCATATTTTAGGATACACGCTAGTGGAACACTAGAAACTAGCATCCACAAGGTGAAAAACGCTAGTGGAACACTAGCAACCAGTGTTTTGGCAGGGAAATGCAAGTTTTAGGGTTTTTCTAGGGGTTTTCAGGAGATTATTTGGTCTAGAAAATTGCTCATCAGCTTCCTAGGTATCCAATGACCCAAGAAATATGTAGGGGGGTGCTATAGGATTCCCAAATATGGCTCTTCCATCCATTGAATGTCCTTTGGGTGAGTGACAATAAGTTCATGATGTGTCGTTATGTGACCGAAACATGTAAGTGTTGTCACAGATGGAGAAGTGTCAATTTTAGATATAGCAAACGCCCCCTAATGTATGAGGTTAGAGGGTAATATTATAGCCAAAATAAATTATAAATAAGGAATGCTTGGGCCACGGAGTCAAAGAAACTAGACAAACCAAAATCGTAGGCTCAAACAAAGGTACTTGAAAGAAAGTAAAATAATGGCAAACAATCTTATCTCTGGGGCATACATGTCCATGTACAATAGATAGCAAGAAAGATACAAGGTGGATCCAACATGTTTATAATTGATGTAACTATCATGGTTACACAATATGAAAAAAGGCTCCATGTAAAATCTAGAGGAGTCATGACCACAAAAGAACAACGTGGATCCATGTGCAATAATTGATCACAACCACAAGAACATAAGGTGGATCTATGTCTCAGCAGGTGTCATATAAGGTGTGACAAGGTCTTATGCAACCTAGGAAATATAAAAGTATGATGATGTTACTATTGTCCCAAGGTCTTCAATCCAAACCGCCCAAAGGTTTGAATCATAACCATGTGAATGGAGGAGTTGAAGTCAAACATGGATAAAATCGTTTGATTATCAGTCATTGATGAAAACTGTTAACAAAAACGAGGGGAACTACCAGTAATGAAAATGGTCTCCAAGGTACCTAGTACATTCTAAAAGGTGTGAATAAATGGTCTTGAATTCGAACACCTGAAGAATCAAATGAGTAGGATACATTAAGGTATTCTCTCTACCCAATAGTGAGGGAAACTACCACTGATGACTACAATCCCCGAAGTATTGTCATAGACTCTAAATCTCATTCCCATAGCAAGATGAGTTGAATTTGATCGGAAGAGATATGTTGGATGAGAGGCATTAAGGAATCCTTCATCATCCAACATGAGGAAAAATAAACATTGATTTGATTTGGATCCGGGACAAAGTTTTGCAAAAAGGACCATCAAATAAGTGATGTAATGGACTGATAATAGGGAGTGGACGGCATATAAATTAAAGGAAACTGTAGGATGTCTGACATAGTATTTATCCTTGAACAGTGAGCATCAAAACAATAGTGACTTGGGCATATTTTAGACACAAAGGGACAAATGATACAAATATGCAATGTAGAAGACATTGACACATTCTCAATATGACTGGAAGAGTAACCAACCACAGGAGCAATAAATCTGAGATTAGGCTTAATCCTAAGGCCAAAACCTAGAACCCAATTGTTAATAGACTCAAACTGGTGCTTTGTTCAAGGAGACAAGACTTTTTTCCATTATATAAAAAGACATTGGACATCCTTACCTTCCCTTCTCTTTTTTAATACCCTTCTTGTATAAGTTTAATTATTCCAAGAAAGAAAACTCAGGACCTTCTTCATTTTGTAAGAAATCTCAAAGAAGAGAGAAAAGAATGCTTGATAAAGAACTAATTTGTGGATTTTAAGAGCCCAAATTAGTGACTGCTCGGTTGTGTTTTCACAAATTGAGAGTCTAAAAACACCAAAAAATACTCGGGGGTGGGGGGAGGGGGCGGGGGGGCGGGGGGGACTTTNGATAACTAACATATTCATTTTTTGTAGTTAGACGTAGAGTTCCAAAAAAAGGCTTAAATTATCACCAGACTAACGCTCGTTCAAGAACAAACATAACACTTTAGTTTAAAGTGTGTGAAGGAAAGCAATGTCACTCATGTTGTTCCATTAATTTACGAGTATGGGGAAACAAAAAATAAACTAGATGCCTTTGTTCTATAGTTTAATGAGCATGACAATAACACAAAGAACACTCAAAATCTTTTTCATGTTTTAAACCAGAGAACGAAAAAGAAAAAAGTCAACTCAAATAGGTTCCTTTTTCATAATTTTAGTCCCCTGGACCCGAAAAAGAGATAAACCTATACCTAGGAATACTCTTCTAGCCACAGTTCACTAGAGTATTCATTTTCCATAAGTAATCCACGTGGTACGAAAAAATGTTAAACTTATACCAATGTGGATGTTCCTACAATTCCTTTAACGAGTTTAAAGGAACGAGCTAACTCGACAATATTTTCATATTTAAGGAGTCTGGCAAGAGCTTAAAGGAAACTCCACATCCATTCCCCTTAAAGTTTTAGCGAGCCCAAAAAGTTCAACTCATGGCCTTCGTACTTCTTTTCACGAGATCGATGGAAAGTTGGAAGAATGCTCTTAATGTGAGGAGATGAGTGTTAGGGGCATGCAGAACTAGTTCTAAGCAAAAGGAACAGGCCTATGCATAGTGCAAGGAACATGAGCAAGATAAGGACATTCAAGGAGCATCTCCTCTAAGTAAAGGATGTCAAGTGGTGATGGAAAAATGATATAAGGCTAAGCAATGATGAGAGTAGAGATGAGGGCTTATATAACAAGCTAAAAGCGTGGAATCCAACATTAGGATCATAAGTGCTAGAAGAGTATATGAAAATGTGGTTACGACTTAAATATAAAAATGGGACTAATAAGCAGTCATGAATCCAATTAAGAATCATGTATCCAAGAAACATTAGTAACAAGATCATATTTAGAAGAAGAGACATGATACATGTCATTTTGGTAGAAAAAATTACAATTTCGCTATATTCAACAAGAGCTATAGTCAAGGCAAAGCTAACCAAGGAAGACTCTATAATGACAGGGCCTGAGGATTTACAATCAATAAGATCAACCTCAAGAGGAAATCCAAATTTGACATAGGTGATGGAGTCTATAGAAATCGACTTAGCATCTCGGGAGTTGAGAATTATATAACCAAAATAAAAATCATTAGGATCACCAACTTGTTTCTCGATGGGAGATTCCAAAGACTCGAGAATACCAACGTCTGAGGATCGATCATCAGAAATATCAAAATCAAAAATCAAGTCAAGGTTGTTTTAACCACAATTGATTCAACATCCAAAATAATTTTAGACTATATCATAGACTTTTCATCGGAAGGAAGTCTATCATCCCAGATGGAACATGTGTTTGAACATTCAGCTAGATCAATAGGCCAATGAGTAGGCTCCAATGTCCCCATCGGATAGATCACCTAGTCAACTTCTGGGACCGAGTCTGAATAATTTAAGTATGAATACAGAAGCTTCTTCTTAGTATAAATTTACACAAGGGATATGAGGCCACATAATTCACCCTACTGAAACACTGGGAATTGATAAAGGATAAACTTAGTCTAAATTAGGGTAATGAGAGGGATCAACAAATGTCAGCTGATCAATAGTGACAATTCTTTCATTGTTAGGAAAATAAATCACAAGAAAGATTCTAAACACCACATTGTTCATAGGATATACATAGTCACGCCCAAGGATCGTATTGAAGTCCAAGGGGTCCTCTATAACCATAAAATCAACTAAGACAGTTTTCCCACCTAAAGTAACAAGTGTTTGAGAAAGAAATCCCAAGGTTTGACTAGGTATTCTATCAAACTCCAGTGGTTGATTAACAGTCAAAATGAGGCTGGGAGATCCCATACCTCTCCAAGCATGCGCGGATAAAATACTATCAAAGACTCCTTCATCTACAATACAACAAGCAACCATTTAGTGTTTAAATTGGACCTTTATTTGAAAATGTGCAGTAGAAGGAAGGAATGACTCCGCTATACTATCCCAATAAATGGAAGAAATCCAAGGGCTTGGTGGGGGTTCATTCAAAGAGAAGGTAGTGCCCCCTTATCCAAAAAGTATTGGACTAGTAGTGAAGAAATCATGACTACCAAACAACTCACTCTCGAAAGGAAGAGTGGGATTGATTGAAGATTGCATCGATTCAACCAATTTATGTAGATCACTCTCCAAATGAAGAGTGGGATTGACCAAATATTTGATTGGTTCAACCACTTAATGTGGTTCACTCTCCAAAGGAAGAGTGGGATTGGATAAATATTGGATTGGTTCAACCACTTGATCAACCAAAGGTTGAATAGGTTATTGAGAAGCCATAGGTGTCTCAAGAGAAAAATATCCTTGAGGCTCATACCACACTCTTTGTACTTCTACAATGGAAGGGCACAGGTGAGTAAGGTGATCTCCCTTGCAAATATTACAAGGGAAAATAGGCTTGCATCATATATGTTTGGTTTTCCCAATAGTGTCAACATGACTTGCATTGGTTGATTATTTTCCCCCAGTATGACCTCCAAAGGCTGGGTAGTTCCCCCCGACATGACTAGAATAGGTTGGGTGGATGGTTCCAACATGAATTGCATAGGTTGGTTGAATGCCCCCAGCATGACCTCCATAGGTTGGGTGGATTCCCCCAGCATAACTAGCAAAGGTTGGATGGATGGGGGCAACGTGAATTGCATAGGCTGGTTGTTTTCCCCCAGCATGACCTCCAGAGGTTGGGCGGTTTCCCCCAACATGAATAGCATAGGCTGAGTGACTAGGACCAACATGTCTCATAGAGGTTTAGTGAATGGACCCTTGATTTCCCATCTTCTTCCTATTCTTCCTCTTTTTATTCCTTTTAGATTGTTGGTTACTAATATAAAAAATTTCATCACATGAGGTGGAAGGAGGGGCAGACAATGCTACTAGTGAAGGGGGAAAAAAATTTTATGCCCTTGATATAAGGTGATTTTCTAAGAATATCTAGAGCATTCAAGACATTCATAGTGGAAAACAACCAAACGGGTATCACTAGGGTGAATCCAGGAAGACTCATACTGGCCATTAAAGGAGCACCAACGTTCCCAGCAAAAGGAAAATCACAACAAGCCCCTTGAACAAGGGCCCCTTGGCTAGTGTCCATAGGGATACTAGATATAGTTTCCAAATCAATAAGAAAGAAATTTTTGAGGCCAACTAGAAACAAACAACAAAGAGAGCACACCACTATAAAAATTCCTAAGTATTTGAACCAATCAAACAAAGATACCTTCCAAAAGAGAGTGTGGGATGATAAGGGCCCGAAACCAACCAATGAAGGGAGAAGGAAATTTACCCAGGGTCCATAATACAATCACTTTCACGCAAGAATTTGAATCACCAAGCGCTTTTCCAAATATCTTCACAGTGTTTCCTCCCACATTCGTCCTAGGTATAGTGGAAATAACCTTCGATGGTCACTTGTCTAGAGCCCTAAAGTTCAATATATTAAGGCTACAAAACTTGCAAAAGGAGTATGGCTGAACATTCCTCTGTCACCCAATCGATGCGCATGGGAAAGGTAGCTAAGACCGAAACTCAAACAACACTGACACCACACAGGGCCAAGGGTGGTATTGAATGAATCCCCAAACTTGCAGCAACTCTAGTGTATTCTCAACTGGGTATTGGAGGGTTGTCTCTGCAACTCAATCTCACACAACCTCGTGCTTAACTCTTGTGTGAGAGGATATTTTTGGTTCACCTATTTATAAGCTTGGATTTCCTAAAATAATGGCCACTATGTTTGAGTTTAATAGTTTTGGGTAGTTTAGAGATAATCCCTAACCCAAAACACTAGCCTATACTAGTATGTATTGCCCCTAAAAAGAAAACTTACTAATATATTTTAATTGTCAACGCTTTTTTAAAGGCTCTTGATTACTCAAAAAGGTAGCGATGATGAAACTAATGATGTTTTTTACTCGAAAGCAAAAAAAATATGGAAAATGCAAAAAGAGATTCAAAATACAAAGTTTTCACTTCTCTTTTTCTTTTCAAAACTGAAAATGCATGCCACAAATGAAAGATCTATTTTCTTCTTTTCAAAAAATAGAGATGTGCAAATGCACCTAAGACTAATGACACTAGCCTAAATGCATATAAAGAAAATACTTTTTCTTTTAAAACGACAAAAATAAAATGAACTATAAACAAGTACATGCATATGATGTAAATACCAAGCAACTGAACTCATGTACTATGTCCACAATAACATAACCCTAAACAACCCTAAGGTCTGACAAAACCTCTCTTTGAAGGAAGAATTGCATAAGAGACCAAGTAAACCACTTTGGAATAAGGATTTTAACCAAAAATAATAAGTAATACAAGAATCAGATGGATCACAAGTCTAGTTTATACCTACTAACAGAGGCTAATCAAAACACCATACAAAAAAAGTCCATGCCACACAAGGAGATAAGCACAAAGTTAATCACAAGCATAAATGCTTCAAAAAGGATTCTAACATCAAATTGAGATCAATTGCAAGATAAGAAACCACCTCCAAGTGGTCCTACATAGACCTGGGAACAACAGGGACTCCAAAGACTACAATCAAACCCTTCCAAAACAGCCCTGAAAGTAAAAAAATTGCTTACATGAGGGACACGCTAGTGCACAATACTGAAAGTAGTGTTTTGTTATGCATGCAACCAAGTACCTGAAATAACATAAAAATAGAAAATATATACCAAAAGAGAGTAATCCACGCCTTAATAATGAATTACAGAGATAAATAACAATCCACTTCAAGGGAAGAACCTCCTTACATGATGTACTTATGTAGTCAAGACAAGACAATATACAATGCTTACCCAGATGAAAATATCTCCTTCCTATGTATAGGAGACAAAGGTGTACAATAACAACTAATAGACCCACTAATAGACCCTAGCCTACATCAATAATATGTAATACACCACCATATAGGGGTTAAAGTGACAGACTATAGGGGTAATTGTTCCCAACATTTAGGGTTTAACATGCCCCTCCCCTCAAAAAATCATTGTCCTCAATGCTTAGGTAGTTTTGGATGCATCTGTATGAAGGCATCATCTTCCCATGTTGAATCTGCAACTAGTAAGTTCTTCCACTTGATGAAGTACTCAATAATAGCTTGCCATTTGTAGTTATTTGGTCCTTATTTCAATGATTTGTTCAAGTTCCTGTATGATTTTTCCCATGTCAAAACTCCTTTGAATGAGATGTTGATATACATGTTGTTTCATCCATTTTTGGACATCTTCAGTATTTGGAGATTGCTTATTGATTCTCTATGCAATCTACCACTGCTTGAACTATAGATTATCCTCTTCAAACCTTGATTGGAAGATTGTTTTATGGTTGACTTGGACTGAGATAAATTTAAATTTTAGCTCCTATAGGTTTGCAACTTCGTCTTGTGGTGGCTTGATGTGTCCTCTTTCTGATACCACAGGTCTGACCTAATTTGGTTGTTCTGGTATAAAGTTACTTCCAATCTCCCAAAACTTCTTATTTTTGTCTTATCTAGAAGAGAAAACTTGTACTATATGCCACATATCCAATATTATATATATATATATATATATATGAAACTCTTACCAAATATACCTCAATCCGTCTTCTTTTGGATGTAATAGTTCTCACTCAATTTGGATCTTGGATGCCTCATATATGAACTTTTTCCCTATAACACTTGTTTCAAGCCCTAAATGGAAGATTGTTTTAGGGTGGAATTGTAACTCAGATGAAATTTGAATCTCGAATATTCTAGGTCTAAAACTTCAGCTTGATGTACCATGATTTTCCTATTTCCAATTCAATTGGTATGGCCTGATTTGGATGTTTGAAAAAAGAGTTATTGCAAATCCCCCAAAGCTTCTTATTTTTGGCATATCCATAAGATCTAACTTCTACAGTATTCTGCATGTCCAATATTTAGTTTCTGCAGCTGAAAATTATACTACAAATACCTTGGTCCGTCTTATTTTGGATGCAACTAGTTTTACTCAATTTGGATCTTTGATTCCTCAAATATGACACTTTTCCCTAGAACACTTGTTTTAGCCTAGGTTTTGGATTAGTAAAAAAACCTAGATTCCTCTGTAATTATCTCTGAAACTATAATCGATCAGGATCTAAATTTTGTAGGGGATATATTTGGGCATGTTTTGGAATTTTTTTTTATCCTTGACATCTAAATCCTTGTAGAATAAAAAAATTGTTGCAAAAATTCCAATATGACTTGTTTTGCAGAAGCCAATCCCAGGGAAAGAGCTCTGATATTAAATGTTATGAAACCAAGTCCCAGAAATAACATAAAAATAGCATAAATAGACCAAAAGAGAGAAATTTGTTCCTTAATAATGAATAACAAAGATAAATAATAATCCTCTTCAAGGGAGGAATCTCCTTACACAATGTACTTGTGTACTCAAGACAAGACAATATACAATTCTTACCCAAATGAAAATATCTCCTTCATATATATAGGAGACAAAGGTGTACAATAAAAACTAATAGACCCACGAATATACCCTAGCCTACATCAATAATATGTAATACACCACCATATAGGGGAAAATTTCCAAACTATAGGGGGGATTGTGCCCAAAAGTTAGGGATTAACATGTTTTAAAAGCATGTGGAAGAACTCTCAACCAGCGTGTATGAGGGAAAAATACTTCTATATGCACTAGCACAAGCATGTGGGTACTGAAAGGTGCAAAATGATTAATACAACTCCCAAAATGACAAGGAAAGTGTCTATAGAGACTCAAGGACTGTTCCTAACCTCAAATATCATCTATCGGCCACGAACATATTAGAGTTACAAATAGACATATAAAGTTCCACAAATATAGTGATTAAGCAAAAGTTCATGGTTTAGGAGGATTTGTACCTTGCAAACTGAAGGTTGACCAAGCCTTTCCTTAATTCCTCCTCTTTCTCTCCAATCAAGGGACCTGCAAAACCACTTCAAACCTTCCTCAAACCAATTTGACTATATATAAAACATTAATATTCAAAAGAACATGAAACCTTGATCTCATAAGAATCAACATATGATCAAAATCTAAGACATACACAGTGATTTGGAAAGGAAAGAATGCCAAATATTCCATAATCAATGAAACAAGTACAAAATATACCTTCTCATAAATTAAGGAACCTCATGAAATCTTCAATCTGGACCACCTGCTTCTCTCCTCCAACAATCCCAACATCCTAGATCTGCAGCAAAGGTAGATGGAAACTAGGGCATAAGTAAGGGGGATAAGAGTCCAAATTCTGCCATTATAACAATACTAAAGGTTAAGTCTCTTTCATGGTCCCATGTCCCTCCCTTATATATCAAATGGAAGAGATAGGGTCGAGAAGGAAACACTTACAACCAAAGAGGCAGTTCCAAAACCACCCAATTTCGAGGTTTTTTACATTTTTTGAGCATTTTTTAGGATATACACTAGCGAAACACTAGCAACTAGTGTGTACAAGGTGAAAAATGCTAGTGGAACACTAGAAACCAGCAATTTTTTGAAAAAAATGCAATTTTTAGGGTTTTTAAGGAGATGATTTGGTCTAGAAACTTGTTCATTAGCTTCCTAAGTATCCAATGAACCAAGAAAGAGGTAGGGGGACGCTATAGGAGTCCCAAATATGGCCCTTCCATCCATTTAATTTCCTTTGGGTGAGCGACAATAAGTTCATGAAGAGTTGTCATGCAAGTGTCATCATGCAACCAAAACATGTAAGTGTCATCACGAATGGAGAAGTTCCAATTTTGGCTATAAAATTAGGAGTTAACGATTAGGTTTTGTGTGTTAGGGATTAAGGGTTAATATTATAAGTCTAATATGGGTTACATGTTATAAGTTATGGATTTTAAGGATTCATTGTTAGAGGTTGGAGGTTATAATGTTTAGTAATTAATAATGGTTATAGAGATTAGGTGATGAATGGTCGTATAGTTTTATATTTTATATATAGTGTATGTTATATTAATTAATGTCAGGTGTTACAGGGACTGGGGTTTAACATAATACTAATTAGGGGCTATGAAATTATGAGTTAGGGTTATAGGGGTTATACATTTTAGAGGTTATAAGGGTTATATTGGTTTAATTCTAGGTTATATGGATTAAAGATTGAAATATAAGGGTTTAGATAAGCAATTCTAAGGTTTATTGTTTATAGTAGTTATAATGTGGTTAGGGAATAGTGGTGAAAGTTTATAGTGGTAAGAAATTATAGGGATTATGAGTTATAACGATCTATTTTTATAGAAGTTAGGATTTGGGGATTATAGGGATAGATATTAAGCATCAATCGTTAGTGGTTATAAACAATAAGAACTATAAATGTTAAGGTCATTGAAATAAAAAGTTATAAGGGGTCAATACATATATTTGTTATATGGATTGTGGATGATATGGTTATGGGGGTTAGGTGGTATTTTTGTGAGTGGTTATTAGTTTAAATGGTTATATTTAATAAAGAGGTTAGTATTTAGATGTTATGATTCATAGGTTATAGGTAATATGTGTTATATGGATTTTGACTTATAAGGAATAAGGTATTGTAGGAGTTAAGGTTCAAGATCTATATAGGTTAAAAGTATCATAGATTATAGAGGTTATAATGGTTAGATGGTAAATGTGTGATTATTTATAATGATTAACATTTATAACAAAATATGGGTTAAAGGAATTGGGGTTTATAATGGTCAATGTCTAGGGTTTTAGGATTATGGGTATTATGTGTTATGTGGGTTAAGATTTAGTTGTAAAAATGGATATAGGGTTTAGTGGAATATTGGTTACAAGGATTGTATCTTAAGAGTTAGGGGTTATATGGGTAATGAATAAATGGTCATAAGGATTTGAGGTTATATGGGTTAGGGGTTAGAGGTGATAAGAGATCTGAGTTAAAGGATTAGGTATTATAGTAGTAACATTGATTAAGTGTTATATGGTTTAAAATTTAGGGACTGATGATCATAGGGGTTAGTTTCATATTTATTTTATATTATAGTGGTTAAGGGTGTAGGGATAGTTGCAGTGTTTATGCATTGGGATTTAAGGGGTTATACTATATGTATATTATAAGGTTAATATTTTGAAACACAATGCTTTCACAATGCTTACCTTTCCTACCAATATCAAATTACAGTGAAACCAACCACTTTAGAAAACAAACACAACATAATACAATAGAAAAATATTTATCGAACAAAAACATAACCTACATGTGAGATGATGCAGTGCATTTTTCACATTAAACACGTCGGTGACCATTATTATTTTTTATTAGAATATACCAAAATAATTTAATTTATTTCCAACATGATGTTTGTAAATGATACCTAAATATCCATACCCAGCATCATAAAATGAATAAAAAAACATAGTTGGACAACTATAGTATATATCAATTATAAATGACACATCCATAATATAAATGTTGAAATAAAACATGTACATATCACTCTTTGTTGCCATTAGCCTAATTATCTTCCTCCCTTGGAATTATAAAATTGTTGTTCTCAAAAATATGTTTTGATATCGGATCATGCCTTATTATGAACCACCAATCCCTATCCAACACATATAGGTACAAAAATACTTGTTTACAATGTTTTGGGAAAACATAAGGCTCTTTATTTTTATACCACGCCCTTCTAGAGTTGATACATATTATCCCACTATATCGATATTCCTTTTCATGACTTTGGTCAAATGTATCCCACCACTTTCATCTAAAAATACCACATTGGAAAGATCAAAATTCCATTTGAATGATCTCCTATATCTTTTTAGCATAACCTAACTTCACCTCAATTATGTTCCAATAATGGTGTATAACATTACTAGATTGGTTGTGAAATTACACTCTACAATCAAATGTGACACATCTATAATTGGCATTCTTAGTGAAAAACATGATGTCCATTAGCCCCACATATATGAGAACAAATGCACCTATAAAAATGTGGACAAATGATGGTATTAAATGTCTAATAAATCAACAATAATAAAATCATATACATGGTATAATTCAAGTGTTCATTATAAAGGTAAAAAAGTACACGCGTAGATTATTACAGAGTTTTTGCACCCAACACCTATGTTTAGTGCACGTGGGTAATGACCAGATGCCCCATATTTCTCTCTGATCTAGCCAACCATCTAACTGTTGGGACAAATCATTGGAATACTTTCTTTTGGAATCTTTACTCTTCGACACCTTTGGGAAAGTAGCTACTGAGTTCCCTATTTCAAAACACACTCTACATATAAAGATGGCATGTTCATAGTCTAGATTTTGAATCCAAGAAAATTTATCTCCAATGAGATTTATTTCAGCTGGAAGTCCCTTATTGAAGTCCATTTCCACACAAACCCTTGAAAAGGTGGTATAGGACCGATTTAAATTTTCTAGGCTACAAAAATGAAATTTACCAAGAGAATTCCCAATAAATTGAAGGGACGAGTAGCCCCAAAAGTGTAGAGGAAAATTCAAAAGCATTTCCCAAAGAGGATTTAAGGTGAGCATCTTCGTTAGACCAAGCCTTCATACATAAACATGAGTTTCCCCAGAACCAAATCCCATATTTAAGAATTAAAACTTTGTCTTATGCATGATCAAATTCTACTAATATAAAAACCCATGTGCATAAGGGCTTATAAAGGCCTCTTTCTTCATCAAGGGTGTCCATGAAGTAAGAACCCATTTCTACAAATCAACAAGTTGATTCCACATGCCATTGAACCGACACACCCGTGTATGGGAACAATAAAACATATCTTACTCTTCTACATCAATATCCACCAGAATAGAGAATGAATGGCCTCTTGAACCTATGGACAATTAAAAGAAGTGATGTGGCTACTATTTTTCACCTTATCATGAAATTAAACCAATTTTATGACCTTTGAAATCAGTGAATCAAGAAAAAATACGTGAGGCAGGGCCCTAAAAAAAGACGAAGGAATTGAATCTAACACGAAAGAAGAGGAAGGGTTCTAAAATGATCCTGATGCTAGAACACGGAGAGATGGAGAAGAGGGAGTAGGTAGAAGAACTATGGGAAGAGAGGGTGATTGGAAAGGTCAAAACACTAGTTGTTGTAAAAATTTGGTGAAGAACCAAAGCTCATTTTCTATCGACTACTCTATTAATGCAACAATAATCCAAAAATTGTATATGACTTCAGGCAAAGAGCTAAAATCTAGAGAAGGATAGTTGCAAATTATTGAATGTGATATTTGAATCAAAATCTAACAGAAGCTCATGTATTTTACTAAATGGGTGGATTTAGATGACCACTAACCAACTTAAGATATGAGGGGATGGTTTAAGGATGACCACAAACTTTGGAACTTAGATATAAGGCTCGAAGTTTCCTGGAACATCCCAAAGGCTAGTATAAATTGTAATTATTCTACTAAATAGTGGTTTAAAGATCAACAAAAGATCTAGAACTTGGATCTAAGGCTTAGAGGTTCTTGAAACATTCCAAATGATAGTAGAACATGATGAATTATTCTAAATGGGTGGTCTTAGGAATACCAAAAATAAAACCATGCTTAGGTGGAACATGGATTTGAATTTGGATCTATTTGTAGCTTTGACTTTGGATTTGGTTGCAACTCAAGCATATGGATCTGGCTCTGATTCAGGATCACTTGTTCCTTCTCTCTTTCTTATGATTTTCAATCATTCCCTACTATCAGGAACAAGGTGAGAAGTAGAAAATCTCTCAACTGCAAGATGTGTCTTTACTCGTGAATGAAATATTTGGTATGACTTGTATATCTTCCTAGATGTTGATGACCATTGCCAAGAATGAATGCACCCATAGTGAATCTTCTCTCTTGTGGTTTTCTTCATTATAAAAAAATTGTCTAAAGAATTAGTATGATTTCCAAAATACTTACAAGTATGGAGATCAAAACACCAATATTCCATGAGACCAACTTAATGACAATGTTGGCATTTCGGAATTTGGTGCAAATATGAAGCAGGTCAAGATGACATTTCTTAAAGGAATCTATCAATTTGGAACTAGATAGGATTGAAATAATTAGTAATGTTAAAGGTCACTTCTTTTTCATATCCAAGAATGGTTTCATTCTTTTTGTGGATTATTTCTTCCCAAGGTTTGATGATTATCTTGGAAAGTGTAGGGAAAATCTGTGTATCACAACTTTAACCCTCGTTTTCTTTTGAAGTGGCATAATTAATTTGATTATGTACTTTTGAAGTGGTGTCATTGATTTTATTATGTGTTTTATTTTTATTGTTCTAAACAAGAACAAGTTTAGAATGTTGGTTCTTTTGTTGTATTTCATCACATTGGAGATGTGATTCAAGCTAAAGAAATTCAATTATGTCTAGTGAATTTTGTAAACAAGTTATAACTTTAGTGAGAGTTGTATTATCAATTGTGACTATGTCATCATCAAAAAAGAGCAATAGATTGTTCAATAACTACATCAAGTCATTAATTCAATCCATTTAAGGACTTAAAAGGATTCATAAAAATCATAAAAGGTTTTTTGCAACTCCACCCTTTAACAAAAAAACTCAACAAAACAATGGTTCTGGCATCTACTGAAAATGCACCCGACTACAATTCAAATTGATTTTGACAAGTACAAGCAAATGATTGTTTGCAAGTTATGATTTAATGCAAAATATGAAGTTGATTTGTCCTTTAAAAGATGAATTAGTTACCACCTGAGAACCTAATACCATCAATTATTGTTGAAAGTACATAGAATAATCCTTATTTACCTTTAGGAGAATCTCGTCTAGAGTATAATGTCACACTTTTGAGTTTGATTGAGCCCCTCGAAAAGAATATGGAGCAATATTTTTTTCAATCCACCTTTATCAAAACAAAGGGTAGAATATTACTTGTGTATTTTTTTTTAACAAAATGGAGAGGGCTGGCGGCAGAAGCCACCACTCTAGCAAACAAACAACCAAAAGAAAAAACAAGCGGGGAAAATAAGTTCAGTGCAAAGGGATAAGGAGTGGAACTTCGGGGAGTTTTGTTGTGATGGAACTGAGCTCGTGCTATCCCTAGCGTCATGGTGGGACCATTTCGTGGATCCGAATTTGTAGCAGGAGAGTAGAGCTCAAGTTGTGGAGCTCACTCAGAACAACAAAACTTTAGGGGAGGAAATGACGTAAAGCTAAGGATAAACCCTATATTATGGTGTTTGGTGAGATCGTGGCACGTGGCCCTCATGCACGGCTACCAAAAACTAGATAAAATTTTAGCGTTAGGGATAATTAATATTAATCGAGATAATTAAATTGGTTTTGGATAATTATTCGAATGTGTAGTGGTTTTAAGTTTAATTGTTAGGTTAATTATTAAATATGTTGAGGAATTCAATATAGTTTAATGTTAATATATTAGGTTAAATTAAGATTAGGATATTAAAATTTAATAATTAATATGGTTAAGATTAATATAAATTAATATCATTAAATTAATTAGTTAGTTAAATAGTTAAATTAAAATTTATAATATATATATTTCATAGGTTAAAATTGTAAGAGGTTTGAATTAATTATGGGTTTAATGGATAACTCGAGTTAATTCAACTCTAGGATAGATCGAGTAATATAGGAGGTTTTATGTGGGGAATCACGATGAGTGTGACCCCGACAATAGGTATGGTCATAGACGACTACCCAAGACACGAGGACGATGTGATGCCATGCACATGACCTGAGACATAGTCTCTTACCCATGATTCAATGACGAATTCGATGTAGGATTGCAGTAGTTCCTTCATACCCCTACCCTTTTAGCCATTTACCTCAATACCAGGTAAAGCTCATTTACGGGAGAAGAAAGAAACAAACTTCCCCTAAACATGTATATATGAGAATGTGTTTAATAGTGACCTAGATAAAACATGAACCATGTAGTAATGGCGACTTATGCTAAAATCTACAGGATGACTATGGCAAGAACGCGAGCAGGTCGAGGACGCATCCAGGGTACTCCACCTGAGCAAAATGTGTCGACATCATCGCCGAAAATGGTTCTCATTTTGCGCTCCCTTGAGGCAATAAATGACACACTTAGGGGACTTTAGAGGGAAAGTGCTACGCCAAAGGTAGAGGTCGAAGCCCCGTCATTGAGGGAGGGTGACTCTGAAATACCATTGAACCTATTGTAGAGACCCAATCATCAAGAAATCACAAGCGAGCTTCAAAAAATTAGGCTTCCATAGTTTTTTGGTGTACGCAGAGGGGTATGGAAAGAGACATGGTTGGAAGGGATCACCAGGTGTTTAGCAGTGCAAGAGTACACTTCCACTTAAAAATACAAAATAACAATATTTCAATTGAAGGACAATGCTCTAAACTGGTGGGGAAACCAAGAAAGGCAATTAGGCCTTACCCCAGACATTGTTCCATGGGAACTATTTGTGGATAAGTTCAAAGGAAAGTACTTTCCAGCCTTCTGCCAGGAACAACAGGTAGGAGCCTTTCACGCCTTGGTTCAAGCAATTCTATCGGTAGAGGAATATGAGGTAAGATTCATGGAATTGGTTAAGTATGTCCCTTACTTGGACATTGATCAACGTCAGGATGAGCGCTTTGTGTACGGGCTCAATCCTACGATACTAACCCAAGTACGGATATGGAAACCCACTTCAGTTGCCGAGGCAGTCAAATGCACTCGCTACACCAAAGATATGGTTGGTGGGAGACCCTTGAGGACACTCAATACTCAGCAGTCAAGATTCATAGGGAAGTCCCCTCAAACCTACCCTAGAGGAGGTTATGTGAGGCCACCTCCCTATGGAAACAAGTCTACACCTAGACTTGCGGCAGCAGATAAATCAGTGGAAGCTACTACAGTGTCCCAATATACAACAGGAACTCACCAGGGTACAAGGAATTATCAAGGAGCAGTTGCTAGGGCACAGGGATCCAGGGGAAGGAACCCCTCTCATAGGTCTCAACAGGTCATCTCACCTACACCATTACAAGTTACTTGTTGGGGGTGTGGGGTTCCACACTATCAGTGAGACTGTCATGAGTTACAATCCAGTATAGTGCATCGAGAAGGAAAGGCCTCGATGGGGAGTGGAGGAAGCAAGCATCAAATATCAAAAGCAATGTATAATAATCAGGATGAACACCAGTCAACGGTGGTGGAGTCAACAGGTATAATTAATAATGTTAAAATCAGAATTTTAGTTGATTCTAGTGCTACGGACAGTTTTATATCTCCATATGCATTCGATAAATGTGGGTTCGCATCCTACGAACACAACGATTTCAACTCTGTTGAAATGGCTTCTGTTGGAAAAACAAGCAGTAAGATCTAGTGTCGACAACTGCATGGTAGATATCAGGGTGTGTGTTACACAAGTCAAAGTGTATGTCACCTCCCTTGGGACTTTGACCTTATTATAGGTATGAATTGGCTTGAGGAACATCGAGCTTTCCTCGACTGTTACGAAAAGAAGGTCTTGTGTGTTGATGACGATGGGAAGGCCATTGAGATTCAAGGTATCAAACAGAACGTGTCTCTACGTTTCATCTCAACAATGAACATAAAACGATGTATGAGGAAAGGATGTCAATTATATATAGTTGAATTCGTGAGTGATGAGAAGGGACCCTCATTAAATCAATACCCGATGTTAGTTGAATTTTGTGATGTCTTTCCCAATGAAATTCCTGGGTTACCTCCTGAGAGAGAACTTGATTTTACCATCGAGATTAAACCTGGTTCAGAACCAACATCAAAGGAACCTTACAAGATGACGACCCCAAAGCTTTGCAATTTGCAAATGCAGCTGAAGGAACTGTTGGATCTAGGATTCATAAGGCCAAGTATTTCACTGTGGGGTGCACCAGTGATCTTTATAAGGAATAAGGATGGTTCCTTGCATCTTTGCATAGATTACAAAGATTTGCACAGAGCCACGGTGAAAAATAGGTACCCAATACCCTGAATCGACGACCTCTTTGATCAAATGAAAGGGGCGATGGTCTTTTCGATGATCGACCTATGATCGGGTTACCACCAACTTCAGATCAAGGAAGGCAATATACCTAAGACAACATTTCGAACTCGGTTTGGGAACTATGAGTTTGTGGTGGTACCCTTTGGCTTGACTAATGCACCGGCTGTATTCATGAGCCTCATGAATAGTGTGTTTATAAAATACTTAGATCGGCTTGTGCAAGTCTTCTTGGATGATATCCTTATCTACTCCAAGAATGAAAGAGAGCACGAGGAACACTTGTGAATAGTGTTGTTATTCTTGAGAGAACGCAAGTTGTACAGCAAGTTGTCCAAATGTTCTTTCTATCAAAAGGAGATCCTTTATCTAGGGCATATCATTTCTGGTGAGGGAATTTTTGTGGATACAGAAAAGGTGAAGGCCATAATGCATTGGCCCTTTCCAAGGAATGCACATGAAGTAAGAAGCTTCATGGGTTTAGCAGGATACAATAGAAGGTTTTTGGAAGGGTTCTCAAAAATAGTGAAACCCATAACTACCTTGCAACACAAGGGTATCATATATGAATGGAATGAAGCATGGGATGTTGCATTCGCTAAACTAAAAGAATTACTAATGAGTGCACCAATTCTATGGGTTTCGGATATGGAGAAAGACTTCCCATTTTGCACAGATGCCTCAAGGAAGGATTTGGGTGTTGTGTTAATGCAGGAAGGCAGAGTAATAGCTTATGCGTCAAGAAAGTTAAAACCTCATGAGGAGAATTACCCTACCCATGATTTAGAATTAGCAGTAGTGATGTTATCCCTAACGCTTTGGAGACACTACCTTGTTGAGCGAAGCTTTGAGCTCAAATCAGATTGATCACCAAATCCTGAGGTACCTCTTCACTCAAAGAGACCTAAATGCTAGGCAGAGGCGATGGAGTGAATTTATGAGTGAGTATGATTTTGGGATTTTGTACATCAAGGGGAAGGAGAATGTAGTAGCCGATGCCTTAAGAAGAAAACCAATTATTTTCTCTCTCATACCTTTTAAGGTAGATTTAAGGGAGAGAGTATTAGGGCCGCTAATCAGAGATAGTAGGTACCTAAAGGTCATGTCGAAACACCAGGAACGAAGGAAGGTGGAACCTAAATTTTAAGGGTACGAGCTGGAAGTAGATGGGTTGTTGCGATATTAAGGGAGAATGTATATCCCTGAGGAGGGAGATATTAGAGAAACTATACTCAAGGAAGCACACAGATCAGTCTATTGTGCACATCCTGGAGTAAATAAGATGTATGCAGATATGAAAGCAATATTCTTTTGGTTGAGAATGAAGTGAGATGTGGTCAGATTCATTGTTAAGTGCCTTGAGTGTCAACAGTTCAAGGTGGATAATCACCATCTAGCAAGACTGTTTCATCCACATGAAATTCCCATGTCAAAGTGGTAGGTTATTTCGATGGAATTTATGGTAGGATTTCCTCTTACCTTTCATAGGCATGATGCCATTATGGTCGTTGTTGATAATTTGACCAACACTTCTCATTTTATTCCAGTTAAGGAAACCTATGATGTTGTTGATGTTACACCGGTGTTCATTAGTGAAATTATTCATCTTCATGAATTTCCTAAGAATATTATCTCAGATAGGGGTTCCCAATTCACGTCAACGTTTTGGACAAGTTTGCAGTTGGATTTAGGAACTCAGTTGAATTTAAGCACAACATACCAACCAAAAAAAGATGGCCAAATAGAAAGAGTGAATCAGGTTATGGAGGACATGCTTAGGATGTATGTTATGGATCAGCAAACCCATTGGGAAAAGCATTTACCCTTAGTAGAGTTTTCTTACAACAATAGTTACTACAGCTCAATTGGTATGCCACCTTATCAAGCCTTATATGGGAGGCCATGTAGAACACCATTGAGTTGGGAAACGTTAGAGGACTGAGTAACTGTGGGACCTGAGTTGATTCAGGAGATGGAAGAGCAGGTGATTCAGATTAGACAATGGTTAAAGGAAGACCAAGATAGGAAAAAGAGTTATGCTGATGCGCATAGGGTTAACAAAAACTAGAAAGTCGGAGATGCAGTTTTCATATGAATCAGGCCTAATAAGAGTACAATCAGGTTTGGGAAGGGGACAAAGTTGTCACCCCAATTCATAGGACCCTTTGAAATTCTAGAGAAATTTGGACTCGTCGTGTATCATCTCACACTGCCACCCCATTTGCATAAAACTCAATGTATTTCATGCATCTTTTTTACGCCATTATATAGCAAATGAGTCTCATAAACTAAATTGGAAGGAACTGTAGGTTTTAGATGAGGGAACCATCATAGTCGAACCATTACATATATTGGACCATAGGGATAAACAACTTAGGCACCATTTGGTGGACCAGGTTAAGCTCCAGTGGGATAAGTATAGCCCAAGTTCTGCTACCTGGAAGGACGCAGAGACAATGTATCGTGATTTTCCCACACTATTTTGATTATAACTTCAAGACAAATTTTCCTAAAGGGTGGGTGTATGTAACACCCCATTTTGACCTTATTACCTAGACTATCATTACTCGATGTATTTTCTTATTGTGGAACTTCGTCAGTAGATGACATTGTGGACATATCGATTTATTATTTGCAGAATTTATATATATGTGTGTGATGTTAATATTATGAGTTATGAACATGTTTTGATTACGTCTTTGGCATGCAAATTCAATAGAATATGGTACATGGATACCAATTTAAGTTATGTTCAAGTAAATCATCACGATGCCAGATGCATGGTGAAAATTATTATATTGTTGTTGTTAGTATTCACAAATTATGTATGGACATGTCGACGATTATACAACATTTTGTTATGAGACTAACCAACAGGTTTAAAAGAGCTAAAATATAGTTGATCTCCACAAGGTGGAAGCACCTCGACGGTATGATTTCAAAGGTTATGGTATGAGTATGAATTGTTATTTTTTATATGTGATTATTGTTATTATCATGATGTGCGGGCTGATGTGGGGTTTCAGGAAACTCAACTGCCCAAATTCAAAGACAAAACCTGAGTACGACAGTCAAACCTAGTTACAATAACCTTAACTATAATTAATTGTGATTAATACTCAATTAACACCACTTTCTAATTACTTTTAATTTATCGTAATTAATTATAACAATCCTAATTAATATTGATAAATTACCATACTCTAATTAATTTTAATTAATCCTAATTAATTACAATTAATCATAATCACCATTCATATAACTATTATAATTCATCATTTAATTAGCATTTGTTAATCAAGTAGATATTAAAGTGATTAACAACGATCAACCACATTAATAATTTATTTAATGATTTAGCAACCATGAACTTATTCAACAAATAAGTTAATCAAATCTTAATAACGTAATAACATCATAGGTACTTCGAGTGAGACTTCACTTGCATTGCAGGTGATTCCTAAAGGGTTTGTATCATGGGGTTTGTTGGTTTGTTGAGTGGTATACCAAGCTTGTCAAAGATAAAGTCAACGCTTCTAATAATTCCTCCTTGATATACTCCCACTCTTTTCCTAATTTTCTAAGTGATTTCTAGAGTTAATATTCCTTTGAATGTATGTCAAACTTTCAAGCATAGTTTTGTTTAGTTGAATTTGTTCTTCTTAATCTCTAATCAACCTTTCATTGTCCACTCTACAACTTTGTGATTCTACCCTTAGGCTCCTCATGGTTTTTGCAATGTCTGGGGGATTCACTTGGTTTCTTCTACCATTTGATTTTGTCAATGAATTTTCAACCTATATGTTTTATCCCATGGCATCTGTCTCAACTTCATAAGGATCATCTACATCATCCATGATGATGATTCTCTTGGCCCAATTAAGACCAAATATTTCCCAACTGCTCTATTATGAATGATAACCTTAACTATCTCTAACATTATCCTGAATCTGCAAAAGCATTCATATAAACATATTTGTTAGATTTATTAAATTCTTAGAAAATCAAATATCAATTTTCATGTATTATGGAAAATACTCATATTGACAATTTTGTCAAATTATGGCTACATGATTTTTTTTATCAAATTGCAAGAACATCTTAATCACCTATCCATAATTTGACACTACACAATTTTTCCCCTATGTATAACCTTTCCAATGACTATAAGTATGCCCAATTAGGATTCCTGGGAAAAACGTTATAGTCCTTCAAAATTGTCAAATTTGCCCAATTTCTGCACTAATCCTGTAGGTTCATTTAATTATAAAGGTCAACTTCACAAACCTACAAAAGACAATCTATGGAGAACTAGAACAAATTCTTTATTGTCCTCAATAATACATATGACAAGGATTTCTCACCAATTTTCATTTTCCTCATTGGATGCTCTAGTCACTTTCTGTAAAATTCTAGAATTGACTACCCTTAGTCTTTTTCAATTTTCTCCATACTTAGAAACCTTCGTGGTTCCATAACATCCCCTCATAATCCATAATTTTCCCAATTTCCATATTGTTTCAGAAGCTGTGGTTAAACTCCAAAACTAAATTTGTTGTTTTTTCATAATAATAGGGGTCAAGGGGGCTTGCCCCTTTATGGCCTCTCTATGCCACTGTAGGGAAAGTCAAGGAAAACGTCCTCATTTTTTTGTAAATCATTTGTTTTTGCACAAACTGGCACATAATGTTTCGTCATTTTGTGCTTACATGGTGGAGTGTTAATGTGTCCTAACATGTTCCTGCTGAGGTGTTATACAGGTCTGACTTGTCACCTTGTGACATGGCCAAGTTACCCTCCATTAGTTCTTGAGGCACAATACCACTTGACCTTAGGCGTCGATAGTTTTATCGTTACCAAGAGTGGTAACAGCTCTTCATGAAAGTGATTTTGGAAATTTGTTTGGGGATCCATTACCAATAAAAATATGACACATTCCCTGGTCGGTTTCGACACAATGGCTCATCCACCCATTATTAACCACCACGCACATTGTCGGTGCGTTATGATCCCTATTTTTCGATCTACCTCATCATCGAACAAACAAGTCTTGTTTTCTTGCTATTAACCATCATGCTACTTTCTCATGTGCTATCAACTACAATCATTGATTTTCCTTGTCTGCCAATGGTCAGATTTCCATCTGGCAAGCCCTTAGTTCATTGTCTTTGGTCACCTAGTCCATCGCGTCTAGCACTGGGTTGTTAAATTCTTATTATCCCTTGGGTCATATTTTATCACTTGACACTTATGTGATTGATCCACATCACACCTCCAACCCATGTAGCTCCTCCACGTTACCTGTCCATGTGGCATGGGTGGCGCCCACATTAAAATTTCCATTTTTTTTGCAAAATTTCCAAATTTTACAAAATTCTAGTTTGGAAATAAGGGGATTACAACCAAATTAACTTTTGCCCCTTATATATCAATTAGAATAACTAAATATCCTTAAAAACATTTTCTATATGTTCCAAGTAATTCTGCATATGATGTCCCATACAGCTCCGTTGTTACAACTATAAGCTCTGATACCACTTTGTAATGTCCACATCCCTCAATCCAACCGACATGAGGGGACATTAACTAAATTAGGGCCTCTTAATTTTCTCCCATAACCATAATTATGAATTCATAACAATAAAATGCATGTGCAAATATGTAAATTAAAACACACAATGGAAATAAACTCAATCCACACACACATAACATGCAATTATAAGCACAATTATCACAAGAATATAAATAAAATCAGTGCATGCCAAGTACAAATATAATACGCTCTTTAACAAAGAAGATCCAAACAATTGATTGTGTAAGAGTGACTTTCCACCCAACCATAGGCACTATGTCCAACATATATTATTTTTTCTAAGAGGCCACCCTCGAGCTAGGATATGAAGCCACCAAGGCGAAGGAAACACCTTTAGGATTCCCTCTCTCAGCCCACAACTTGTCATGCTCTATATGATTAGCTAAAAGTTCATCCAAAGCTCTATAGGGATATCACTAAGTCATCACAGCCATGGAATGCCTTCAAACTGCCCCACACAACACATACAAGGAAGGAATTTCCCTTCACTAACCATAGTTCCCTCAAGAAATACAACCCTTATGGTGCTTACCAGTGTGTGCAGTAAAAGTCCAACATGTTGTATGTTATTGGAAAACCTCCTACAACATTAATTCATGGTTTATCAAGCATTGAAAAGTAGAAGAAATTAGTGGGTAAAGGTTCGTAGCTTTACCAACCTCTATGCTCACCTACAACCATCTATTTTACCTTCAAATCTATAGCTCTATCTCCAAATTCAAATTTTTGGGTTAAACACAGTCTAGTAATGGTCATAAAAAAAATATGAAACTCTATGTAGTGTGGGAATTTGCTTGAGAGAATGATAGATTAAGTGTTGAATCCGAGGGAAATGAGATAAGGGTGAAAATACAACTGGCATAGCGATTGGCCATAGAAGAAAATGAATCTTGACAATTGACAAAACTACCACCATCTCCATGCTTTAATAATTGCATGAAGTGACTTTTCCCACCAACCTCATACATGCATTCAATGATTAGGTTTAATAATCAAGATGAAGTAATTGGCTCATTTAAAGCACATGGTATAATTTGGAAGTTAGCAACATAGGATTTAGTTTCCCATAGGCCCATTTCCCTCTTCCCTCTAGTACAATCATAGCCCCTCTATTTCTCTTTACACAACCATCTTGGACCATTTTATTATTTCCATCGTAAGCTTTACATATATATCGAATCGACATGAGACAACCATACAATCCAAATAAAAATGTATACATCATACATGCATTCACTAGTTGGGCCTTGGCCTTGAGCTCTGCACTAGGAATCCATATTAGCATATTTACATCATTTACATAATTTTGATTAAATACATTCCAAGTTAAATCTAGGGGTATTACATGTATACAGAGAGTGGAAATGGTACTACTGGAAATGAAACCAAATGGTTCTCATAGCACACGGAGATAAATATAGTGATCAGAGTGAGGTAAAATGGTAGAAACATGAGGCTTAGTGTTTTGCAAATTCAAAAATCAAAGTTAGAGTTGAATTGTTACTCATCAACTTAATATACACAGCAACTGGAAACTCTTCCAACCATTTAGCGCCAATAATGAATGTGTTAAATATGAGGTCCATGGATAAATAATTCATTCGGCACATTACATTATAATAGAGATCCATAAAAATATAACTAATCTTGCAAATATTTAAGTCAAACATACCCTAAATTGAAGCACGATTACAACAAAAAAAATCCAAAAAATAGGAATCTCAGTGAAGGCATGACAAGTAGTAGTTAGTAAAAACCTCGCATAGAAAATATTCTTTGATGGTCTTCATCTTCTATGGATTCCAAGATAACATGTGTTATCACACAAGATATGGAGGCATGTAGGTCTAAAGGTACCAATATCAACCATGTAGAGGTCCAATAACACTTATATTTCAGAAGAATGAAGTGACAAGGTCTCAAATAGCTGGCATATTTAGTATACAACTTGTATAGTATCAATAAGTAGAGATAAGAAGACGACTCTAGCTGTTGGACACAACTAGATTGTACCTTTACAATGTGCAAAGGTAGTAGACAAAAATTGAATAACTAGAGATAATAATGTTTCAACATGCCAACTGCAATAATCAGGAGCACATAACGAGCAACCTGAGAACGTTGATAGAGGAGGCAGAAACACAAGTCTATAATGACAATGCAAATTAGAAAGATAATGGAGCTAAAAAACTATAGCTTCCTATAGGCCCTAATAATTATAGGGTACTTTGATACCACTGTTGGAACGCATCGTGTGACAGATAAATACATAGAAGAATCTATTTGTTGGACACAACTTTAGTGAGTTCACAATGTGTAGAGGAAGTAGATAGAAATTCAATAGTTGGAGACAATAACATCACTATGCATCTGCAATAATCAAGAGCACATCGCTAATAGCCGAAGAACGTTGGAAAAGGAGGAAAAAACACAGGTATAGAATGACATTATAGATCATAGAGATAATGGAGCTAAAATATAGCTTCCTACAGGCCCTAAGAATTACAGGGTGCTTTGATACCATTGTTGTAGTGCACAGTGTGAAAGATAAATACACAGAAAAGAAGACACGTGTGAATTGTTTTTTCATTAATAGATATGTACATATAAATACAATCATTATGACCCTCGGTTTCATATTCCAAGGTGTCTCTTGGACTCTCGATGACTTTACCTATTTGTTGTGACTCTTGTTATCCAACTCACATGAGTAGTAGTACAAAGTGCAATAATAATTAACCCTAAAAGATTAATGTTTCCAACATTATAAAGTTTCAATTATTTTTTTAATTGGTGTATATGATTTTTTTAATTTATTTTTTTTCAATAATATGTTTAAATAAACACAGTTGTGTCTTAAAAAATATTGTTAGGATTATTAATCCTCCCTTGTCCAATTTGGTCATATGTCTAAATCAGGAGTCATGTCTAAATCGGGAGTCCATCCAGTCTATTTTTAGTCATTAGCACCATTGGGTCCACTTGGCCTGATTGGGGCACATGTTTCAGTTACTAAAGTGTGGAGAACACTAATTGAGGCTTACTGCCACTGATTGCACTTAATTGCATCATTTTAGGAGCCTCCTAGATCAATCCCTACAATTTAGGAGCCACTGGGAGTGCCGAAACCAACCAAGGTCAATTCAGTTCAGTTGATGACTAGTCAAGCTAAGTTAGGAGTCAGTTACATTCAGTTCTAGTCCTCTACATTCAGTTAGCGCTAGGTTTACATGACTGCACTCAGGAGGGATGCATTTCTCACCTACCACAATCAGTTAGCCTTAGTCAACACTGAATGTAACACTTGATTTGTGTTTTAGAGCTCTGATGAACTCTGGTTATGGTTTAGACAATGTCAGTTAACTATTCAGTCCTCCGATAGTGATTTAGACAAGGTCTTAGTTACCTACAGTCAAGTAGAGTCTATCAATTTGAATTTCCTCGTGTGGATTCAAATTTCATGTGGCTATTAAAGCCATTGTACTTCATTGTAATTATTATATGATTACTTTTTTTATTAATGAAAGCATTCACAGCTGCAAACCATTTTTGCACTGTTTCATTCTTCAATTGTTGAGTAAATTGTGTGATCTATTTTGTGAGTTGTGTGTTTATCTACAGATCTATGTCTAAATCAGGAGTCATGTCTAAATCGGGAGTCCATCCAGTCTATTTTTAGTCATTAGCACCATTGGGTCCACTTGGCCTGATTGGGGCACATGTTTCAGTTACTAAAGTGTGGAGAACACTAATTGAGGCTTACTGCCACTGATTGCACTTAATTGCATCATTTTAGGAGCCTCCTAGATCAATCCCTACAATTTAGGAGCCACTGGGAGTGCCGAAACCAACCAAGGTCAATTCAGTTCAGTTGATGACTAGTCAAGCTAAGTTAGGAGTCAGTTACATTCAGTTCTAGTCCTCTACATTCAGTTAGCGCTAGGTTTACATGACTGCACTCAGGAGGGACGCATTTCTCACCTACCACAATCAGTTAGCCTTAGTCAACACTGAATGTAACACTTGATTTGTGTTTTAGAGCTCTGATGAACTCTGGTTATGGTTTAGACAATGTCAGTTAACTATTCAGTCCTCCGATAGTGATTTAGACAAGGTCTTAGTTACCTACAGTCAAGTAGAGTCTATCAATTTGAATTTCCTCGTGTGGATTCAAATTTCATGTGGCTATTAAAGCCATTGTACTTCATTGTAATTATTATATGATTACTTTTTTTATTAATGAAAGCATTCACAGCTGCAAACCATTTTTGCACTGTTTCATTCTTCAATTGTTGAGTAAATTGTGTGATCTATTTTGTGAGTTGTGTGTTTATCTACAGATCTATGTGCTCAATTTAATATGGTATCAGAGCCTCGGCAGACAAGACACCTCTCCTCCTCAGATCTCCAGCTGGATCATTTTTTTAGCAAATTGCTCCTTCCAGTACTGCACCAGAAGCGGAGAATTTACCACTTAATATACCAAGTTAGGAAATTGTTGATCAAGCTTGCTTGATCAACTATGCTAGATGTGAAGGAAATTCCAAAAGTGCAGACTGTCGACCTTACTTTGTATGTTTGATTGTGTGACAGGTTATTAGATTTTCTTATAACATTTGCTACAAGCAGCTCTTTCTTCTCACTACATTCGCTACAGCAGCTCGGTCCTTCTTACTGCATTCAAAATGGCTCATCCAGTAGAGCCCCTCACTCCCTTCAACTATCACCAGTGGAAGGAAGACATGGTGGTAATGCTCCGCACCAAGCAGCTCTTTAGACTCATAGAAGAAACAGAGGCAGTGCCATCTTTAGATAATGACAAAGAAAAGTACTTGAACAGGCTTGATGAAGCCCATGGACACTTACTCTCCTCAATCTCTAGATATCTTCGATTCCACATCCAAGGATTGAAGACTCCCAAGGAGGTTTGGGACAAGCTTGCCTCCTTATTTGATAAGTAGGATGAGATGAGGATCCATCAGCTAGAAAATGATCTGATCACTCTTAATCCATCCAACTTCGAATCATTGAATGAATTCTTCACAAAGTTCAAGAACCTGATATATCAGTTGAAGCAATGCACAGTGGAGAAGGATGAAGATCAGGTCATCCTTGCCATTTTCACAAATCTCAATGTAGACTACTCAGTATTTGTATCTAGATTCCAAACAGTAAGGCTCACTACTCCAAATTGGAATATGCCCACTCTTAATGCCTTCATCCAATCTCTTATTTCTGAGAATGATAAATTGATCCAAATGGGGATCATTCGATCTTCCAAAGATCTAGATCTGGTTGCAAGAGGAGATAAGGTAGCGAATGACAAAGGGAAGCAAAGAGATGAGTCTCTTATGAAGAAAGAGTAGTCAAAAGAGCCTTTAGGTTCGAAGAGAAGCAAGAAGAATGGCAAAGGCAAGGTCCTCTGCTCTTATTGTGGAAGGGGCTTTCATTTAGAAAGCTCCTATATGAGAAGACAACTTGATGAAATGGCTCTTCTTTTGAAGAAACATAACATTTATGTACCTACTAGTGCAAGGAAGGATGACTTTGAAGAAGAAGAAGATGAAGAATACCAAAGGAAAGGCCATGCACTGAAGGCTTGCTGCACATCAGCACATGTCTTCCTCATTGATTCTGGAGCTTCTAACCATATGGTTGCATCCATAGAATCATTCTCTTCTTTTCAGTCCTTTGATGGTACTAGTATTCAAATGGGCAACAACAGTAAATTCCAAACAAAATGGAAGGGATCTATCAAGCTTGAACATGGAAGGTTCAAAGATGTGCTATTTGTTCCCTCCCTAGATTCAAACCTGTTATTTGTCTATCAGATGACCCATACTGGATCTCCAAAGTGAGTGATCTTTGGTCCTGACTTAGTGGAGATCACAGATATCTCTACTAGGAGCATCATAGCAAAGGGTACTACAAATCATGCTTCAAAAGCATACGAGTTCTCACATTTCATGCCTCCTTCAGAACCAGTGCACTCTTAGCAGCCACTTGCAAGGGAAGGTAAAATCATTGCATCTACTTCTTTTACAACTTTTACTAGTATTGCAGATCCATCTTTATTAGTTTATGAGATTGAGATTTAGGGTGACTTAGATCTAGATTCAGTCCCTACTCCCAAACTGGAAGCTAGGAAGATGACAGGAAACTCACCTGACACTCAAAAAGGAAAGATTCTTGCACTATGCCATGCAATCTTACCTCCTTCAGAGAGATGCAATAGACTCCCTGTAAAATGCTATATGGAAAGGGCTCAGTGTCACTACATTCAGAAGAATGGATATGATCATACACCTCTTCTTTCAGCAAGAGACAAAGGTTACATTCCTCCTTCTTTCCATCATCATTTTTGGAGAAGAAGGAGAATTCTACATGCCAGGCCCCAGAATACCTGTGCACAGCACACCATGCATGTTGCTTTGCTACCTCAAAGAGATGAAGATTGCATTAATATATTTTCAAGTTTTTCAAACTTGAGACCTGATTCTTCCTGCTTAGATAGAGGGGGGGATTTTTTCCCATGTGGTTTTTGCCCCAGCTCCTTGTATTAAGCAGTTACTTTATTTTACTTGATGTAATGGGTGACCTATGGTCTTAGTTTCCAGGGCCCATAGATTGTACAAGTTAGCATTCAAGGGGGGTGTTAGGATTATTAATCCTCCCTTGTCCAATTTGGTCATATGTCTAAATCAGGAGTCATGTCTAAATCGGGAGTCCATCTAGTCTATTTTTAGTCATTAGCACCATTGGGTCCACTTAGCCTAATTGGGGCACATGTTTCAGTTACTAAAGTGTGGGGAACACTAATTGAGGCTTACTGCCACTGATTGCACTTAATTGCATCAGTTTAGGAGCCTTCTAGACCAATCCCTACAATTTAGGAGCCACTGGGAGTGCCAAAACCAACCAAGGTCAGTTCAGTTTAGTTGATGACTAGTCAAGCTAAGTTAGGAGTCAGTTACATTCAGTTCTAGTCCTCTACATTCAATTAGCGCTAGGTTTACATGACTGCAATCAGGAGGGGCACATTTCTCACCTACCACAATCAATTAGACTTAGTCAACACTGAATGTAACACTTGATTTGTGTTTTAGAGCTTTGATGAACTCCGATTATGGTTTAGACAAGGTCAGTTAACTATTGAGTCCTCCGATAGTGATTTAGACAAGGTCTTAGTTACCTACAGTCAAGTAGAGTCTATCAATTCGAATTTCCTCATGTGGATTCGAATTTCATGTGGCTATTAAAGCCATTGTACTTCATTGTAATTATTATCTGATTACTTTTTTTATTAATGAAAGCATTCACAGCTGCAAGCCATTTTTGCACTGTTTCATTCTTCAGTTGCTGAGTAAATTGTGTGATCTATTTTGTGAGTTGTGTGTTTGTCTACAGATCTATGTGCTCAATTTAATAAATATGGCTTTTCCTCTTATTTGGATATTTTCCCATTTCTTTTTATTTCCTATTTTTGAGTGCTTTTCTTTTATATGGTTTTGTTTGCAACATAAATAGGCTTTTAAGCCACTATTCCAAAAATGTTGCAATGTTAATCCCGGAAAAAAAAATGGCGAGTGTACTACCAATGGCATCTCTTTTCAATATAGTGGTTAATTTTAGGATTCTGGCTACAAGGGTATCGATTGTCAAGGCCATAGCTTCAAAAAAATGACCCCAAATAAAAATGGTGTGTAGTGCAGTTCATACCACTTTTCAATCCATGGATTGATTTTAACGGTTTTGTTGGCAACAATATCGATTGGAAAGGACATGGTTTAAGATAAGTTGTAATTTTGACCTTGAAAACAATAAAGGTGTTGTTGTTGGCACCACTTTTTATTCAAGGGTTGATTTTATGTTTTTTATCGACAAAGTTACAAGGTTGTTAAGGCCATGGTGACAAAAGGTTGTAATTTCAACTAAAAAATGGTGCTAATAATAGCACCACCTTTTTATCTGAGGGTTGATTTTGGTGTTTTTGACTAAAAAAGTATGGGTTCTTAGAGCTAAAGTTATTGTTTTGAGGTCACAGTCTCCTTAATTCAAAACTTTGTTGTAAATCAAATAAAATATAGTGAGGAATGTTGTGAATACCTAAGCGAGCAAGAGTTGGAAAGAGGGAGATATCAAGAGTTTAGAAGCAAATACTTGGATGCTAGTTGTGGGTTGCTAAAATACCGTTAATGGATTTTATATTATCTATAGGCATGATTAAAAATTAGAGGTCGCGCTCAAATCCTTTTATTTTAAATTGGATTTTCATGAAACATAAAGTGGTAATCTAAAACAACCAAGGATGTGTGGTTCTATCCAATGCTAAATGGGAACCCAATAACTTATATGCTTAAGACATAGTGGAATTCACTAACAACTTTGTTAAAAGTGATGCCTTAAAGAAAAGGTCGTGTGTGACAAATAAATTCAAAATAAAAGCTATATATAGTAAACAAACTTAAAATATAACATTTGAATGTTTAAGGGGACTCTCAAATTATTATATTAAAACAAACAATAGATCCATCCTAAAGGTGGATCTATCAAGCATCGAGAGGCATCCAATTTCTTGAGGTGTCACTTTTTTAATGACATTTTATTTGGCTTTACATTTTTATTTTATGAGTTGATATAGATTTTTTTAATTATTTTTTTATTTGGTTTTCTTTTTTTTATCTTATGAGCCGACATAAAAAATAAGTTACTTTTTATTTTTGGTACGTAACGTTAGTTCGTTACGTGTACCGTTACACGTCTCCCAATATAGATTGTAAATTATATTACTCATTTATCAACTTTCTCGTCAAACCATATATTCCAACATAAAAGAAGATTAGCTAATAAACTATCTTAAAAGAAGTTATACCAAATTCCCTTTACTTATCACCTTTTTTCACAAACTCTATGTTTCCACATTAAAGAAAAAAATAATTAAAAATATATCATATTTCTTCGGAAACTCTATATTTCAACATCAAAGAAAAGAATAATTGGAAAACATAAGAAACCAAATAGCTCAGAGAATACTTGATCTCGAACTTGGAGTTGGAGAAAGCCCAACATGAAGTTGCTGAAGCGAAATCTCCAAAGTTGCTGAAGCGAAACCTCCAAACAGGTAACAAAAAATGAGGGAATGCTGATCATTTCCTCAATGCTATCAAATGCGCTAGAAGGAGGGCTTGAACCTCCGACCTTGTGGTTAACAGCCACACGCTCTAACCAACTGAGCTATTCCAGCAACTGTTATTTTAGCTTTAACTAATTTAGATAGCCAAGTAAGCAAAACAAAAAGTTATCAAATCCTACGAAATAACGACGGAAAAGACAGCAGAATATGCAAAGAGATTCAGATACAGATCTCAACGAATTTCACCCTGCCGTAACATTGCTAATACTTGTACGTCTTCCGTTGCCGTGATTTGAGCCCGGGTAGAGCAGCCTGTTAAATGATTCTAAAATAGTTTTCTACAGTAGACAAANACGAATTTCCCCCTGCCGTAACATTGCTAATACTTGTACGTCTTCCGTTGCCGTGATTTGAGCCCGGGTAGAGCAGCCTGTTAAATGATTCTAAAATAGTTTTCTACAGTAGACAAATATATTTCAATTGTGAGCTGCACCAGCCGGGAATCGAACCCCGGTCTGTACCGTGGCAGGGTACTATTCTACCACTAGACCACTGGTGCGTGGATTTTGATTGAGTGTTCAGTTTATATGCCATTCGCAAACCAAGACTCTATTTAGTGGAGTTTCTTTATGTTTATGAAAATTCCATATGTACCCAAATGACTCTTATTTGGGGTTTGGGGTTGTTTTATTCATCTCATGCTATATCTAATTCCAAATGACTCTTATTTGGTGTTGGGTTGTTTTATACATCTTATATTATATTTAATTTTTTATGGAGTAGTTTAAATGAAGTTGATAATGGAAAAAGTAATAAGATAAGCATTCACTCTCATCTCCAATTTATGTGGAAGTATTTTATTAACAATATCAAGTTATATGGTTGTGAAAAGTGCTAGCGTAGAGTTGTGAGAGTAGAGGGGTTTGATCATAAGGTAGTATGGAGAGATCAATTTTGGCAAGGATTTTACAGGTTATGGTGGATATGAATAACTTGGGTAGCTATTCTCTCCAAGTTTGATCTCACAAACAAGGGGTATCAGAATATTAAGGGGATTGGAACCTTATTGAGGAGAATATTAATCCTTAGTTTCATCCATTAACCTAGTCTTGGTTGACAAGGATTCCAAAAGGTAATCTTCTTTAAAGGGATTCCAAATTCTTATAAGAGACTTGCATCAAAATGCAATAGTTGATACATCAAAATAAAATTTACATTTTGAATTAGACCTTGAAATATTCTCTATCTAAATTTCTAAGTCTCAAAGTTTGACTATTAATTATATTAGTAAACTAACTACCATATTTTCATATTAATCCCAATATATTAAGCATCAAAAGGGAAAAAATAAAAATCAAGTACAAACCTATGGGTGCTTAAAAAAATATGGATTAAAATGGATCCATGTTAGTTTGTGTTTTTATTTTTACATCCTCTTTTTTGTCAACATCAAAAGATAAGAGGTCATTTTTCCATTTTTTTTATTAGCATTATCTAAACAACTATATACATACACAAAGATCTCTCACACCTCAAGTTGTGAGAAAACCTCGCTTCTTTCAATGCAAAAACTATGAAAGACACTTAGCAATACAACATTGATTCACCCAATCCCTCCATTTCATAGCTTATTCATCATGGCCATTCTCATGAAATTGCATTCCATGTATTAATATTATGTGGGCATTGCTCTTCATCATCAACAAACAAAAATGCCATGAATGAATGTTGTTGTCTAAGAGAATTGTACATTTCACCACACTATATTGAATTCTTATCTATGCTAGAGGAAAATTAGCAAGGGCATGCATTCTCTCTTGCATGAGCATGCCATCAAGGAAATGATCACATACTTCATGCTCTCTAAGATTGTTAATTCTATTTGTAAGCAACCCAAATTTAAAAGCAATTAGAAGAAGAATCTAAAAACAATGACAAATATGAGGATTAACTTGATCAAATCAATATCCTTGCATGGAAGAGATGCACTTTTATAGCATTTATGAGAAATTAGTTTCATAGCCCATCCATAAAAATATTTAATGCTAAACACAAATTTTTTGAGTGAAGTTTGGTGCGCCAATGAGCACCAAATCATTGAATGATATGATCAAAATGTAAGAAAGAAAGATTTTGTTGAATCTTACCACTAGGATTTCCGGGAAGCTTTTCTTATCTTGATTCCATGGTTTGTTGAGGCCACTCATAAGGCATTTGTTTTAGCAAATGTGCAGAATGTGTGTTCTTGTCGGCTTTAGTGTTTTATGATTCAATTCATTCAATTAGTTGTGGGTCCTAGAGTTATAGAGGGTATATCTAATGGATGTGTACAATACTACTATCCATTACTTGTGGTTGTATAGATATACTCTCTTGTAGGATAATATCACTAATTTGACATAACATGATAGGAGGCTAACCTATATTGTTTATTTCTAATCAAATGAGTCGTGGTTACTACTTCTATCACCTTCATTTTCATTTACATGACTTTAGGTGTATAGACTATCTACCCATTTACATGTAAGCTAGTCTATTATAACATATTAGTTCTACCATTTTTTATCTTGTAACCATAATAAATTTATAATGTGCACATTTACATATAAACATTGATTGTGAGGATATTGTTTCTATTTAGAATCATAATATTATATTATATTATATCATTCAATGAGCATCAATCCTTATGACTAATCATAGTCTCCTAGTGCAAAAATTCAATCTAAATGACAAGCCCATTATAATATGCAATGTCTCAAACAAAACTAGTTAAAGAAGCCAATGAATTAAGAGGAACCAATGTTCAATTAGTGGATTGCATTATCAAATCACAAACTTTAATTTCTTTTGGCTTTTCCTTTTTAGAAAGTATGATGAACACTTTGGAACTTGGATAGTTCTCATAAATAAGATGAATAAGCCATGGTTATTCTTTATCAAATGCTCAAGTATTAATTAGGGAGAAGGGTGGTATTCATATATTTTTTCTTGATATTTATGTATCTTGTCATGTAGTAGTTGCTACACATGAGCAATACTTTCTTAATTGTGGTGGTTTTTAGAATAGTAGTAAAGGTAGAGGATGTGAATTACTCCAATAGATGGATTATGTAGGTGGTGGAGATGGTAAACATGTAGGGATATTATGGCTCTTATTGAGCTTTATATGAGATTACAAAAATAGGTTTTTCTTATCTTGACACCATGTGGCTATATGAGAACCATTATCTTTCTTATATCACTATTAATCCTTGGAACAAAATCCTACACCATATAATTTTTTTTGTGATAGATCACCAAGACTAAAACTTGCACCAATTAATTCTTCTAATATAGGTCAATGACAACAAATACTTGCACTATCTAAATATTCTAGTACTATATAGATCAACATGAAGCTTTATAACTATCAACATATTATCCATATTGACATTATCAACATGGTGACGGGAGGGGTTCTTTCTCTCTAACTAGGTATTAACAATCTTATTGCCAAACTTATTTGTATGCTAACAACTCTTATTAATTATCAATAATTAAGAAGCATTGAGGAAAAAATCATTGATCAATGTTATCAAGATAGTGTGGTTGGATTGACGATTGATCATGATGATATTATTCTAGCCCCGTTTGAGGATTTCCTATACTAGTGAAGTTTCCCTAAATGTATAATCCCCATTGGCTATGTTTCTTTAATATGATAGATTTACCATGACAATAATGTCTTCTTGAAAAGTGCTTCTTTCTACACACAACACAAAGGAAGACATCGGTGTTAATGAAAAGACCATCTTATCACTTGCAATGTTTGGAGTTTCAATTCTTATTTGAGTATTCAACCCCCCTTCAAAAAAAAACATTGGGTTAAGTTTGATGATGTATTACTTTGAATAACTCTTGTTGATGTTTGATACTCCTTCCTTAATAGTATCTTCATTGTACCACTCTCGAGTCTCCACCTTAGCATCTTTGAAATCTTCATTGTCATTTCTTGGGGATGGTTATTTAATAGTGTTGAGGGACTAGACTCAATAACCTTGACCCTTGTGCATAAGCTCATTTGTGGAAACCTTTGTTTTCTTTATCAATTATAAGGAGGCTCATGTAAAGGGTGTATTGGGATTCTCAAAGGCTAGGTTTTGAAAAAGGACTCTATATTGTGAGCTTGTGTGAAAATTGTTCATGGTGAGGGATTATAATTTTTGGTCATGATTGGGTTCCCTACCCCATGTAAACATTAAGAAGAAATGTTGTTGTAATGTTTATTTAAGCATTTATAGACAACAACTTTCCCAAGTGAATGTTAAGTGGGATATTAGGATGTAATATTTACATGTACAAATATTGGGTGATTGTTTACCGACACCTTTAGTGCTTGAATTATGGTTTCAAAGGTTGTCTTATCATGCCACATTTTAGTCTTTTGTCCCCAAGACAAGTTTTGTGGGATTTTTATTTTGGAAACGATATTGTTTCATGGACACTCATGGCAATCAAATATTCATCATGTAATCTAGTTGGTTTACATGACCTCTACTCCAATGTTAGTGTTAGTTTTTCTTAAGATATGATTAGATTATCTAGGATCTTTATCTGAAAGAATAACAAGTACATCAAGATGCATAATATATAAAAGATGCATGAGACAAAAAGATTTTCACTGGGGAAACCATAAAGGAGAAAACCACACAAACTTCCTCAGAATAGTAAGATGATCAAAAGTAGTAATAAGAATTATTCAACAGCTCTCTCTCTCTCTCTCTCTCTCTCTCTCTCTCTCTCTCTCTCTCTCTCTCTCTCTCTCTCTCNAGAGTGCCTCCCTATTTATACCCTTTCAAGTCACTAACCAAACATAAGATTGGGGCCCACATGTCTTCCCTAACAAGGTCGAATTCTCCTAGAGAGACTCTAAATACACATTACATGATGTTACATTGGGTTACATTGGGAACTATTTCCTCGACATGCAACATAGGTTATACCTCAAGGTCTAGACACAATTCATACATCCTGCAAGGGGTAACACACATCCCAATGGGGGTACAACAACATACAAAGATAATATTCATCAGAATATCTTTCGAAGTTACAAATACATCAACATTCCCTCTCAACTAGGAAGGTATTATCTCTCTTCACAATCATCAACACATCTAGTCAAGTCTTCATTGCATAGTTGTCATCATGTAATCATAAATTCTTCATCATAGCTGCTGACATCATCTTCTTATAATTGATCATCGATCGGTACTATCTGTCATTGGAAGTTTCTACAGAGCCAACCCTCTCTCGACTAGGTGTAGGCATAGTCTTCATCCAGGTATTAATCACATCTCAAGCAAGACTTCTCGTAGGAACGGTTCAAGACCTTCTTTATATTTCCACAAAAATAACCTATTTCTCCTACCTTCATCTCATGGTATCCAAATCATCTCTTTTTCCCTACACACATCAAGACAAAGAACAAAGATTTAGATGCAGATAACCTGCATTCTTTCACCATAGTAGTAAGCCAGGATCATTCTCACGTCATTAAGACAACATGCATCTTCTACTATGCGAGAATTGCCTAGGAGAAAAAATCAGTGCATTACTTCTTTGCACGGTCAACCCACATTCTATCAATAGAACTGCCTAGGTGCACCTCTCGTGCTTCATGACCTTATCATCTCAACATGGGAAAACACACACACACACACACACACATATGTAAGGATAGATTATGACCTAACAACTTGCTGCATTAGGATCTTTTACATTCTCTGGTCAACTTCAAGGAATTACGTATGAACAACCTGTGTTTAGGATCTTTTTTCGTTCAAATACTTCGAGGCATATTGCATCCAAGTAACCTGTGTACCATGGCAAGTATCATTTTACACTTGGACAACCCACATGGCGTATTACATTCAAGTAACCTTCATACCACGGCAAGTCTCATTTTACACTCGAATAACCTGTCACAGGACAGATTACATCTGAGTAAACTGTGTACCATGCCAAAACTCGTATTTACACTTAGACAACCTACATGATTGATTACGTCTGAGCATCCTACTTCACAAATATTTTCCCACTTAGACAACCTCTCACATTTCCCATGTGAGATATCATGCATCAGCTATTTCTAGCATAGAACACATCAAGACTTATTACATCCAAGGATAACCTACGAGCTTTGCCAGGACTTATCCAAGGATAACCTATAGGATGATTATGTCTGAGAAACCTACAAGCTTCACCAAGATGTTCAGACAACCTATCTCTCTAGCTATGCTAGAATACATCACTCCCTCTTTCGAGAGATTTTGATCTGGATTACACCAAGTATTTCTCTGAAGTACTTGAACTTCACTCTCGCAAGAGGCTTGGTCAACACATCAACTATCTTCTCCTATGTTTCCACATATTGGAGCTTCACTACTCCTCTCTACACCATATCCCTAATATAGTGGAATTTGATCTCGATGTGCTTCAACTTGTCATGGAACACTGGATTTTTTTACAGCTTCATGCAACGTTGATTGTCATAGAAGATACAAGTCACATCCAAATGGAGATCAAACAAGTCAGACAGTAGCTTTCGTAGCCACACTTCCTCGCAACTAGCCGAGTAATCAACAACATCGTTTGACTTGAATGTACTCAGCGCCACACATGATTTCTTTCTGTTGAACTAGGATATCATGCTTGATCCCAAACTAAAGAATTGAGGTTCTCTTACTACTAGTGGCACTTACCTACCTAGTCCGAATCAACATAACCATGTAGGTTAATCTTCTGATTCGCATCATATTTGAGCCCATAATCCACTGTACCTTTTAGGTACCTCAGTATATGCTTTACCTCTATCATGTGAACATGTCTTGGATCCATCAGGAACTAGCTCAGGGTGTTCACCGTAAATCATATGTCTATTCTTGTATTCATCAGATACATCAATGAGCCAATCATCAGGTGATAAATCATGGCATCGACCTTCTCAGATGAAGCATCACTCAGAAGCTTCAAGTTAGATTCCATAGGTGTGGCTATATCCTTGTAGTCCAACATTCTGAATCTCTTCAGAATCTCCAATGCAGACTTTCCTTGCCCAAGGAATATTTCATCTTCACTCTGCCACACCTCCATGCCTAAGAAGTAGTGCATCATACCTAGGTCTTTCATCTCTAACTCTGTAGCAAGTCTCCTCCTTGCATTTTTAATGAGTTCCTATTCTCCTGTCAGAAACAAGTCATCGACATATAGCAGGAGTATCATAGGTCTTTCATCTTCCACCTTGAAGTAGAGGTGGGAATCCACTTTACTCTTGGTAAATCCCAAGCTCATCAAGAAGTTATCCATCCTGTCGTACCATGTCCTCGGTGCTTTTTTAAATCCATACAAGGCCTTTTTCAATTTACACACAGGGGCCTTCCTTTCATTTGTCTCGAATCCCAACAGTTGTTCTATGTACACTTCCTCCTCCACTGCACCTTTCAAGAAAGTTGTTTTGACATCCATCTAGTGTGTTTTCTATTTCATAACTACTGCTAAAGCAAGTATGGTCCTAATGGAAGTGTACCTCTCCACGGGTTCAAATGTCTCTTCATAATCTATGCCTTCTTTCTGTAAGAAACCTCGTGCTACGAACCTTTCCTTGTATTTATTGATGCTACCATCTGCAACATGCTTGATCTTGTAGATCCACTTTGAAGTCACGACAGAATTTTCCTCTGATCTTAGAAAAATAACCCAGACATCATTCTTCATGATTGATTGATATTCCTCGATCATAGCATCCTTCCATTCTTTCTTTTCTGATGCCTCTTCATAGGTGGAATGTTCTTTATCAATGATGTCACACAGTAGAGCCACATAGATATTGTATGGCTTTTCCCTCTTTCTCTCTCTATGTATTCCCTTTGGACCACCATACCTTTCAGCTTCTCATATGATCTCCCATGCCTATTTTGGTTTCCTCTTGTGGGATAATTTTTCAAGGAATGTCTCTACCGGCTCTTGTGGTTCTATCATGTCATGATCTTCATGGTCTTCTAGAATTGCTTCTCCAATTTTCATGTTACAGATTCTTGTCTCTTCAGGTTCCTCGACTTCTTGGATAGGATTCCTCCTGGATCTAAAGTATGTTGAGTCTTCATCAAAGGTTACATATATATGGATGTCAATATTCTTGAATCCTGGGAAGTATATTCGGTAGGCCTTTGATGCGTCAATATATCCTACAACTATACCCTTCCTCCCAAAAGGATTGATCTTGGTCCTTTTCTCCTTTGAGATATGTATGTACACTGAGAAGCCGAATATTCTCAGATGGCTGAATTTTGGTTTCTCTCTTGAGAAAGCCTCTTCAGGAGTCTTATTGTCAAGTACTTGATGAGGAGTACAATTCTGTACATACACAACTATTCTTGTTTCCTCCACCCAAAGGTGCATAAGAATATCCTGGTCATGCAGCATAGATTTTGTTTCCTCCATGATGGTTTGGTTCTTTCGTTCTACAATCCCATTCTGCTAAGGATTGTATGGAGTTCCTAACTCCCTCTTAATCTCAGTATCTCTGCAGAGTTCCTTCAATTCTTCCAAAGTGAACTCTCTACCATTATATGATCGTAGAGTCTTAATCTTCCTATCAGTTTGGTTCTCGACCAAGGATTTATATTCCTTGAACTTAATGAAAAATTCACCTTCCCCTTTCAAGAAATATATCCCAATATTACATGAGAAAACATCTATAAAGGAAACATAGTACACATACCCTCTTAATGAGATAGAAGACATGGGTCCACATACATTTGAGTGTACTATCTCCAGTATTCCTTTAGCCTTGCTCTCACTGCTGGGAAATGTCTTCTTAGCATACTTTCCTGTGAACATCCTTTGAAAAATGCCTTCATGCTTTACTTGGATCTCTGGAAATCCTGAAACTTCTTTGCTTGCCATCGGTAGTGCTCTCTAGTGCACATGTGCAATCCTTCTGTGCCACAATTCACTTGGTTCAATTGACTCATGAACCAATGCTTGTTCAGGATGTCCATTCAGCTTATGCAAGCCTTCATCTTCTTCTTCGATAATTGTTGCATTCTCTAATGTCTTTCCTCTGGGCCACATCAAAACTTGGCCATCGACAAAAGAAACCCTAATTCCCTTTGTATCCCGTCATGTGTTTAGAAGCTCTACTATCCATAAGCCAATCATTGCTTCTGTGTGAGATAGTGCTTGTAAGTGTCGAGATTAGCACATACTCTTCGTCTGAATCATCCTTCTCTCATTTGAATAATTTGTTTGTTGGTTCATCATCTTTGGAAATATGATCATGGTGTCTCCTTTTCCTTATGGGATAGTCTCTTGCAAAGTGTCCCTTTTCATCACAAGTATAGTATTGAACATTTGAAGTATCTCTCTTGGGATTCTTCAGTTCCTTGTCCTTCTTCTTATTGTGATGAAAGTTCTCCTTCTTCTCCTTCTTATTGAATTTCTTCCTGGTTTGAACCATGAGAGCTTGATCTTCAGTTGCTCCCATCTTCTCTTCTCTTGTCACGAGTCGAGATTCTTCTTGTGCACATTATTCTCGAAGTATGTTGAAAGATATTAGCCTCCTTCTTGCACAAATCCCTTGAATGAATGAGTCTCGTGATCTAGGGAGACCATTCAAGTTAGTCATAAAAAAATATCCTTCTTCGACATTCTCTTCAACTGCTTCAAGTTGTTATTTGATTTGAGCAACCCTTATGAAGTGAGATTGAATAGTATCGGAGTTCTTTATATTCACATTCTTGAGCTGGTTCCTCAAAGTCATCTTCTGATTGATGTTGTTTCCTTTGAACATCTTTGTCAAAGCATCATATACTTCATTCGGTGTCTTGAATGCAGACACATGGAGAATGAGTTGATCCTTAATAGAATATGCAGTGATTCTCTTAGTCTTAGCCATGTTTGTCTTATGAGTAGCCTTAGCCTCATCTCCCTATGGTTCTGGAACTTCTTTAGTGATGAACTGATCCAAGTCATTTTCTTCAAGGATCGGAGAGATTCTGTACTTCCATGATCGGAAGTTATCATCCCCTCCAAGATTTTCCTCAAGATGAGTATGGTGAGTCATCTTTTCAAATGAGAACCTCAAATGGAAATAGAAAATATTTAGATCTTACTGATTTGAGGTGTTTGGACTGGTTCCCGAGCAGGATGACCTAGGGGTCATCAATGAAACCTTAATTTTCCAAACTTGGAGTTTGGGAATTTTGTTTGTGTTGCAGCTGCAACAATTCCCAAAATTCCAAAAAAATTTAGAACCCTCCTTTTGCTTGGATTAGTCTGATTTTCTTCTTTGAGTTGGTCCAGTAATGATTTCTCATAATGATTGAGTTGATTTACCACTTGTTTGGTTTCTCCCTCTAGCAATTGAAGTAATCCACTGTATGATCAAAGCTTTATCGCTACCTTTGAATGCATTTGAAGCAGGCCTGAATCGAAAGTTATTTGGTTTGGTCTTCCGCCGTTGCGGATGGATAATTGGTTTTGTCTTTGATTTTCCTTCGATCCGTTGGTTTTCTCATCGGTCGATCTTTTGGTTTACGTCGGAAGGATTTGTCCTTTCTTTCTCCGCCATTGCGGACGGCAAACCACTTCCGCTCCCGATCATTGCTTAAATGTTTCATTTCTACCTCGGCTGAATTTTGGTTTTGCAACAGAAATTTTATCGTTTCTTTCTTCCGCCGTTGCAGAAGGAAAACTTCTTCCTTTTCTGATCAGTCCTTTAACGTTCTTTAAGTCATGGTTTCCACCGTTGCGGCTGGAGTTCTGCTTTCGTTCCGATGTATTTAGGCTCCGACGCGCATTGTGTGCCTCCCGGTTATCCCCGCCGTTGTGGATGGATTTATGGTTTGTCTTTTCACCATTACGGAAAGAAATACGTTTCAGCTTCCAATCCAAAGGTGTTCCGCTTCCGGTTTAAGTCCCGACGTTTCGGATGGCTTCGCGCTTTGACCGTCCTCCATTGCAGAAGAATGCATGCTTTAAACCTTCCGATTAGTTTTGTCTCCGACGTCCGATCCGTTAGTTTTTCCCGCCATGCATGTTTCCGCGGATGGATTAACGCTTTGGCCGTCCGCCATTGTGGAAGGAAGTTTGCTTACAACTTCCAACCCAAAAGCGGTCCGCCATCCGATATTTTACCTGCTGCGAAAGTTTGGCCGTGTGTATATAAATGGGGTCGAGATGTTGGATTGTTCTATCGTTGTTTTTCAATTGCCGTGCTCTGTCGCTATCATGCTGTCGCTCGCTTCCACCCCCCCGGTCCCCGTTTTCGGTACACACAGTCCAGGTGTCTCGACCGAGAAGCTCAACAGGCCTCTCCACGTCGGTTACGCATCTTTTCCAGGTAGGCTCGTGTGCCCTAACCTCATTCTGTTCGAAGTATTTGTTGGCTTGGCCCACGTTGGGTTTTTTTCCTAGGGCCGTTCTCACTCGACCCCCGTTTTACATGCGTATATAGTGGGGAATTTATAGCATAGCTGGTAGTGCGGACGTTTTTTCTCCCATGGTTAGGGTTTTTGCTGCGGTCGTTCTTCTGTTTTACCCCATGATTGCGCTTGTTTATATTGGGGGTTTTGTGGTATTGTTGTTCGCAGTGGAGGCGTTTGACCCATCCGGTGTTTTTGTCCGCGGCCATCCATTTTGCGAGCCTGTGCCGATTGAGTGGGGGTTTTGGTGCAGACGGCCGTTGCACTGTCTGCACCGACTCGCCCTATATGATGATGCTTGGGTAGGATTAGTTTTTCGCGGTCTCTCCTTGTGGGCCTTGGGCTATTTATACCGGTTTAGTTACCCATGTTTCGCGCGGCCTCATTTGGGCTCCGTATCGAACCCCTAGCTTGCTGAAAGGGATATGCCATTACTCTTAGTGAGTGGGCATGGTGTCATTAAGAAACCACGTGACGAAACGACCATAGCGTGCGCAGAAAGCCAGGATGCGTTGCATGTTAATGTAGATTTATTGTCGTCTTGAATGTGGTTGATAGAATTGTTTAATATCCTACAACAGTAGTAGATTGCACATATACTGTATATAGCTATGCTTCATCATGCTAGACATAAACTAAGGCACTGAACACTGCACTTTGTGTTTCAATGGTTCTGTTAGTTAGGCCATTTCAGACCATACATGCATATTTGCTTCATTGAATGATTGCTGATAAAATATAAAGAAAATGGCACACTGCCCATTAATGTATACAAGTTTGTCACTCAGCCAGAAGGGCTTAATGTTACAATTTTATGGCAGGAAGAGCTCACCATGTCAAAGAGACAAAAGAAGAAGGCCCCTGTGGTCGAGGAAGAGCCGAAAGTAGAAGTTGTCACTAAGACAGAATACATATATGAAGATACGAAGTGCATTTCTGGTATTGAACCTGAAAACCAGTGGGGGGGAATATATAGACTGATCACACGAAGAGAGGTTCCTGACATGGGCTTAGAAGAAGAGTCCATATATGCTAACATAGAGAAATCTTCTCTTATGAAGATTGCTACCAGACTAGAGTTGTTCCCATGCTCTGAAGTAATTGGGTGGATTCTACCTCGAGCATATGTCACAACAATGATTCTGGAAGATGTTAACAAACAGGGCTATGCTGCATATAACCCTGGATATGTAGCTCTGGATTACCACCTGCCAGAAGCCCAAGTATTTTTATCTGATGACTGGCTAAACAACATTAGAATGGATCTGGTAGAGACACTTGAAAAGATGTTGTTGCAAGGAAAGAATTACAGATACAGACCAACAGGTGATTACGATACAGCTAGCTTAAGGGCTCCCTATAGGTTCATAGCTTTAATGCTGAACAGGGTTTCTGGAAGAGCACATGGTAGGTTCTTCAAACTAGAATGGATACCCATCATTTTTCATGTTGCAACCCAAGGGACGATTTTCAACTGGGCCAGCATTGCATCAAATAGTCTTTCAGCTTGCTTGGCTGCGGCCTTGGGAGGTGTAGCCCAGAAGAGATCCGAATTTTATATGAGTTCTATACTGATAGACTGTATCTTGTGCAACCAGCCTTTCCCTGGTGTCAGGTGCATCTGGGACAGGGAAAGAATGCCTGTCTATGCTGCTTATAAAACATTGTGGGCACATAAATATCAAAGCCATTATAGAGAAGTCTATGAACACTTCCTTATGCCCTTATACACACTCATTTTCCTTAAGGAGTGTGATTGCATGTCGGAGGAGGCCTTGGAAGTGATAGAGGAATATGCAGACTATTATTTGACTGAAAATGGCCTGTACTTCAGAATGTTTGGAGGTTCAAAAGCACCTTCTTTGCTACCCAAATACGCAACTGATTACATTGTCCACAAGGAGGCAGTGAGACAAGTGTTCTTGGATGGAATAGGCAGCTTTCTGTTTGAGCATAAGAAGAATGCTTACCCTCCTCTGCCCTTCAAATTAGGAAGCTACAAGTTCACTAGGGTGAAAAAAGCTGATGAATTCGTAGAGGAGCTGGAGAGGTTCCATTTTGGCGAGATGCCCTACCACAAAAGTGACTCCCAAGGTAAATTTGCTGAACATTATAAAGAAAACAATGTTCATTTTGAGTATACCCACCATTTTGATAGGGAAGAATCTGTCTTCCGAAATGCCCCGAACATGACAGCACTAAGGAGAAGATTCAAGAAGAAAATCACCACCAAAGGTGGGCAGGGGGATGAATAGGCAAAGGCAGAGGAAGAAGCCAAAAGGAGAAATGAAGAAGCTCAGAGGTTGGCCCAGGGAGCTACAAGATGGCTGCATACAGAAGAAGAAGAGAAAATAAAAGCTTCCCAAGAAGTAGCTGAGAAAGCCCAGGAAGCAGCTAAAGAAGCAAAGGAAGCAGCTAGAAAGGAAGCAGAAGAAGCGAAGAGAAAGCTCGATGAGGAGCTACAAAAGTAGGAAGCAGAAAGGCTGAAGCTGACACAAACTGAAACAAAATAGTCAGCTGCTGATATAAGTGCAAGGCAGACCCAGGAGATGGAAAACCTAGAAGTCCAGGACCCACAAGTGCCTGCTGCCATCACACCTGTGGTCCCCTCACTCAAGCTGGTTCCTTTTGTTCAGAAAAAGGGAGAAGAAATCCCTGACTTCAACACTGTCTTCTATGATCGGGTAACAAAGAGGATAGTAAAGAGAACAGAGAAGAAAGTTGAGGCAGGAAGCCTACCAGGAAAAATGATAACGGATACGACTGTTATGTTAGGAACAAACCAAGATCCAAGATTCACCCTAAGAGCCGGGGTTGCACTAATCAGCGCCTCAGAAGATAACATGGACAAGGTGATGACTGACTTGGAGTTATCTAAGAAATCCTCTGCTCAGTTGAAAGACACCTTGAGGGAAAGAGAGAGAGGAAGGCAATAGGTTGAAGCAAAAGTATGAAGACATGCAGAGGGAGATGAAGGCTTCTGAAGCTGAATTGCAAGCCCTCCCGGTAGAGAGACAGGTTAGAGAAACTACCCAAGAATGCCTAGAGAAAGTACAGAAAGAATATCAAGAGCTGAAGAAAGAAAAGGAGCAGCTGCTGCAAAAGGTTGAAGAGCTAGAAGAGCAACAAAATATTATCTTGCAAGCCAGCGAGTTGCACTCCCAAGAGCAGGAAAAGAAACATCAAGAGTAGATTGCCTCTCTAACAGATGCTCTAGGGGAAGCAAGGGAGCAACAGGTCAACCTCTAGCCATTCAAAGAGCATGTCTTGGCCCAGAAAGCGAAGATGCTGCAGTTACAGACTGCTATAGAGGAGGAGAGGTGCAAAGTCCTGCAGGTAAATAGCCAGTTAGAGGAAATCCTAGACACCTCCTCTTACTTTGTGGATAGATCCCAGGACGTTCTTGAAGTCTTGACTGCCAGAATGGAGAGGCTGGAAAATAATGAAGGAACTCCAGCATCAACATCCTATGACCTCAAGAGGGACTATGAGCTAGTGGAGTTTGCCATCAACACTGCTGAAGACTTCAAGAAGGCTGTTAAAAAGACAAAAGGATTATGCACCGAGTTTTTTAGAAGACTTCTCATTACCTACAACCGGTGCCAGGTAGAGGCCAAGCAGAGACTTGATGTTTTCCCAGATCACAACACCTTTGTGGAGCTGTTGCAGAAGAGATACCAGGAGGAGGAAGCTAAAGTGCAGCATATCAAAGCCCTAGATGAGCAGAACATGAGGAACGAAGTAGACCACTCAGCTGTCAGTGTGCAGCTTTTAGATGACCATCTTCAATTGAGTGCAGCCAAGATAGAAGCTATAAAGAACCATGCTGAGAAATTTGAGATCAATATCTAGTTTTTGGAGCCTTGTGCCTTTGAAGGCATTGCTGCTGAAGCTTCGACATGGAAGAAGTTTCTAGACACCCAAGTGGGGCCCTCCTCGTGAAGGAGTGGTCACTTTTTGTATTTTGTAACGATTTTTGTAAAAACATTTAAGAAAAGGAGAACTTTGGGAGGTGAGGAGTTGGGAAGCCCAAAGGTTACTTTGGGTAGCCCAACGGTCTCACCCTTTTGTATAAATAGAAAAAAATTAGAGGGAAAAGGGGCTTTTTCCCAGTTAGACATAGAAAGGATATTGTAAGAAGAACTATTTCTCTTTGCAATAAAGAAGTATTGTTTGCTTGTTGGAGAAAGATTGGTGGCAATTTCAAATCTTGTACTGTGGAGGGCTGAAAGATGAACTATTTTGTTTTTCCAGCTTTTGTCCATTAACTGTGAGATCGTTCTAACCCTTTGAACCTATGTTCTTGTTTAAATGATTTCTGGTTTATTTTGTGGAATGACCACCATGAGTAATGTATGTTGTTCATAAAACAATTGGCTATCTGATTGCTGAAATATCTTTAATTGTTCATGCATTGTGGGAAGAAATATCAGCTAACTGTAGTTTCTCTTTACATTGCATGTACACATTACTCATAAATAATTTATAGTTTGGCTCCCCGGGGATAGGTAGTTAGATAGGTAGATAGATATATAGTTAGTTCATTTCACTACTGCATATGTGATTCAGATACTTGTGAGTCTAAGACGAGAGGTAAGAACCTGCGCATCACATTGTGATTGCTCCCGGCATCCTAATCGCCCGGTATTGTTAGTTAGACACTTGCATCTCATACATAAAGTCAAAAATACAAAATACATGGTGGACTGGGCCGCAACCGATAAAACCTTTGTTTTTTTACTTGACCTATGGTAGCCGAACCGCAAACCAGATGAATTCCCTATACCAAACAGTCAACGGGCTAGTTGGGAACGTTGACTGGGGAGAATCCCTTTTGGTTGTTGCCTGCGAATTTCTAGGCCTCAACAGTTCTGGCGCTAGAAGGAGGGCCGCCAGTGTATGGCTGGCCTTGGAAACTTATTTTTCCCAAGATTACCCCACCAGCAGATGTTTTGAAGCTTTCAACCTAACCCAGGTACTAATAGGTTTTGGTTCTGCTTACGGTGTTTGCTTAGCACAGAGTCTCGGTCGTTCACCTTACCTTGGCTGGTATAAACATGAATCAGCCCAACCCCTTACCGGCATGGAGAGCTAGATCACCTTTGAACCTTACACCTCCTTTGCATAACCTACCTCAAGCCTTTGACAAGCTATTGCCTAAGTTTGACCCCGAGGAAAGGATTGATGTAGATGACCACTTGCAAAGATTTTATCTAGCATTAGAAGGGCTAAGGGCTAGGGAGTATGAAGATGTGGTCTGTAGACTGTTCCCACACACCCTGAAAGGAGCAGCAGCTTCCTGGTATTTCTGATTGCTAGGAAAACTCTATTCCTGATTGGGAGACCTTCGAAAGGGTTTTCAGAAGTAAATAAACATCCCAAAAAACGCATGATTCATTGATGAAAGGTCTCGGTTTGTTGAGAAAAGAAAAGAATGAGAAGGTACATCATTTTACTCAAATATTTTCAACATACTTAAAGAACTTTTCTGAAGCTGACAGACCCTCAGCCAAGGTTTTAATTGAGTACTATACCTCTGCCCTCGGACCTGAGTTAGCTATGTTTTCCAAGATGAAAGCCAAACCTACATTGGTAGAGACTTATGAAGAGGCCGAAAGAGTAGAGGCTGAGAGGGAAAGTGTAGAAGATTATCCTGATTTACCTGGAGAGAGAGCTACAAACAGAAGAGATTTACTGCTGTCTAAACCTAAAGAGGATCAATCACATGATTATCAGGGAATGCTGAAAATGATGCAGAAGCTATCCAACCAAATAATAGATCTGGAAAAGGAAAGGGACATTCATAAAACGTATAATACCTACTATCCAAAAAGAGAGGATAACAACCAATGGCAAGTCCCTCCACCAAATTTGGCATCAATAAACATAACGGAAGTAGGGGGGGGATAATTTCTGTACTTTTCATCAACAACCTCATTCTGAAAAGAAGTGTCGTCAGTGGTTACATTCAATGACATTGGTGATGAATAAGTTGTTGGACCCTCAATTGACTAAGGACGGTGGTAAGGAGGAAAAGAGAAACCAGATCATGGAGAAACAAGATATTGATAACATGTTTTCATGGAATGGTGTCTCACTGTTTGACACTGAAGAAAGTACTCCCAAATCTGAATGCAGTACATCTACAACAACGAAGGACATGGGTTTAACAATTGAAGACAATGCCATAATTTCGAAGATTACAAATCTGCAGGAGAATGTCAAAAGACAGGTAGAAGTGAAATCTGAGGACAAAACACATAGAGCCAATACCCTCAACCAGGAGGCAGAGCCAACCACTGAGACTATCAAACCTGTAGAAGAACATATTGGTGTTAGTGAGGAAAACTCTAATGAAACCAAAGAGCATGAAGAGGACATACCTACTCAGAACCAACCAGGAGAAGAAGACATTGAACTTGGTTGGGAAGAAAAATATGACACCCCACCTTTTCTTGTGACCCTAGAAATGCTGAATTATAATGTGCATAACTGCTTGGTAGACTCTGGAGCAGCGGTAAATGTTATGCCCCTTGAGATTTGCAAAAAGGATTAATGGATAGCCAGAGTCCACATCTTGTGAAGTCACACAATTAGATAGCACAGGTGTCAAAGTAGTGCGAGAGATGAAAAATGTCCTCATTCGCTTTTCTGCAAACAACAAGATATGTTAATTTATTGACATCATGGTGGATGACATACCAAGTGGATATGGGCTTATTCTCAACTGAGATTGGTTTTCCAGGTTGAAAGGTTATTTTGCTTCAGATTGGTCTCATTTACTATTGCCTCTCAAGGGTACCCCAAATCAGGTTAAAATTTTGAGAGAGCCATACATGAAACATACTGTCACTAGGCTAGGAGAGGGTAATGAATCTGCTGATTCTGTCCTGGGAAACTATCTGACTGAGCTTAAGCTAAGACATCATACCTCAAGATAGGCTAGTTCTATGACTGACAATCAGCCTGATCTCCTTCATTTCCCTCAGGCTAAAAGGGATGACTATAGGAAAGTAGACATGCTTTCAATTTCAAAATTGGCACACCTAGACCATGGTTAAATTTCTCATATCTATGATCCAGCCCACCCCTTAGCTCCCTAGATTTAAATTTTTTCAGGAGTGGGCAGAATATTTCTTTTCTTGTTGTTTTGTACATAAATAAATTGATTTTTTTTCTTTAATGCTTGGTACTATTTTCTTTCTTTAACGCTTTGATGCTGTTTTCTTTTGATTATTTGATTTGATACTGTTTTCTTTTATTGATTTGTTAGCATTTCTTTTGGCTTAGAATAAAGAGGCAAAATTTTGGTTGCAATGGAAACATCAGGGTTCTTAGTTAACTGAAATCTTGAGCAAGGACTGGGATTTAAACATATAATGTCTTCTAGTAGTAGTGTTCCTAACTAGTCATGCATTCATTGAAGTCTTGCTTAACCCTCATAAATAACTCGGAAGTGAAGCAGGTCTGGAATACTATTTCAAGGCTCCATCCATCTCACATATTAAAAGTCCAAGGGGGTGACAGCAAAAGACCCACAGAAAGGAAGCGGGGTAAACAGTATATCATATATAAATGATCCCATGCCACATTTTCAAGAAAGGATAAAAGCTATCAAGAGTCAAAACTCCTTAAAAGGAAACAAGACATGTCAAAGCAAAGTATCAAAAGCATGAATTTCAAATTGCCAAAAGTTCCTCTTCGTCTGTGAGATGAAAAGCTAATTCTTCTCTTACACAAAAGGGCACTATGGGATAGAGGAGCCTGAATAAAATTCAGAAAGAAAGGCAAAGGGAGGACTCACAAGAACTAAAGTTCAAATGGCACAAAAGTGCAATTGGCATGGGAATGAGGAACAAAAGGATAATGCTATTTACTATCTGTTACAATCCTATGGTATCAAAGATGGAAACCACCTAAGGATAGGTAAAATAAACCTCACTTATTAGGCCTCAAAAGAGTTATTCAGACTTGCAATATTTCTGATGTTACCATTTCTCAAAGAATGGACTACTTCTCAATGATTTAAATGCATAGGTTGGCCGGCTTAGGAATACAAACATCTAGGAGTCTTCAACTTTTATTCAGATGGTCTTGCGCTAGGAAGAAGTTAATTCAGAAATATGGGGTTCACCAGGTAGTCACCAATTGTTGCAGCTGCAACAATTCCCAAAATTCCAAAAAAAATTCGGACCCTCCTTTTGCTTGGATTAGTCTGATTTTCTTCTTTGAGATGGTCCAGTAATGATTTCTTGGAATGATTGAGTTGATTTACCACTTGTTTGGTTTCTCCCTCTAGCAATTGAAGTAATCCACTGTATGATCAAAGCTTTATCGCTGCCTTTGAATGCATTTGAAGCAGGCCTGAATCGAAAGTTATTTGGTTTGGTCTTCTGCCGTTGCGGATGGATAATTGGTTTTGTCTTTGATTTTCCTTCTAATCCGTTGGTTTTCTCATCGGCCAATCTTTTGGTTTACGTCGAAAGGATTTGTCCTTTCTTTCTCCGTCGTTGCGGACGGCAAACCGCTTTCGCTCCCGATCATTGCTTAAATGTTTCGTTTCTACCTCGACTGAATTTTGGTTTTGCATCAAAACTTTTATCGTTTCTTTCTTCCACCGTTGCGGAAGGAAAACTGCTTCCTTTTCTGATCAGTCCTTTAACGTTCTTTAAGTCATGGTTTTCGCCATTGCGGCTGGAGCTCTACTTTCATTCCAATGTCTTTAGGCTCCGACGCGCATTGTGTGCCTCCCGATTATCCCTGCCGTTGTGGATGGATTTATGGTTTGGCTTTCCATCGTTACGAAAAGAAATACGTTTCAGCTTCCGATCCAAAGGTGTTCCGCTTCCAGTTTAAGTCCCGACGTTGCGGATGGCTTGGCGCTTTGACCATTTGCTGTTGCAGAAGAATGCATGCTTTAAACCTTCCGATTAGTTTTGTCTCCGACGTCCGATCCGTTAGTTTTTCCCTCCATGCATGTTTCCGTGGATGGATTAACGCTTTGGCCGTCTGTCGTTGCGGAAGGAAGTTTGCTTTCAACTTCCGACCCAAAAGCAGCCCGCCATCCGATCTTTTACCCACCGCGAAAGTTTGGCTGTGTGTATATAAACGGGGTCGAGATGTTGGATTATTCTATCGTTGTTTTTCAACTTCCGTGCTCTGTCGCTATCATGCTGTCGCTCGCTTGCACCTGCCCGGTCCCCGTTTTCGGTACACACAGTCCAGGTGTCTCGGCCGAGAAGCTCAACAGGCCTCTCCACATCGGTTACGCATCTTTTCCAGGTAGGCTTGTGTGCCCTAACCTCATTCTGTTCGAAGTATTTGTTGGCTTGGCCCACGTTGGGTTTTTTTCCTAGGGCCGTTCTCACTCGACCCTCGTTTTACGTGCGTATATAGTGGGGAATTTATAGCATAGCTGGTAGTGTGGACATTTTTTCGCCCATGGTTAGGGTTTTTGCTGCGGTCATTCTTCTGTTTTACCCCATGATTGCGCCTGTTTATGTTGGGGGTTTTGTGGTATTATTGTTCGCAGTGGAGGCGTTTGACCCATCTGGTTTTTTGTCCGCGGCCGTCCGTTATGCGAGCCTAGGCCGATTAAGTGGGGGTTTCGGTGCAGACCGCCGTTGCGTTGTCTGCACCGACTCGCCCTTTATGATGATGCTTGGGTAGGATTAGTTTTTCAAGGTCTCTCCCTGTGGGCCTTGGGTTGTTTATACCGGTTGTGTTACCCGCGTTCTTTCACCCCAGTCGTGTTTGCCTATATGGTTCCGTGCGACCTCATTTGGGCTCCGTATCAAACCCCTAGCCTGCTGAAAGGGATATGCCATTACTCTTAGTGAGTGGGCATGGTGCCGCTAAGAAACCACGTGACGAAACGACCATGGCGTGCGCAGAAAGCCAGGATGTGTTGCATGTTAATGTAGAATTATTGTCGTCTTGAATGTGGTTGATAGAATTGTTTAATATCCTACAACAATAGTAGATTGCACATTTACTATATATAGCTATGTTTCATCATGCTAGACATAAACTAAGGCACTGAACACTGCACTTTGTGTTTCAATGGTTCTGTTAGTTAGGCCATTTCAGACCATACATGCATATTTGCTTCATTGACTGATTGCTGATAAAATACAAAGAAAATGGCACATTGCCCATTAATGTATACAATTTTGTCACTCAGCCAGAAGGGCTTACTGTTACAATTTTATGGCAGGAAGAGCTCACCATGTCAAAGAGACAAAAGAAGAAGGCCCCTGCGGTTGAGGAAGAGCCGGAAGTAGAAGTTGTCACTAAGACAGAATACATATATGAAGATACGAAGTGCATTTCTGGTATTGAACCTGAATACCAATGGGGGGAAATATATAGACTGATCACACGAAGAGAGGTTCCTGACATGAGCGTAGAAGAAGAGTCCATATATGCTAACATAGAGAAATATTCTCTTATGAATATTGCTACCAGACCAGAGCTGTTCCCATGCTCTGAAGTAATTGGGTGGATTCTGCCTCAGGCAGATGTCACAACAATGATTCTGGAAGATGTTAACAAACAGGGCTATGCTGCATATAGCCCTGGATATGTAGCTCTGGCTTACCACCTGCCAGAAGCCCAAGTCTTTTTATCTGATGACTAGCTAAACAACGTTAGAATGGATCTGGTAGAGACACTTAAAAAGATGATGTTGCAAGGAAAGCATTACAGATACAGACCAACAGGTGATTACGATACAGCTAGCTTAAGGGCTCCCTATAGGTTCATAGCTTTAATGCTGAACAGGGTTTTTGGAAGAGCACATGGTAGGTTCTTCAAACTAGAATGGATACCCATCATTTTTCATGTTGCAACCCAGGGGAAGATTTTCAACTAGGCCAGCATTGCATCAAATAGTCTTTCGGCTTGCTTGGCTGCGGCCTTGGGAGGAGTAGCCCAGAAGAGATCTGAATTTTATATGAGTTCTATACTGATAGATTGTATCTTGTGCAACCAGCCTTTCCCTGGCCTCAGGTGCATCTAGGACAGGGAAAGAATGCCTGTCTATGCTGCATATAAAACATTGTGGTCACATAAATATCACAGCCATTACAAAGAAGTCTGTGAACACTTCCTTATGCCCTTATACACACTCATTTTCCTAAAGGAGTGTGATTGCATGTCGGAGGAGGCCCTGGAAGTGATAGAGGAATATGCAGACTATTATTTGACTGAAAATGGCCTATACTTCAGAATGTTTGGAGGTTCAAAAGCACCTTCTTTGCTGCCCAAATACGCAACTGATTACGTTGTCCACAAGGAGGCAGTCAGACAAGTGTTCCTGGATGGAATAGGCAGCTTTCTGTTTGAGCATAAGAAGACTGCTTACCCTCCTTTGCCCTTCAAATTAGGAAGCTACAAGTTCACTAGGGTGAAAAAAGCTGATGAATTCGTAGAGGAGCTGGAGAGGTTCCATTTTGGCGAGATGCCCTACCACAGAAGTGACTCCCAAGGTAAAGTTGCTGAACATTGTAAAGAAAACAATGTTCATTTTGAGTATACCCACCATTTTGATAGGGAAGAATCTGTCTTCCGAAATGCCCCAAACATGACAGCACTAAGGAGAAGATTCAAGAAGAAAATCACCACCAAAGGTGGGAACGGGGATGAACAGGAAAAGGCAGAGGAAGAAGCCAAAAGGAAAAATGAAGAAGCTCAGAGGTTGGCCCAGGAAGTTGCAAGATGGCTGCATACAGAAGAAGAAGAGAAAATAAAAGCTGCCCAAGAAGCAGCTGAGAAAGCCCAGGAAGCAACTAAAGAAGCATAGGAAGCAACTAGAAAGGAAGCAAAAGAAGCGAAGAGAAAGCTCGATGAGGAGCTACAAAAGCAGGAAGCAGAAAGGCTGAAGCTGACACAAACTGAAACAGAACAGTCAGCTGCTGATATAAGTGCAGGGCAGACCCAGGAGATGGAAAACCTAGAAGTCCAGGACCCACAGGTGCCTGCTGCCAGCACACCTGTGGTCCCCTCACTCAAGCTGGCTCCTTTTGTTCAGAAAGAGGGAGAAGAAATCCCTGACTTCAACACTGTCTTCTATGATCGGGAAACAAAGAGGATAGTAAATAGAACAGAGAAGAAAGTTGAGGCAAGAAGCCTACCAGGAAAAATGATAACAGATACGGCTATTATGTTAGGAACAGACCAAGATCTAAGATTCACCCTAAGAGCCGGGGTTGCACTAATCAACGCCTCAGAAGATAACATGGACAAGGTGATGACTGACTTGGAGTTATCTAAGAAATCCTCTGCTCAGTTGAAAGTCACCTTGAGGAAAGAGAGAGAGGAAGGCAATAGGTTGAAGCGAAAGTATGAAGACATGCAGAGGGAGATGAAGGCTTCTGAAGCTGAATTGCAGGCCCTCCAGGTAGAGAGACAAGTTAGAGAAACTACCCAAGAATGCCTGGAGAAAGTACAGAAAGAATATCAAGAGCTGAAGAAGGAAAAGGAGCAGCTGCTGCAAAAGGTAGAGCAACAAAAGATTATCTTGCAGGCCAGCGAGTTGCACTCCCAAGAGTAGGAAAAGAAACATCAAGAGCAGATTGCCTCTCTAACAGCTGCTCTGGGGGAAGCAAGGGAGCAACAGGTCAACCTCCAGCCATTCAAAGAGCATGTCTTGGCCCAGAAAGTGAAGATGTTGCAGTTACAGACTGCTATAGAGGAGGAAAGGTGCAAAGTCCTGCAGGTAAATAGCCGGTTAGAGGAAATCCTTGACACCTCCTCTTACTTTGTGGATAGATCCCAAGACGTTCTTGAAGTCTTGACTGCCAGAATGGTGAGGCTGGAAAACAATGAAGGAACTCCAGTAGAACTACCGTCAAAGGATCAACATGCCCTCAAGAGGGACTATGACCTAGTGGAGTTCGCCATCAACACCGCTGAAGACTTCAAGAAGGCTGTTAAAAAGACAAAAGGATTATGCACCGAGTTTTTCAGAAGACTTCTCATTACCTACAACCGATGCCATGTAGAGGCCGAGCAGAGACTTGATGTTTTCCCAGATCACAACGCCTTTGTGGAGCTGTTGCAGAAGAGATACCAGGAGGAGGAAGCTAAAGTGCAACATATTAAAGCCCTGGATGAACAGATCATGAGAAATGAAGTAGACTATTCAGCTGTCAGTGTGCATCTTTTAGATGACCAGCTTCGATTGAGTGCAGCCAGGATAGAAGCTATAAAGAACCAGGCTGTGAAATTTGAGATCAATATCCAGTTTTTGGAGCTTTGTGCCTTTGAAGGCATTGCTGCTGAAGCTTTGGCATGGAAGAAGTTTCTAGACACCCAAGTGGGGCCCTCCTTGTGAAGGAGTGGTCACTTTTTGTATTTTGTAACGATTTTTGTAAAAACATTCAAGAAAAGGAGAACTTTTGGAGGCAAGGAGTTGGGAAGCCCAAAGGTTACTTTGGGTAGCCCAACGGTCTCACCCTTTTGTATAAATAGAAAAAACTTAGAGGGAAAAGGGGCTTTTTCCCAGTTAGACATAGAAAGGATATTGTAAGAAGAACTATTTCTCTTTGCAATAAAGAAGTATTGTTTGCCTGTTAGAGAAAGATTGGTGGCAATTTCAAATGTTGTATTGTGGATGGCTGAAAGATGAACTATTTTGTTTTTCCAGCTTTTGTCCATTAACCGTGAGATCGTTCTAACCCTTTGAACCTATGTTCTTGTTTAAATGATTTCTGGTTTATTTTGTGGAATGACCACCATGAGTAATGTATGATGTTCATAAAATAATTGGCTATCTGATTGTTGAAATATCTTTAATTGTTCATGCATTGTGGGAAGAAATATCAGCTAACTGTAGTTTCTCTTTACATTGCATGTACACATTACTCATAAATAATTTACAGTTTGGCTCCCCGGCGATAGGTAGTTAGATAGGTAGATAGATGGATAGTTAGTTCATTTTACTACTGCATATGTGATTCAGATGCTTGTGAGTCTAAGACGAGAGGTAAGAACCTGTGCATCACATTGTGACTGCTCCCGGCATCCTAATCTCCCTGTATTGTTAGTTAGACCCTTGCATCTCATACATAAAGTCAAAAATACAAAATACACGGTGGATCGGGCCGCAACCAGTAAAACCTTTGTTTTGTTACTTGACCTACGGTAGCCGGACCACAAACCGGACGGATTCCCTATACCAAACAGTCAACGGGCTAGTTGGGAATGTTGACTGGGGAGAATCCCTTTCTGTTGTTTCCTGCGAATTTCCAGGCCTCAACAGTTTGGAAAGAAATATGCACCTCCTTGAGGCAATTTGTTCAGCTAGGTCACTTTTTGAAAACTGAGGTGGGGAGCGTCCGATACTTGATGCCCTAGTTCTTCTTGGCATAGGTGACAGGGTCAAAAATGAAACTTCGCCAATTCAGAAACTGTCTCCACCAAAATATGCGCCCTACTGAGGCGAGTTACCCTAGCCCTCTTTTCTTAGTGATCTGTGGAGAGAACAACTTGAGCTAGGGAGCCGTAGTTTCTGCATCTACACAATGTCTTCTTTCAGAGAGGGTCTGATCCCATGTTATTTTTTCTTAAGATCTGGTTAGATTATCTAGGATATTTATCTGAAATAATAAAAAGTACAACAAGATGCATAAGATATAAAAGATACATGAGACACAAATATTTTCACCAGGGAAACCATAAAGGAGAAAACCCCACAAACTTCCTCATAATAGTAAGATGATCAAAAGCAGTAATAAGAAATATTTAGTATCTATCTATCTCTCCTCCTCTGTCTCTCTTTCTCTCATGCAAACATGAGAGTGTGAGGAGTGTGTATAAATGAGGGAGAGCGGCTCCCTATTTATACCCTTTCAAGTCACTGACTAAACATAATACTGGGGCCCACATGTCTTCCCTAACAAGGTAGACTTGTCCCATAGAGACTCCAAATACACGTTACATGATGTTACACTGGGGACTATTGCCCCGACTTACAACAGAGGTTGTACCTGAAGGTCTAGACGCAATTCAGACTTCCCGCAAGGGGGTAACACACATCCCCAATGGGGGTACAACAAAATACAATGATAATATACATCAAAATATCTTCTGGAGTTACAAATACATCAACAATTAGAGCTTGTATTCCTCCTATGATCCTTAAACTACCATGGATATTCCACTAGAATAGTTCTTCACAATGGATGTCACAACTTAATTCATTGTGTTAACTTATTTCCATAAAATGCTACATACCATGGAACTGAAAGGAAACTAGAGAAAATAACAATCCACATAAATAACACAAGATATACCGTTGGAAAACCCATTGAGGGAAAAAAACCATCTAGAAGTGAGGATTATGCCTTGCTCTTTTCTTCTCCAACATGTAATGCAAATATAAAGAAAACTGTACTCTTTATAATGTTACCTATGACTTTGCAGCTTAAATGGATACTAAAGTATCTCCTACTTCCTATGTTATGCTCTAATATACATTCCCATTTTTCCCCAGGTATGAAATAATACAATAATATTATAAGAATTAAACCCCTTCTTTTCCTAATGGTCTCGTATTTAACATAGCTCAATAGCCATATAGGGTTAGTTGTAGGGATTTAACATAGCTCAATAGCCTCAACTCTCTATTAGGGTTAAGTTTTTGGACCTTCAATAATGTTCTTGAAATTCCACATGTGACTAGATTTGCATGTGTGAGAATTGAGAGTTGATGTGGAATCCACTCGGTACCATGATGGTCAATTAGATAGGTCGACTTTGTGAGATGCATAACTTCCTTATACGAACTCTGATTGAGGTGATTCTTGAATTGTTGGAAAGGTATCATAGTGTGGAATAGCTTCAATAGGTTTGGAACAAGAGATAATCTTTTGACCCCAAAAATCATCGTTTAATCCCTCAAATAAGTCTTAGAATGTTCTACACCCCAAATCTCGAAAGCGAGAGTTGCCCCTAAAATGGTCCCTACAAGCCAATTCATCCAATCGTTCCACCAAGAAAACAACAAAATAGATGAAAAATTGTATATTAATCCATTTTAGTGTCATCCTACATTGGTTAGCATTTATGGTAGAACTAATGCAATGATATTTACCACTCACAACACCTCTGGATATGAATGTATGTATACAAGGTGCATCAATAAACTCAATTAAATCTTCAATCAATTGTACACATTTGTGACTATATTAGATTGTGGATTACATTTGTGACTATGTTAGATTATGGAGTACACTGAATATTAGGGTACACTTATACCTTCATATATTGATTGGGTTCTCACTTGATTAATTAGTGTGCACTTAATGTTATATTATTAACTCTGCAAACTTTGTTAGAGGAACTGCCTATCCTTGTTGGTGAACTCTTCCTCAAGAAATCATGTTGAATCTTCTTCATATAAGTATATGTTTCTCTTGAAGATGTGACAATTGTTATTTCTTATTTGGAGTTGTAGTTGGTTTTATGATATTGCACTTTATTATTTCCCACTTGATGAAAATTAAATTTATTGTTTGCATGTTAAATTTATGGATTGATATGCTTGTTATGGTAAATAATCAAAACATCATCATTCTTACAAATTTATTTTGTTGTTGTGACTAAAATTATAAACAAAGAATAACTATATATTATAAACATAGTTATAACCTTTTTTTTTCCCTTATAACAAATGAATTTGCTAAATTTCATTTTTTTTGGGAAAACAAAATCTATAATTGATTTGAAGAGCCACAAAGGTATTAATTAATCTTTAATAGTTAGATCTTCATTAAATATCATTGCATGCTCAAGAGATCCCAACACCCACAAAATCACTTTTAAAGGTTTATTCCCCAGGGTTCAAAGGTTTGTTCCCCAAAGGACTAATAAGTAGGACACAATGAGAATCATGAAAACAATGAAGGAATGAAGATATGAATAGTAACCTTATTAATAGATTTATTTTCTCTAACATCAATGGTAGGAATAGTTATGGAAACACCAATAAAATAATGATTCAAGACCATTCTAGATGTTTTTTATTCACTTCACCGAAAACACATTAAGGTCTTCATGTTTTTGTCTTAAAGTTTAAAGTGTTATGTTAAGGCTACAACTATGTTGAAGATGGAAGAAAGTCAAGTTACTCCTTTCCAACATCATAAATGTGATTTTATGATGATATGTGAATCTTAAGGCTGATTCATGGAATATAAAACATATGAAGGTGTTCTTCATTAAAAATAAGTAATGTTTATTATTGAAAAATATAGTGTAAATTTGATATTCAAGGAAAATGAGCCTTAAATATTTAAAGAATAACTATAAAATTTAGAATATATTATGAAGGAGTGATGAGTGGAGAAAAATTTAAGGATCTATATTTATCTTTTTAGTATATAAATCTTGAAGAATCTTACATACTCTTAAAATGCAAACTATAAATGTTTTTATGACATTAATTTTTCTCACAAATTCTCCAAATTTTTTTAGATTTTATGTGATTTCTAAAGCATTTTGATATTTTTTCAAGTCAAATAATTATCTCTTATAAAAATACAAGCAAATATTCATCTTGAATTTGTGATTTGTGAATCATTAATAAGAAAACACAACCAAAATGAAATTAGTCCTTAATTTTGTTCCAAAACTATCGAGAACGAGAACATGATGAGAAAACATTGAAGATGGCATTTCTAACTTGCATAAACAAATTATTTTAATGTAGTTATATATAATGGGAAAAAGTAATTTGTCTATTTCCTCCCTTAACTAAATAGGAATTTAATTAACGAAGTTAGCTTTAATCCAACTTTAAGTTGGTGTTTATTTAGTGAGAGTTGATTTGTTACTTATCATATTCCAGATAAATGTACACATTCATCTAGTATTGTAATGCAGTGTCTAGATAGATACATAAAATTGACCATAAACTTCATTTAATAGAGTTAAAATATTATGATATAGGTGTTTTTTTTACATTCATGGTGATTTAATAGTTTCAAGGTAGTAATCTTTTAGTGTTGTGTGGATACTACTTGTCGTATCACATTGATCTCATCTCACTTAGCTTGTTAGGCTATGGTTTTTTAGCAATAAGAACAAGGAATCTTTTAAGGGTTCATAATTTTATTAAAGCGTAGAAACATCGGTGAATCATACTAATTCTTAAATTTCCAACTATAAAATGTTTGGTGATATTTTTGTAAAACTACTAAATTTTTTAAGAATTTTATATAGTTTCTAGACAATTTGGATGATTTTTAGAGTAAAATTTGTTATCCTATGGAATTTGGGCAAATCATTTTTGAAAAAAATAGAAATCGATAATACTTTTCTTTGAAAAATCCCCCTAAAATTAGCTCATGGTATAAATGCTGGTCCTAAAATTTTCATTGAATAAAAAGAGAACATATATCCTTTCTATCCTTCAATAAAGAAATCTAGAAAAAAACTTGTTGGAAACCTGTCAAGGAAGCTGGAAGAAACTGGAGTTGGAAACCTGTCAAGGAAGCTGGAAGAAGAAGAAGAAGGCACATTCGCCGAATCAGGCTCGCAGGCCAAAGATGGCACACCCGCCAA
>LPNX010207391.1:240436-261802 GCA_001517045.1 Pseudotsuga menziesii
TTCAGCACATAATAGTCTAAGAGTTTTATACTTAGATAAATAGTCTTGAATGCAAGAAAAATCATTTGGATTCAAGGTAAGCAACTCATTCTCAAGTTGATGACCCCGAATTTCATTGTGTTTACCAAACACAGATTCCAACTTGTCCCAAGCTTTATCGGGTTCATCAAGGTCGGATATGTGGAATCGCAAATCAGTAGAGATTGACATCCCAATCAATCCACGAGCTTCATCACATCTATTTGCCCATTTAATTTTCTTATCATCATCAGTGGGTTCTGTTTCTTTCCCTGAGGTTATCCTGAAAAGTCCCCTACTTCGCAGAACATCCTCCATACGATATTTCCATGAGAAATAGTTAGAACTTGTAAGTATGATATCACAAGGGGCGGCCATACTGTAAAATAATGGCTGAAAGAACAGAAACTAACTGTTTAGATGCAAAGAGCTCGAAAAAATATGCGGTTTTAAAAAAACGGCACTTAAAACGGATTCCGGATGATGAAGTTATGTTTGATCAAAGGAAATGTTGAAGATGTCCCCAATAGTGACGTGGCAGATATTGACTTGACCAGTTAAAAAAAGAACCCCCCTCTTCCAAAGATCTACCTTTGACAATCACTTTTACAATAAAGTTGCTTTGAAGTGAATCACTTTTGTAGAGTAAGTGAGATTCACTTTTACAATAATGTATAGTGCGGCAATAATTTAAAAGACTTAAGTGACGCACTTTTATTTTATTTTATTAATGTGAGATGCACTTTTACAATAAAGTAACTTGAAAATAGAAATTGCATGCACTAAAAAGTAACTTGATGAGACTTGAACTCAATACTTATCAAGATGTAAAGCAACTTTGGACCAAGTGAGCTAAGTTTAAAAGGTACGTAAAAGTATGGAAAGAGGAAGGGGGCTTTTTTTTTTTTTTTTTTTTTCTCTCTCTTGTTTTCCGTGCTTGCTTTCCTTTCCTGCAAATCACAAAAAAACGAAAAACAAAAAAAAACTTTTTCCGCACAATGGGGTTAGATCTTGGTTAGCTTACCCGGAAAGTCTAAATTTTCAAGTTTTCTCGCTGTTTCTGATTTGCCGTGATCGCACAAGGTGCACGGCAAAGAACATACGTAGCCGAGAAGACAAGAAAAAAAAACTTTCCCTCACTGTTTCTGATTTGCCGCGATCGCGCAAGGTGCACAGCAAAGAGCATACGCATCCAGGGAACACAACAGTCCGAGACTAAAACAAAAAAATATCTAATAATAAACTGATAAAATATGAGATATTTAAAAAAAACAAAACCGTCACTGTAACATTATACCTTCAGATTTGCCGAAATTGGTGTTTCTGGAACAAACGGAAATAGTTTTCGGTGAAACGAAAACTATTTCCTAATGGAAACGGCGCTCCGGACGCAATGGAACAGCTCCCACATGCCACAAATGCACAGAAAAACCAGAACCAGAAACCCTTTTAAAGTTTCGGCAACACCGGTTCCAGATCTTGATCAAAACCGAAAGCGGCTCTTCATAAAAGTTCTGATACCATGTTAGGGTACACAGGGTACTCCCAAAGGACCGAACACCAAGAATAGCCACTTCACACAAACAGATCACAGATCAATACACCAATGTGTGTCACGTGGTTAAAACCCTCGAGAGGGAAACAGTCCACGGCCCCGGCCAAATAGCTACTTCGGAGCAATTTATTATGCAAAAGAAAGAAAGTTACATGAGCTTCTCATAATCGATCAACTAGCCAAGGACCCTCTATGCTCTTTAAATAGAGATCATAGACCAATCGGGTGTTAAGCCACGGATCAATGGTAGGTATGATCTAAGAGAAGTTGAACCGTCGGATCACTCTATGTCTAGAACATATCGTGACCGTCGGATTAGAATATTTACAAATGCATACTAATGCATACTAAAGAAACACACTTTTACCTAACGGATATATTACACAAGTTGATCTTAACTAACTCCTAAGTGTCTAAATATCCTAACACATAGTACCTTTAAAGACCCCTCTCCAAGTTCATGCCAAAGGTGCTCCATGAGGTAATATTCTTGAGCTTGAACTTGATATCCCTAATATCAAAATTGATGACATTATCAAAATATGCAATTGATAGAAGAAAAAAAATTTGTCACCTTTTTACTACAAGCTTATATTACATATAAACATTAACATATTCAAATATACTAAACATAACTATCATATAAGTTATATAATTCATTGACAAACAAATTAAAGCCAAAAGGTAGTGGTAAGAGAGTAGTTGAAATTGATGAAATTGTCTTATTCGAAGCATGCTTTAGTCAATGTGTTAGCTCTCCCTTAGCCAATTGGTTTGTCGTCTTTCTTTCACTACCCTATATGTATATAACATAACAAGCTTGCATCTTATTGATCATGTGTAAAATCAATTATATCAAAAAGCATCATAGGATCTTCTTGTTTGCTTGATAATATTTTTTATAACTAAAACTTCCTTTAAGGTGGAAATCATGTTAAGTTGGTGTGGGTTTTCACCTTACCCACAATCTAGTTTTAGAGAATCTTCATGCAACATGGTTGGAGATCTTCACTACTATTGCCTATAGGAAAGTTTCCTTATTTCTAGTAGCATAATCAAGATTTGTTGTAACTTTTTATTTATTTTTTATTATAATTATGAAGCTTATTTAGTCTTTGTTTTATGGCTAATTGTTCTTATATGAGGTTGCTTCTAGGATTCTCTTGTAGTTCCATTCAACTATGTGCAAGGATGTTGGCACATTTCCATGTTACATATATCATATACATGACATCGATACTTGTTGGAAATGAAGTTAGGATACTGAACATAGCTACAATTTGGTTTCACTTCTTTGTGACAATGCCCAGTGTATATTAGTGTCCTTTCCAAGAACACATATCTAACTGCATTGATTGATTGGACATGATTAATGAATAAATGAAACATTGCCTCTACAAGTTCTTTTCAATTCATACTATTAGTCATATTGTGGTACATGCAGTAGATATTTATGTGTTTAAGATTTTACAAATCCAATTTATCACAATTCTTAATATTAGTCATATTGTGGTGCATGCAGTAGATATTTATGTGTTTAATATTTTACTAATCCAATTTATCACACTGACAATTTTGTCACCTCAAAGTTAGAGAGTTCTCTCTTTATTCCTAGTATTTTCAATAAATATGTCCCTTTCTTTTATTTTCCTTCTTAAATTCAATTTTACCGATTCCATTCTTAAATTTTTAATTAAATTACCCCCCCCCCCACACACACAAAAATAAAAAATTAACCCCTCCTTTCTATATTAACTCCTCCTCCCATCCTCTTGTATTTCATTATGATATTAATTACATTTTAATGTCAAAACTCCCTCCTTAACTTTAATTCATTCTCTAATCTTATTTTTATCATAATTAATTAATTAATTTTGCACAAATTAATTAGTTTTATATTTTTATCAACCCTAATAATCATATCAATTTCCCTAATTTACTCATACGTTACAATTCTACCTAATTCATTTATCAATTTAAAACTTTCTTCATGTGTTTTATTAACAAGTTTTATCCCTTTTTATCTTGTGTCCTTTCCCTTGGTATTTTCTAAATTTGTTTACCTAATTTTTTAACAGTTATTTCCCTTGCATTTATATACATAGCTTAATCACGTTTCTATCCTTTAGCAACTTCATTGTGATTCTCTAAACATGGGTGGAGTGTCCCCTCGACACACCGGTTTCAAAGCTATAGCACAATAAATCTAAAAAAGTAATGATGCAATGTCTAACCACTATGAAAGCATCCATACTTAATATAGGTCCCTACTTGCTAAATCTCCTAGTTGGTATTGAATGCTACTCTTAATTAATCTGCGTGCCATCTTGGGTGAAGAAAAGAGGTGTATCATAATATGCATAATTGGTTGTCTCCCTCTCCTCCATTCTTATAAATTTCTATTGGGTTATCATTTCTCTAACGTCCTCAAGGAATTTTCCCTCATATGCTTTGGTGAGTTCCTCAATCATCTTCAAGTATAGTTTTTGTTTCCTTTTTTTGGGTTAAGGGTGAGTTATTTCTTAGTCTTCATCTTGTAATTCTCATAATTGGTGGAGATATTACTATCCCCTGACTCCCTTTATTTGTAATTCTGTCTCTTTCTTTTGATAATTTAAAGGGAGGACTCGACTTCTTGAGATGATTCATTTTTTTATTTCTAATTTCTAAATTATCTATGTTTAGACTATGGCAACATTTAAATTATTTATTGGTCCATCTTTGCGATAAATCGGTTAAAATCTTTAAGATGGACTAAGGAATTATCAAAATGTAGACACCAAAGTGAAAGCTAAAAATATAAAAATTTTGATAATTCATCTCGTCCATTATTTGGTTTTTCAAAAGTTTAATGAATTGTTTCTTCTTATTCATCTTTGATATTTCTCATATTCTAGTGTTGAAATTCTAATTTTAGTTTGGATCAAACTAGAGGTAGGTTATGGACATTTCATTTTCATGTTTTCTTGTTTCCTTGAAGTGTTTCCTATTAACAACATTCCTTGAAGTATCTCCTCTTAATAGCATGCAATATTTGGTGTTCATACTTTGACAAATATTTTTTCTTCAATCTTACTTTGGAGTGGCACCCTTTGTAATCTCATCTTGAAACATTGTAAATGACTTTGTATAGACCAGACATACCAAGCTATTTTTTGTGTTTTTATTTAGACATTTAACATCAAATATTTTTCATTTCATCTTATTCACATTATTGATATATGTATGTATATGTGTACACAAATATCTCTTCCAATACTCACTATAAGAGATTCACCTTGGATTCTCTTGATGCAAAAACTATGAAAATCACTTCAAAGTTCTCACATAAGCTATTATAATATTGTATAGTGTTAGCACCACACTATCATGTTGGAATGGTAGAACATTGATTTGCACAACCCTCTCCCTCTATAAAAGTTTCATCATGAAATTCATTACAAATTTAAGATTTATGGGCATTACTCTTCACAATCACTTGTCAAGAAAGCCAAGAATGAATATTTTTGTGTGATGGAGTTGTGATCCATTACACTGCATTGTACTGACTAGCTCTTTATGTGTTGGATGAGCATCAACATCAACATGATCATGCTACTAAGAAAGCACTCATATACTCTATGATCTATTGGATTGTGTTGTCCCTAGGAAAAGATAGGAAGAATTCAACCATAATTCTACTCGAGAATATGAAGGGTTTGGTTGCATGACAGAGGAAGCTGCGAGGAAGGAAGAACTACGACAAAAGAAGTAGTTGTAGAGGAAGCTACGATAGAAGAAGTAGTTGTAAAGGAAGTTGCGAAAAAAGAAGTCGTAAGGGAAGACTTCACGATAGAAGGGAAGTGGCGACAAGAGCAGCTATGACGGAAGGAGCCAAGATAGAAGAAGACGTGCATCGAATGAAAAGGACATCCCAAGAAATCATGGGTAAGAAGTTAGTTAGGATAACACATGCTTTGGGGAATAAATCATCTTTGTATTTTGGGTCGATAGTCACCTAATGACAGTTGTAACTAAATGTAGGAGAATAGGAATGGAAACCTATCGGACAACAAAATAGAGTCAGTTGATTATGACATGTAAGAGTCTATAAAAGGGAGAACCCAAGATGTGTGCAGGTTTCTCACCTAGGTATGTGTCGGCTCTTGTCTATGAATAGTTGTAGAGTTGTAGAGAAGAAAGTCAATCCAGGCTGTGTATGGATCGATAGTAGAGTGAAGGAGAGAAAAACTCCAAATACCTAAGACTATAGAACATGAGAGGAGAGAAGTCTGTATATATTGTAGAGAAGATCTAGAACACAATCTGTAAGCTGAGTGCATAGACGAAAGGTGATATATATTTCTCATGCCATAGGAAGAGTGCCTTTGTGGTTTTTCCCATATGGGTTTCCACGTTAAATATTGTCTCAATATGTATTTGATGAATATGTCTATGTTGAATGAATGTATGATGTGAATAAGTAGGTATGAATATATTGACTAGCATTTTCATATGAATGAGGTTTTAGATGCATGTGTCACACTATTGGTAGATAGAATCTGTGCTAAAGATTTATACTAATTGTTGTAATATTTGTTGACAAACAAGTAGAGTAAAATATCTTGAATGAATAGAATAAGAATAGGAAACACACCCCCCGAATTTGGTCGAGCATGCTAATAAGGTGCCAAGGAAGAGGAAATCCCCAAACAACTACAAAAACCTAGTTTTGGCAGTTACCCATGGAGATATATTGGGTAGGATTGCATCTACGTCATAGGTGTTGTTGACTAAGCCTTCCTCTATTGGGCCGATATCTCGGGCTTTGTTGATGGACAACCAAGGGTCTGAACCTGGTTCGAAGGAGGAAACATTAACAAATGGTTCCATTTCCAAGACTTGAACCCGTGTCTCTCGAGTGAGAGTCGAATATCCTAACCAAGATACGTTTGGGACCAAAAAATACAAGAATTTTTATGGGCATACCGCACAGCTTATAAGAAATTGATAGGTTGAACTCCATTTCTCCTGGTGTGTAGACAAGAGGTTGTGATTCCAATGGAATATATTGTACCCATCCTAAGGATTGTTGCAATCACAGAGATGACATATGTCGATGCTGTCGAAGAAAGACTCTTGCAGCTTGTGTAGTTGCAAGAAGATCGTTTTGTTGCAGGATATCATAAAAATGTTGAGAAAGAAGGACAAAAAGTATGGCATGATCGACACATCAAGAATAAGCGATTTCAAGTTGGAGGACTTGTTCTTCTGTATGATAGCAATTTTTTAAAGCATTCGAGAAAGCTTAAAACACACTAGCTAGGACCATATATTGTAATGGATATCATTGACGAAGGATCAATGCAATTGCAAAAATTGGATGGAACACCTTTCTGAGGATTGATGAATGGAAGTCGGCTCAAGCCTTATCAGGATAGTCATAACTTGGTCGACTGTATATATATATATATATATATATATATATATNTGTCTGGCATAGAGGAGAAATGACAGTGAAGACAATCTATCTCTCGCACCGAAATAAATTTGTCGAAGGTTGCATATAGGTCATAGGAAGACTATTGTTGACATAAGATGAGCTGGAGTTGCAGAAATGATAGTTGGCTATAATGAATTCAAAGTCTCGATCGATTTTGACAACGTTCTTTTTGGTCACTTCTGTCATTATTGCACAATAAATACCACTGATGTGCCAGATGAGTGGCAACATGTGTAGAGGTTTCTTGATAATCATTCGAACAATCAAACCATGTGAAGAAAAGGACAACTATCTTTACATTAATTTCCCACTCGTGTGGAGGACCGACTAATTGAACGGCTAGATGTTATCACCTTCGCGCCCAAGTTTTAGTTCATTCTACTGCATTCAAGAGAGAGTATTCCATTGTTGTCTGCAACTGCAAGAGACAAAGTGAGTTTTTCGTAGAGTATGATTATTTCCATTTCCAGTATAATCACAATTGTAGAATCCGGTGTCGTGAATGCATCACCCATACTCATTATGGAAGACAATATCATATATAGTCCATTGAAGGCCATGCTTGCAGAAGAAGATGAATAGTTTCCATTCATCCCTAAAGTAAGGTTGAGACCATACCCACCTGGCATGTACTTGAAGAGGAAATGGAATAGTATCTCTAAGAAACTAGTAGCACCATTCCTGGGAGACGAAGAAGAAGCATTTGAAATTAGGCTACCAGCTGATATCCAAAACCAGTTGATGCACCAAAGAGAAGAATCACAAAAATGCAAAGAATCCAATAGTAAAATCAGGCGTTTCAAAAAAGAGTTCAGGTAACGGTAAATAACGATGAGATCCTGCGACATCGTATTCATATTTACAAGAAGCACATGATATATTTGGTGATGTCGATGAGCTTAACAATAAGCTCAAGATATATTTGGTGATGCTGACGAACTTTTCTCTCATCGGTCCTAACATTCTAAAGAAGTAACCTTTCAATGCTCGAAGAAATAAGGAAAATAACAAAATAGGATGCGAAGAAGATCAAAGAGGCAGAGGCACTATGTACTAAGGAAGTCTAGCAAGTTTCTCAGACATGGAAAGAATTGATCGACGATGAAGAATTAGAGAAATTCATAGATTAGTTGTACACTGCTGAGACAGAGGTGAATCAGGAGAAGAATGAGATGAAGAAACTGTCCTTAGCACAAAAAACGGCTAAGGCAGTTGAGATGAAAAAAGTACAGCAACAAGTTGCAACACTGCAAACACAATAGCAGAATCACGCTAATAGGGTCGCAGAATTATAGCCAGAGGAAGAAAGATTTACAAGTAGGATTCAAACTGTACACTAGAAAGTGAAACAAGAATTAGAGTCAGCAATACTTACAATGCCATAACACATCAGTTTCGACCTTTTGGATATATTGAAGAAGAAGGAAGTAGAAGTACGGGAGGAGACCACGCAGATAGTGAAAATCTTCCAATATTTTCAAAGTAAGGTCATCACAACACAAGTTTCAGACTAGTGTGGCTCAGGACGAGCCACGGGTGAGTGTTGGGGGCATGTTGGCCCTAGGAAAAGATAGCCAGAATTTTGTTCAGGAATATGAAGATTCTGGTCACACGACAGAGGAAGCTGTGACAGAGGAAGAGCTACGACAAAAGAAGTAGTTGTAGAGGAATCTACGACATAACAAGTAGATGTATAGGAAGATAGGAAAGAATAATTAGTTGTAGAGGAAGTTGCAACATAAGCATTTGCGAGGGAAGAGTTCACAACATAAGGGAAGTCGCGACAGTAGAATTTGCTACAAAAGAAGCCACGATAAAAGAAGACATGCAGTGGATGAAAAGGACATCCCGAGAAATCATGGGTAAGAATTCAGTTAGGATAACACATGCTTTGGGGAATAAAGCATCTTTGTATCCTGAGAAATCATGGGTAAGAATTCAGTTAGGATAACACATGCTTTGGGGAATAAAGCATCTTTGTATTTTGGGTTGATAGTTCCTCCTGACAATTGTAACTGAATGTATGAGAATGGGAATGACAACATGTCAACTAACATAATAGATTAGGTTAATTACGACATTTAAGAGTCTATAAAAGGGAGAACCCAAGTTGTGCGTGGTTTGCTTTCCTATATCTCTATAGGTTCTTGTCTGTGAAGATTTGTAGAGTTGTAGGGTTGTAGAGTTGTATAGAAGAGAGTCAATCCAGGATGTGTGTGGATCGATAGTAGAGTGAAGGAGAGAAAAAATCTAGAGACCTAATACTAGAGAGCATGAGAGGAGAGAATTCTGTATAGATTGTAGAGAATATCTAGAATAGAGTCTGCAGGATGGGTGTGCAGATGAAAGGTGCTATATATTTCTCATTCCAGATGAAGAGCACCTTTGTGGTTTTTACCATATGGGTTTCCTTGTAAATATTGTCTCAATGTGTATTTGATGAATATGTCTGTGTTGAATGAATGTATGTTGTGAATAAGTAAGCCTGAATATATTGACTAGCATTTTCTTATGAATGAGGTGTTAGATGCATGTGTTGCACTATTGGTAGATAGAATTTGTGCTAAAGATTTATATTAATTGTTGTAATCACTGTTGATGGACAAGTAGAGTAATATATTGAATGAACGGAATAATAATAGGAAACGAACACCCCAGTTTTGGCCGAGCAAGATAATAAGGTACCAAGGAAGAGGAAATCCCCACACAACTACAAAAACTTGGTTCTGGTAGTTACCCATAGAGATCCCTCGGGTGAGACTGCATATGTGTCATAGGTGCCACCGACTGAGTTTTGCTCTATCAAGCCGATATCTTGGTCTTTTTTGACAGACAACCAAGGGTATGAACCTGGTTCGAAGGAGGAAACATCAATAGATTGTTGATTTTATTTTTAAGTAAGAGGAAACTAATAGTAGTTGCATGTAGGAGGATTAATCCATAACAAGTTTGTAAAATATTTGTCTAATATGGAAGAGGTGCAAGTTTAAAATCTGTCTCCGCCATACTAAAGTGAGTGTTTGCATTATGTTAATATGGATATGGGATTCATTCATATACATATATCTTAGAAGAAAGCATTGACATATATCAAAATAAAAAACAGTTACAAGTCCAATAAATATGCTACTATTAAAGTTGTACATTTCATTAAATGAATATTAAAAATGTATAAATTGGTTGGACAAATGCAATAAAATCACAATTAGAAAATAGATAAGAATGCAAAAAAATGTATTTCTTCCCTAACAAATAAGATGTATAACCTATAATCAAGGATTTGTGGGTTCAAGTCCCATTAGGTGTATTACTCACAATCATACCGTAAAAATGGATTCTACATTCATGGAGTACCAATGAAGGGAAGAAAATAGATAACTAACAATGTTAATATTATTTTAGAAGGAAATAATAATGATAATGGAGAATTAATTACCAATATTTTTGGTATTTTAGAAGTCAATAAGAATATAACTTTGATATAAGTCCATAAGGTTGTGGTGCAGTTGTTGAGACAAAGGGTCACCATGTCAATGACTCAAATTCAAATTTCAATAGACATATAGCCTTCGATTATAAGATAACCATGTTTGTGGCCATGACCAAATATGCTTCTTACAATCATTAAAAATTATTTTCCTTGTTTATAACAAAAAAACTCTATTATGTTGAAGCCATCCATGGAACTTTTTTGTGCTCAAACACAAATGTCTAAACTAATATTTGGTACTCTAAGGAAGATATAATGAGTAAGATTTTGTGCACTAAGAAACATGAGTGACCAAATGTAAGGAATAAATATTGTATCGAATCTTCATATTTAGTATTCTACTGTGTTTGTTCCTATTTCAACTTCATGGTTAATGGAGGCCATTCAAAAGGCCTCCATCTTGGCAATTGTGTCTACTAATGGGAATGTTTGTTCTCATGAACTTTACTACTATACAATTGATTATGCTTAAGATCATTTACTTGGCCATGGGTCCTCGAATTATAGTGTATATATTATAGGTGCGTATAGCTTTACTTCCATTACTTATGGGAATATACATACACCCCTTTGTTGGATTAAATCACTAACTTGTTATAACATGATATGATAGGTGCCTATATGTTTCCTTCTTATTATAATGAGTCATGTTACTATTACTTCTTACTTTATGTTCCATTTAATTATAAATCCCCTCAGGTGTAGCTATCAACCCATTTAACAAGCAAGCTAGTCCATTGTGTCATAAAAGATCACTACCCTTCTTATAATTGTAATTAATTTATTGTTTACATGTATGTCTTATAGGTACTTATATCATTACTTCCATTACTTATGGGCATTTACATACACCCCTTCATTGGATTGGATCACTAACTCGTTATAACATGATATGTTAGGTGCCTATATGTTTCCTTCTTATTCTAATGAGTCATGTTACTATTAGTTCTTATCTTATGTTTCATTTAAATTTAAATTCCTTTAGGTGTATCTATCAACCCATTTAACAAGTAATTTAGTGCATTATGTCATAAAATTTTATTACCATTCTTGTAACCATAATCAATTTATATGTTTGCAGGTTTAATTTCAGGTATAGTCATAATATATTTTTACATAAATATGTCGTTTAATTTCAAAATGGTGATTTTAAACCCTTTAATGAATACTAAGATTTGAAGAACGATTATGATCTCTTACTTCATTAGGTGATTGAGAAGAATAAATTTACTAAAAGTTTGTGGAATTTTAATCAAAATTAGTAAAACAAATGAGTGAATTAAGAGTTAGACACAAGTTCAATTAATGAAATGTAATAACATGTTACAAACTTTTTTTTTAAAAACAATTATGAATAGGTTGATAGTGGGATAGTTTTGATTAATAAAAAGAAAAAAAATGATTCTTACTTGTCATAGGTTTATGGATGTAGGGAAGAAGGAAGTGGAACTAACACATTGCAAAAATATTCTTTTTCTTTATCATAAAATTATCCTGTATTTTCTTGATGCATTTCTTTATGTACTAGTAGTCATTGAAGGGCAATCTTCGATGGACATTGGTGGTTTTGAAAAACTTACTAAAAACACAAGTTGCAAATTACTTCGTTCAATGAGGTACACAAAGGGTGGACTACGGTAAACATATATAGGGTTTTATTACTGGAACTTCTTACTTCTGGAATGGTTTTATTAGGATAATTGAGTGGATTACTAGTCAGTCACAGCTGGAAGGTGGGGAATGGTTTAAAGATTCGGCTGGGAGTGGACCCTATTGCTGGGCACAACTCACAGTATCTATTATCTGAGGAGCTTAGAGATTACCTTAATGACCTGGTGATATCCAATCTTGCTCAGGCACAAAATTTGGATGTTTGTGGTCCTGATGGTTCCAACTGGTATACTGCATCAGATCTGTATTTGGGGGGTGATTGGGCTAATCAGTGGTGTTCATACGCCAAAGGCTTGACTCACGGTGGTATAAGGATTGGGACTGCTGAAGATACACTTCTTTGGATGTATGACAAACAGTTGGGTATGGTGATAGCCAAAAGAGCACATGATCTTATTGTCTCTAAACATAGGACTATAATGGCCACTGATTTCCTTTTAAAGATTTGGCACCTAAATATTCCTCAAAAACTGAAGTGTTTTATCTGGCTAACTTGTAATATGAAAATTAACACTTGGGATAGTCTATGCAAGAAAGGTTGGCACTGTCCCAATAGGTGTTGTTTGTGCAAAGGGAATGTTGAAACGGTGGAACACCTTTTAGTTGGCTATCCCTTTGTTAAGAAGCTGATACGGGTTCTCAATTGTCTTTTTGATGTTCACCTACTTTGGTCTGCTCCAACCCTTATGGAAAATCTCATAAACTGGGTATCAAAGGGTGGAAACTTCCAGTACTTGCCTCTTTTTCTCATTTGGAATATCTGGAAGGCTAGGAACCGTAATTTATTTGAAGATATGATTCCTAACATTGCCAGTCTCTCACATATTATTCTTGATGAGGTAAATTCATATAAGGTACCACATAAATCAAGGAATAAAACTCGTGACATTGGTGAGCCTCCCAATGCAAAATATCCTATGGTTTTCTTTGATGGAGCTACAGCAAACTTCAGTGGAGGAGCGGGTATATGTATTTGGTTAAATGATCACCATTTTTTTGCTATTAAGCTTGGATGTGGGAGCAGCACTAATACTAGAGCAGAACTTTTAGCACTTTAGGCATCATTATGGGTCGCCAAAGATATTGGGCTGCCTTACCTACATATCTTTCGCGACTCCTCGGTGATTATAAATTGGGCAAAGGGTGAATCCACCCTTGACATGGTGAACCTTGAGGCTTGGTGCTACAACACCAGATTACTCATGTCCTCATTCACTTGGGTGGATTTCATTCATGTCTATAGGGAACATAACAAGAGGGTAGACATCTTATCCAAGGAGGGGTTGTGTATGGCTCTTGGTCATCTGTTACTTACTGAATCTTATGATGATGAGTTTATTGGGGAAGTATCACTCCAGCTTTTTTAGAATTTGCTCATTCTATTTCAGATATTTATCGCATGGAATTTTTTGAGTTATTTCTGACCCATGCTGAGCAATAGCTACAAGAATTTTGAGAGTCACTTGCCTGCTTTGGATAAGGTGTCTGGGCTCTTGTTATGTTCTTTATGGACATTCTCTGACTGATGATTATACTGCTCACTTATGAGAGGACCTTTTTATGTATTGATACCCAGGTGTTGATTGTATTTTTTCTCATCTTGGGTATAGTTATATTTCTGTTTTGAATTGCATTGAAATAGGATATTTACTGTTCTATCTGAACCATTGGGGTATGGACAATAGTTTTTATGATGTACAAGGTTACCTTTGATTCAATAGAATAACAAGGAACTTTTTGTTTAGACTGAAAAAAAAAAACATATATAGGGTATTATCATTACTATTGAGTTTGAGGTATATTAGCAAAAGCATGTCTTGTTAATCTAAATATTATTTCACCTGTTAGCATGCTTTTTCCACTATTATTGAAGATCCAAATTTCATACCATTCAATTAGAGTTACCAAAACCTTCTTCACCAAGTAATTTTTCTATTATAACATATTAAAAAGAAACATATTCTTTATCATCAATATCTTGGCTAGATGGATGTACTCATCCTGATGATAGAGTCATTTTCACTCTCTAAGTAATGTGATTCTTATTACCACATTAATATAAATGATAACAACTCCTCTTATATATCAAGAATTAAGAAGCAGAGAAGATATAATTTTTTATTATTATCAAAGCTCATTATCAATATTGTGTGGTTGGATTAATAATTGGTTATGACAATATTTAAATCCATATTTTCCGAGGACTTTCCAACGTCTAGTTATCTTCATGGTTTAATGGTATAGTTTTCCTCGCATATGATAAATTGACCACAACGAGAGCCTCTTCAAGATGATTTTGTAATGACATTTTTTCTTCATTACCGACCTTTGGCATGGTGGAACACACATTCTTGACATGGGGACCATATTACAGCACCTGAGTGGGCCTAATGGTTAAGAACATGTGTTATCTCTCTGGAGGTCACAGGTTCGAAACCGGCGGGGGGTAGGGTTGCTCATTGGTTTGTTGTGACAAGGCTCGAAGGGTAGGCAACCCCTGGGATAGAGGCTCACCCCGATGGGCTTCGGGACGTCTCGGCCCCTGCTAAGTCACAAGTTATTGGTATATCTAGCTTGCAGGTTGTTAAAAAAAGACATGGGGACCATATTGTCCCATCAATACTCGGAGTTCGGAAAAAAATGAAGCAACGCTTGGATATATTATGGTTTATTAATTTGAAGTGGTTTGTTGATCTTTAACTTTCTATCACTAAGTGCATCTTCATTAATTTTTTTTTCTTTTTTTTTCTTTTGAGATTCAATAAAATTGAGTTTTACATCATTAATTGTAGTTGAGATTGTGTATTTTAGGTGTAGGATTTTTGTTTCTTTTAATGAATTAGCGACATTAAGAAACTATTTCATTGGAATAAGTTAATAAGAAAACAAACTCAAAGTCATTTTTTTTATAAATCCTCTCCTAAATCTAGTAGAGTTTTACTGTAAGTTATAGTTTTCTTGGAACTTTGGCATTAAAGGTTTTGGCCATATAAAATGACCAAAACTGCTAGAATTTCAATGATTAAAACAATGAAGTGGATCACTCACCAAAAATATTGAGTTTGTTTAACCGTTTTGAACTTGATTTTGGCACATGAGAAAGCTGTGATTTGTTATATAGCTGTTTAAGGTTTATGAGCTTTTTCGCTCTAGGAGATTTTTTTGCATTATTTTATTGGGATTCAATTTTGCATTATTGAAATAGTAAAATCAAGAGTTGAGATAGTGTATTCCAAATGCGTGGAGGAATTTTGATACCTTTGAATAGATTCACGGCACTTAGAAACTATTTTCATTAAAAACAGTTTAATAAAGAAACAAACTCAGGTCTACTTATTTCCTGCAGAAATTCTTCATCGAATCCAGTAGCTGTTTAGCTGAAAATTCTAGTTCCTATAGAACCAAAAACACCTCAATTTGATTAATTAAAAGGACCAAAAAATAAAATATAAAAAAGTGGAACACTCGTATAGTTGGAAATATAATTGTAACAGCTACACACTCTAAACAACTGAGCTAATCCATCAATATTCCTAAAATTATAACGGGTTTTCCTATCTGTATTCATTACACACTCTAGCCAACTCAGCTATTCCAGCGGGTTTTCCTCTCTGGTATTCATTTGATAATCAGAAAAGGAATTAGCTGGTTAAGATCTCGTAACGGTTTTCCTCTCCAGCATCCGCTTGATAATCAGAAAAGAAAGAATTAAAGAATGAACACTTCCATACGAAAAGCACCAAAATATAACTTCCGTTGCCGGGATTTGAACCCGGGTCGCCTGGGTGAAAACCAGGTATCCTGACCGGACTAGACGACAACGGATATGCAGCACTTGTTGGTAATACGTTATACAGTATTGTTTGATAGGGGTCTATTTTTCTAGCTATCAACTGTATTTCCCTGCGGTCTATTTTTCTAGCTACTTACTTAATGCATAAAATCTACATATAATCACATTTTTTCAGCTGAAAAAAAACATTCCTTTGCTATTCAAATAGAATAAAAAAGTACAAATCTTCCCAAAGAATCTCAGGGATGACTCTTCAACAAAAATATCGAGATTCGAAAGGTTCCAAATGTTCTAGAATTACAAGAGTCTCTAAACAAAGGTTCCAAATGTTCTAGAATTACAAGAGTCTCTAAACAAAGCAAGTATAATATATCTCAAAAATACATCACCATAAAACTCAAAGACCTGAGCAAAAAAGTCAAAAATACATCACCATAAAACTCAAAGACCTGAGCAAACAAGAGTCCACGGAACTAAGAGCCAAACATACCAAAACTGCCTATGTAAATGAACTAGAAGGATTAGAAATCAAATATGTTGATGGAGCCATAATGAATTTGTAAATTATCTTCCATTTCTTCACAATAAAGGATTCCTTCTTTACCTTCCAGAGCAAATTTGGAGAGTTCATCAGCCGACTCATTATGTTCCCTATAAATATGACAATAACTGATTTTGTTGAAAAACTTTTGCTTCATACAAATCTTGTTACACCAAGGTAGTAAAGAAATTACATTCAGTTTATATTCATGTCTCGACCATTTAATAGTGACCCTGGTGTCACCAAATACTTGAAGAATCACAATCCTAAAAAACTTAGCAATCTTACACAAGTACCAAAGGGCTAATAATTCAGCCTTCATGTTGGTACCGGTACCACAATGTAGTTTAAAATTATATTTATGAAAGTTGTTGATCAATAGGACCACTCCCGCAACATAAAAATCGTCTTTTGATGCATCATCAAAATAACCAACTGCACCAAATTGTTGAATTTCCTTCATGACTTTGGGTTAATCAAGAAAAATAGACTTGCAACAAAACTCTTTTTCCAGATTTATGACATGCTGGCAGATAGAGTTTGCATCCTGAGGATGATCTCAAAAAATATTAACATTCCTTGCATACCATATTTTCCAATAGATGATAGCAGGAAGCGTTAGAAATTCCTTACAGTTCTTATGCCATTGAAAAACAAAATGATCAAAATTTTCACCCTCCCAAACATGTGAAATCTTGAGAGAAAGACAAACATTTCCCAAACAGTAACTATGAAACTACAAGTGATCAACAGTTTCAGAATATTTTTTGCACAAAGTACAGAGTCATGTCCCAATCTAGCCCTTCTTAACTAAAATTTCCCAAGTTTTTTAGACAATTTTGAAGTGCCAACCACATAAAAGATTTTACTTTCAGAGGGAGCAACCAATTCCATAAAACCTTATACCACCATTTTTGTACAATAAAAAAGTTATTTTGAACCATAGCTTGGTAAGTAGTTTTTGTAGTAATGTTACCCGTTTTCAAGTTAGCAAAAAGCAAAGAATCCTCTTCTCTGAAGAGTCTACAACCAACAGAGTTCAATCTTTTAATAAAAGGTTCCCATTCAGTGGCTGAATCTTGGACCAAACCCATATCTTTTGCAGTGTACCAATAAGAGCAATCCCTATTCAACCATAATGACCTTTTGATATGAGCTCAAGTAGAATAACCAATCTTTTCCAGATAGTTGGTGATGTAAGTTGAGATTTTGTTATCCTCTCCCAGGCCAATGATAGGATCTATACCCACCATCACATTCCTTCCATTCTCCACTTTCCAAATAAGATGCATACCTATCCAATGATAAATTTTCAAAAATACCTTCTAGATTGGTGAAGAATTTATGGTCATTTTTTTGGCATTCTTACCTTGTCAAGCAAATTCTTATTCAAATATTTTCCATGCAGAATTGAAGACCAAAGGGTATTTCATGTCAATCCCCTCCAAAATCTTTTGAGTCTTAAAGCAGAACTGATCCAAGATATTTTTTTAATACCCCATCCACCCCATTCCTTCGGTAGTGAAAGCTTCTCCCAGCTAACCATAACAAGATTTCCTTTTCTTGGTCCACCTGTCCATACGAAATTAAAGATAAATATTCTCATACTATTAATAACGAAGGAAGGGACTTACAGAAGGGAAAACCAATACACATGAATACTGATAAGAACCACCTTAACAAGAGTAAGCCTTCCTCCTATGGAAAGAAGCCTAAAATTCCAATTATGAATTCTTCTCTCAAACTTTTTTATCAACTACATATAGTCACCTTGTAAATTATTTCATACCATAACATAATATGAGAGTAATAAAATACAATTCCAAACTTATTATAAACTTTAATACTTACCATGAAGATGACAAAGACAAATCCAATGCTTCAATCTATAGAGTCTAATACTAACCAAAACATTATCCCTAAAAATTCTAATACGAAAAAAAAAACATCCCTATAAGACAAAGTCAAATACAATGATTTATTAAACTTAGTTGGCCTTTGGAATATTGTTTGACATCCATTGGTTTCCACATACATGAATGGGCCCTCCCTCATAAGAGAGATTACCTTGCTTTGTAACAAAAAAGCATCCACATTCATTTGTTTTGCATTAGGTTGAGTGTTGGATCCATGGACTTTGTTGAATCCTCCATATAGACTTATTATAATCTTCCAAAAAATAAATATTGTACAGTCAAGAACATTGATAACTATATATAAAGAAACATTCATTATTAGTAATTCACAAAATATGAAGAATAGGATTAGTTTTGAAAACAAAATTCTAATTTGGATTTTCTACCTAACCATTTCCTTTAGAATGTACAAGGAAATAGTATATTTGTGAGTAATTATGAAAATCCATTACATTTACATTCTAATGACCATGGTAGGTTTGGATATTGGAATGTGTCATGGGTGAAAACCTTAAAAACTGAAACACATGTTTAATGATCATGTCTTGTAGCCTTGGTTATTTAGGAGTGGTGTAAAAAACTAACTAGGAGCATAAATGGACCTAAATATGCCTCTTGGAATGACATTGATAATGATCTAAGCCAATTATAAAAAAATCCTAGACCACAACAAATATGTGACTAATTAAGGGTAAGGGAACTTTAACATCAAACTGGGTTAAATTGGTGTTGCATCCCATTAACATCCCCAAAAACACAAGCACATAAATTGTGTAAAATCAACATAACACACAAAAGAAGAGTTTGGTGTCAAAGAAAAATGCAAACAACTCATGTACAAGGTTAAATTAATTCCAGTGTACTTATGAATGGATTAACACAATTGGAAATCCTAGTGGGGTTTTTTCTTGGTAATAAGGATTAGGATAAAGTGAATGTTGAGAAAATTCAAGTGGCATTGACTAGAAAGCCATGCCACACATACCATGCAGATCTCAATTAGCGCTGCACACACAAATTAAGAAAAAATGAACTTGATGTAGACCCACTTTAGTAATTTTAGATAGAATGTCAAGGGATTTCTAATATGGCATTTACAAAAAACATTCCACATATGTTTAAATTACTTGCGTCAAATATTTGAAAATATAGATCCAAAACCCTCATTCAACTTCATTTAAGAGACAAATAAACTGATTACACAATAAATATATCATCGATTAAAGGAGCCTAATGGCCCAAGCAGAAATTTAGGTAGCGATTCATATGATTTCAATAATCGGAGATTGGTTTGTCAAAACCTTAAACTTGTTTCTCTTGCATCTATATCTCTATTTGTGCTTTCTTAGTGTAGGCACAAAGTGTATCTCTTTCTAAATATAGTATTGTGAACTAACCATGATGTGCATAATCATTGTCACCACCTTAAAATGCGTGGATATTTTTTCCATTTTAAATGGAACTCTTTTATAAACAAGCATAATGGATGGGTTCAATTAACCCTTTAGAGGCCAGTTATAATTGCAGGTCATGAGAAAAATAATGTAGCACACATTTGGGTTTGATCTTAGCCTAGGAATCACTCATGGTTGATCAAGGTACTAGACTACCGTTCCCTTCTTCCCTTGGAGTCAATTTATTTTACCCTCTTTCCTCTCCCCTCGGTAGAGTGAGAAATCCCACTTTGCCTCTTTATTTTTATTATCCATTTCTCCCTTAAGTACTCCATAAAAATTTAGGGGCAGTTGAGTATCAAAGAACACTTAGATAGGCATTCAACTTAGAGGACAAAAATATCCATCCAAGAGTTAGCTAGCTAGGGTAGGAATGCATTTCTTCACATAAAGGTCATACAGTAAATTAAATGCATAAATAGTATTCCTCGGTAATGAACAATCAATTTCCAAGAGCATTATGTATCCAAGGTGAAACCCCTTCATGCCCTTCGATTATGTATTGCTTATTATATATTAAATGTATTTTTGGATGTATGTGTGCATTCTATGCACTGGTTTGTTTGACAAATTGTAATCCATGCATATTTGGGGGACAACCCATGGACTCAAATATTGCATGCTTTAGTGATTGAGTATGTATAAGCAGACCAAATTTTGAGGCAAAATGTAATATCGTGAGAGCTTATGTCATGTGTAATTAAACTAGATCACAATAAAATCTTTGGGTTCCTTACAACCAATGTTATAAGTGTTTTGTGGATATGGGTTGTGTCCTTTTCTTATTAAGTTAACATAGTTATTTACTCATTTATAGACCCATTCCTTCCCCCGAACTCAGTCAATTCATACCCCAAGCAACACGCTCCACATATGCAAGCTACATACTTGGAGCATATGTTTGCACTACATGAAAGTGCGTCTTCTTCTAGCCTTCAAAATTATATGGAGAAGAATCGATCCTTTGTTTTTATTGTACTTAAAATCATAAACTACTTAACCCATTGTTAAGATTATAGTTCTTAAGCTTCGATGATCATGGTTATGGTGAATATTGTCTTCCGGATCCATCACATTATTTTTCCCAAATCGACGTTTTGGACCAATCTAGTTAAGATTGGTCTGAAACGCCGATTTTAGATTTTAACTTAGTTAGCTATAAATAGTGTTTGTAGCTGAATTACTATCATGAATTAGGTTTATTCCCATTATGAGCTTAATTGACATGCTTAACAAGGTAGGGATTTTTGTTTTCTTATATTATTTTTTGAAATTAGATCTAATGGCCTTATAGATGAAGTGAATAATTATTCACTTACACAAATAATATTACCAAAAGACTTTGAATATTAAATAAGCCATAATAATATATAAATTGATGATAGAATAGATATGATGATAGATTACAAAGTGAGTGCCATATATATATTAATCGTAAAGGCACTT
>LPNX010207391.1:263968-327867 GCA_001517045.1 Pseudotsuga menziesii
TAGTTAGCTATAAAAAGTGTTTGTAGCTGAATTACTATCATGAATTAGGTTTATTCCCATTATGAGCTTAATTGACATGCTTTACAAGGTAGGGATTTTGGTTTTCTTATATTATTTTTTGAAATTAGATCTAATGGCCTTATAGGTTTGGCATTTCAAGAAAGTGTGTTTTAGTTACCCTATATTATCAAGCCCAAAGATCCTTACAAATTATTTCATGCCAAGGGATTTTAGATCTTTTCAAAATCCATATTTCACAGTGAAGATCATAGGAATTTGTTCTTATATTTACAATTTTTTTTCTTACACTAACAACAAAGAAAATTTGAATTTGATCTTTTAATTTAGGGTTAAAGTTATTTGTAGAAATTCAACTCTCATCTTCTCAATGTCCACATCTTTTGACAATTTCATTTTAAACTTAATTGTGATAATGTTTTTAACAATATTAATATCATGGAGGACATCAAGATATGCACATTGAGAAGATGAGAGATGAATTGCTACAAATAAATCGTTAACCGTAAATTAAGAGATCAAATTCAAATTTTCTTTGTTGTCAGTGCTAGAAAAAAATATTATAAAGATAAGAACAAATTCAACAAAATTTTCCAGGGCGCACATCTTCCATATATGCACATATACGTGGGTGCACATATACATAAGCTTTCATATATGCACATATATATGGAAGCTTCTGTATACGGACATCCCTGTATATGCACATATACAAAAAGATTCCATATATGCACATATACACAATTTTTTTTGTATATGCGCATACACAGAGAGGTGCATATATAGAAGCTTCTATATATGCTCATATATACAGAAGTGCGCATAAACATAAGCTTCTGTATATGGGCATACACAAAAGCACACATATACAGACGCTTTTGTATATGTGTGCTTCCGTGTATGCGCATATAGGAAATATTCCGTATATGCCTGCTTTCGTATATGCACATATATGGAAGCTTCCATATATAAGCATATATGGAATCTTTTGTATATGTGCATATACACGAAAGCGCGATACATGGAAGCGTGCATATATGAAAGCTTTCATATATGCATGTTTTTCTATATGCGCATATAGCGAAGCTTCGATACATGCTTCCATATACGGAAGTGCGCATATATGGAAGCTTCAGTATATGCACATATACAGAGGAGTGCATATTTAATCTTACATATATGCGGATACACGAAATCATTGTATACAAAATATTACGTATATGCACGCTTCTATGTATGCACATATGTGAAAGCTTCCATATATGCGTGCTTCTGTGTATATAAGCATATACTAAAGCTTTTGTATATGTGCACCTCTATATATGCGAATTTTGTACGCAAGATTTTTTTTTATGGAATGTACGATGCACAGGAAACCCTCCAACCACCTCTCATTTCAAGGATGGTACTTGATGGTGACATCAAGTGAGTTCCAAAAAATTTAGAGAGGCAACCAATCCCAAGGACTATTGTTGGACCACCATGAAGCTGCACTAGCCAATACTACAGAGGCTAGTCAAAGAGCTAGTCTCAATCCTAGAGCCAACCGTATATTCTGCGTCCTTGTTGTTGATAGAGAGAGAGGAACTAACTCTATGAACAGGCTCTATGAGAGGGATGAACTGAAATAACTCTCCGAAGCAACTGAACAAACGAAGGTCATGACTATGACTAGCTAGTGTGATAAAATATATTAACCACACTCAATAGAGTTAATCCACTTTCTTATACATCAAAATTTATTAAAAATAACCATCTTAAATTTTCATTTATTGATACTTTAGAGGAACATTTATTGATACTTTAAAGGAAAAATATTTAAGCCTCTTTGACCTATTTGAGACCCCAAGGATTGGCCACATCTACCCAAGAAGGAAAGAAGGCACTGGTGACAAATCCAATAAATCCAATAAATGAAACCATTAGAAGGAGGGGTTGAACGTTCAACCTTGTGCTTAACAACCACACGCTCTAACCAAATGAGCTATTCCAGCACTGATAGAAATCTTAAATAGTTTCTATATTCAAATAACACATCTCTAAGAACCACGATCCCCAATGTTGTTAGAACAAGAACATGAAACATCATCTTTAGCATTCAAGAAATCACAAATGCAATACATATAGGTATTTTCTACTCTTCATCTTACAATGCTCATAATTGGTGGATAAATAATCGTTCCTAGATCCCTTCGTTTCATAGGTCTTTCTTTTTCTTTTCCTAATTTTAATGTGGGACTCAAATTTTTGAGCTGATTCATCTTCTTGGTTTCTAATTTCTAAATTATTTGAATTGTTTACTAGTCCATATTCCATTTTTAGGGCAAATCATTAACATATTTAATATAGACTGAAATTATTCAAAATGGTATCACCTTTAATCTGAATGTTGATAATCCAGAATTCAAAAATCAACATGAAAGCCGCACAAATATGAAAATTTTGATAATTCATCTTGTCCACTATTTGGGTTTTCAAAAGTCTCATCAATTTTCTAGATTTGCCCACTTTTGGATAAATAAATTTTCATCAATCTTATTTTGGAGAGATTATTCTATAATATTCTGAAACTGAAACAATTTTAAAGTGCTTTGTACAATTTGCACACATACTTCTCAATATGACCATAAAATTGTTTCTGAGATAATTAATTGACCATAGAACTGTTTTTGAGATTTTTTTTCCTTATTTAGATTTTGGATGAGGATTGTTGGCAGGGGTATTGGGTAAGTGATTTGCGTAGCACCGTAGAGGTTGTGTAAGCTCACACTCCACCACAAAGGTCCACAATAGTGCGATAAGCGAAAGAATAACCATTTTTGGAATTCTTTATGCAATTTTGTACCGATTGACCACATTTTGTGGATATAGGTCACTAGGTTGTTAGAAGTTAGTTAGAAGTGGACCTTGGATGTAAAGGCACGAGCCTATATATAGAGTTAGAATCCCAATTATAAAAGAGAGATCAGGGATGAAACAGATCATGCGATCAATCCTTTTTGTGATCTAAGGTGTGCCCTTGTCGCTTCATTTTCTCTTTGAGCAGTTTTGGCACTGTCTATGTTGGTCAGTTAGTGAATTTGGGCGGTGATCATTCTCCTGTTGTGGAGAATTATTGTATAACTTGGATCTATTGCGCAGAATTAAGATGACATGACAGATGTCGCTCTGAAATGATCTTATTTCTTATGTCTTTTCTGTCTTCTTGATCTGCAATGACTATGATGGATGTTTTATGAATGAATGGTACTGCTGTGATGAATAAAGTAATGCGATCTGTTAGTGATTTACTGGCTATGAAAAAATATCTGTAATGTATGATGTGATTTAGATAGACTATCTCTGGAATATCTGTTGATTATGAAGTTCAATCGCTGAGAATGTACCTTCCATTCCAACTACTAGAAACTTGGTTCCAACAGCCCTCCCTCGACATCTCGGGTGAGACTTCATCTGCTCTGCAAGTGTTGCTGGGCAGGGTCAAACCTGTCTGGGCTGGTGCTCAGGAAGATCATGCTGGTTGGGTGTCAACAGAGTGGGAAACCCTGTCGACGAGGTTTTGTTGGTGGGTCACACCAGCAAATGGTTCCGTTGACGGGACCTTGTTGCAACTGAAGGGAGGATATGTTGTGGCATCCGACAAAAACCAAGATTGAAGAGTGGTTTGATATAAAGCTACGAGAGTTCACTAAAACAGAGAATCGGGATTCAAAGTTGTCAACACCCAGGTGGCTGAACAGATATATATATATGACGGTCCCTACAAGTGGTTCTTTTCTGAATTTTTGGTCATACTATATGAATGGTTGGCACAGTTCATTTATAAGAAGAATAACCATCAAAGAGGAGATCCAACATCCTGGACCCCTAGACTGATCCAGGAATTACAAGAAACCAATAAAAAATCATCGCGAGCTGTCAAAGTATGGATGGGTAGTATTCTGGAAGGATACATCACTGAGTTTGCAGTCGATACCAATAAGGCATACAGTGAAGCATAAAGAGAGTTCTTCAACGGGCCATGAGGTAGGTTCTTACTGTCTCTACAATTATCTATTAAGGTGCTCATCTGCAAGAAGGGTATTCTAAAGGTGCACCTCGAGTAGTGGAACTCTAGGGTGCGGAGGCTGTGGACACTACGACAAAAGGGGAGGGAAAATGGTAAGGTAAGGGGTAGATGGGTATGAGTTCTGATGAGACGATCAGGGTCACTGAGAAAACAAGTGGTTGTATGAGGGAAGGAGCAAGGTTTTGACAAGAGAAGAGGCAGAGGATAGGGGAAGGTCCTGTTGCGATCAAGATGCAAGACCGCGAAGAAGAACCACATGGAACGAAGCGACCCTACAACGATAACAAGGACGACCAGACCCAGACTACGCCCAGGATAGTAGGAAGCTCGAACCCCGACAGTAATGTGTCCACACCTCTATGCACTACTCCACCAACAGGTAGAAAAGTGCATTCTACGTCACCTTGTCTGATGTGCTAGCAACAGTCTAGTAGTAGAACACCATTTGTGGGAAGAAGGCCCAAAATGGCAGGCGACGAGCTAAAGTTACCTATATTCCATGGAAATGGGACTCATGACCCAATGTAGTACTGGTTCTTATGTGAAGCAGTTTGGACTGCTAGACAAAGTGTGGATGATGATATCAAGAGAATCCAATTGGTGACCACCCTCAAAGATCATGTGCTTGACTGGTACATGAGGTTCATGCAGGTTCCTTAGGGAACCCCAACGAAAACACTGAATGAGATCCGGGAAGGACTATTTGAGGAATTTAAGAAACCCAAATCTAAGGCCCAATACATTACAGAACTCAAGGAGATTAAGAAGTTTCCAAACGAAAATATTTGGGATTTTGATCAACGGTTTAAGATGTTGATGGCTCAACTCAGCTTTAAAATGAGCGATGTTCAGCATAAGGAGTGGTTTATTGTTGCATTGGTTCCACACATTAGACATCCTTTTAATGCAGCAAAAGTTCATGACGTAGAATGAGACCCTGGAGATGGCGATGAAGTTGGAAGCTTCACCTATTGGGGATACTGCAATTGGCATGAACCAGATTCAAGCACAACTAGCAAATTTAATGCTCCACCTGCAAGATATTAAGAAGGTGAAAGAAGAGCATGATGATCTCTGGTGCACGCGATGTCGTACGGATGGCCACACCAAAGACACCTGTCTGAATTTTTGAAATTATTTCCTATCAGGGGCATCGAACCCTTTGAGTTGCGCTGGTGTGCCATGGTGTCGCGTATGTCAGGTATATGGGCATCGAAATGAAAACTGTAGCTACATGCATAAGATGGTTACAAAGGTAGAAAGTTTGTATTGCTCCTTTTGTCTCTCAGTAGGGAACAAGGATAAAGACTGTCGAGCTTATGACCTACTTCAAGAGAGAACATATGATTCATATTTCATGAAGGGTGAGGATCCTTGCACGGTCTAGCCGTTGCAACCACAGATTGTACAACCAGCAATACAATATGCACCATCTCTGCAAGTGTAGTTTATTTCGTCGCAGCCACAACAACAGTTCGCATCACAACTGCAGTTTGTAGCACAACCACAATTTGCACCGCAACCGCAGTATAACTAGGTGCCGATTACTCATCCTCAATAACAATATGTTCAAGCAGCGCATTATTTTCAGCAGCAACCAAATCCCCTGTAGCAGCTAGCCCAACCATAGTATCAACAAATCGAAGGATTTCCAAGAGGATTCTGGGGAGGATTTATGGGATGAGGAGGAGGACGAGGTCGGGAATCCATCTAGTGTTACAGTTGCGGGGTATTTGGCCACTATCAAAGGGAGTGTCCCCATGCACAGTGCACATACTGCACAGCAAGCGAGCATAATGTTGAAATTTTCCCTCTGTTGATTGCAAAATGGCAAGCCGGGCACATCTCTAAGTTGTAGAACTAGTTCCACTACCAAAACCAAGTGCAGACCCAGCAGCCGTTGTAGAATCAACCTCAGATCCCACCACAGACTTAGAATCAAAATGATGAACCCACCATCGATTCAAAATCCACCTCTGGATTCAGCTCCAAACCTGAATCAAGGATCCACGGTTGCGACAATTCTAGCAGAGCCCAGAGCCCAAGCTGTTGATGTTGTTGTTGTCACTCATGCAGGTGCGACAAATGGAGAAGACAGAACCCGTCCACAAGTTCGGCTCATGGAGAAGAAAAATACAGCCTTTGATATTGCGACAGAGAAGGAGACATTCTTTCAGGCCAAGCATGCAATCAGGAGGAATCTCGGTAAGTTACCTGTGGTTGAAATGCCATCTATGTTTGATCCTTCTGTAGAGGTAGGACCATCGCGACAGCATGATACCTTGCAGCAATTCTTTGAGAGATGTCTATCGTTAGCTATAGATCCTGAGGCTCTTGGTGAGATTGAAAAGTTGTTGAGCCACAGGGATCAATCGCTGAAGGATTCTGCAGTAAATTCCCTCCAAAAGAGAAAGACAGGTAAAGAGATGAGAATGAACATCCAGATAGGGGACTATGAAGTCGATTCTGTTATTTTGGATCTAGGGTCATATGTGAATATTTCGACCAAGCAAACTTGTTATTTGATGGGAAATCCAACCTTGGGGTGGTCCCCTGTGTAGCTGCGACTAGCAAATCAGGCCAAGGTTCATCCTATTGGTCGTGTCTCAAACTTGGTTGTCAATGTCAAAGGTATGAAGACATATGTTGATTTCGATGTTATTGAAGTAGTTGATGGTGGAGGCTCTTATCCTGCGCTACTAGGGATTGGATGGGCCAATGATAGCATGGAAGTTATCAATTTCAAGAAGCGAGTTATGACATTTGAAAACCAAGATATTAGAGTCATTGCTCCCATGGACCCTGAGGAGGGACGATGGTATATTGAACCTATCAAGGATGAGGTTGGTAGAGGTTCGGATCATGCCTACAACATCTTCGAGGACTATATCCACCCTACTATCGAAGGTGAACTCGGATGGCATGGTGCTAGCTCTGCGTCCTCCAATTCTGATGATGCTTTAGAAAATTGGCAAAATTGACTTCATGAGGTATCATTTAGAAAATGTGGTATGCTTACACAATTTCTACGCCATTTTGTGACTGAGATCATCGAGCTGCCAGTTTATGAAGGGCTACTAGAGTTGACTCATATTCCTCCAAGAATTTGAAGAGAAACTATTTGAACCATAGAGGATATTGTCACTGGAGGAAGCATTGAAGGCTACCCCAGCATGCTGGTGGGAGGCTCACAAACCGGAAATCCATGGATGGGCACAATGTCGGCAATTGATAATGGTGCGCTTCAGTGATTCAGAGACCTATCCTACTGGGTGATATTATGGGCATAGTGACCCCACCAGTCATTTAATGGAATGTCATGCTTTGTGGGCATCATGACCCAAGGACAGGTGGGTCCATGCTTTTGTCCATACTTTAGATGAAATTTCTAGATCCTGGTATTTAGCAGCAGAGCTGCGCAGAACCATCACTACCTGGAAGGAGCTGTCGATTTTCTTTGTGCATACTTTTAATTTTTGGGACACTGACCCTGAGGTCCACAATGCACTCCAACTCATCTGCGAATGTAGTCCTGAAGGTTTTTCCACCCACATACTTGGTAGATCCACATGTGCAGTGTCATATGAAATCTATGATGACATGCTATAATCTATCTGGCGAACCTGAAGATGATGATGACATGAATAACGTCAACATTCTGGAATCAAAAGGAAGTCGCAATGTTGCAGCACTAGACATACCAACCGACCCCATGAGTAAGCTACTAAAGATCCACAAAGTTAACATTGGACATAAGAGAACCCGATGTTTGCTAATATTGGGGACTATTGGGATGATAAGACAATGGCACAGATCATGGATCTACTGCATGAGTTCCAAGATCTATTTCTGACACGATTCTTAGAAATGAAAGGGATATTAAGGGATCTAGGGGAGATGAAGATACCATTGAAACTAGATGCAAAACCTGTGCGACATAGGCTGTATCGATAGAACCCGCGATACAAAGAACGGGTCAAAGCTGAGATTGACTAGATGTTGGATGTCGACATCATTGAGCTTGTTGAGGAATCAGAATGGATAAGCCCTATGGTGGTTCAGGACAAAAACAATGGAGAATTTCACATTTGTATCGACCTCCGGAACTTGAATGATGCCTGCTTGCATGACCTATTTCCCATGCCTTTTACTGATGAGGTCCTTGAAGGGGTAAGCGGTCAGGAGATGTACTCATTCACGAATGGATTTTTGGGGTATCACCAGATCTGAATCACAAAGGAAGATAGGCATAAGACCACATTCGTCAATGAATGGGGTATGCCTTTTGGGTTGAAGAATGCGCTAGCAATATTTTCCCGGGTGGTTGTCCCTGCATTCAAAGATTTCATTCAAAAATTCCCGTAGGTATACATGGATGACTGGATAGTCTATGGTTTGGTTAGAGATCATTTAGAAAACCTGCGATTGATGCTGGAAAGGTGTCGACAGCATAAAATCACATTAAACTCAAAGAAGTGCATTTTTTTCATGCCATTCAAAATGTTGTTGGGACATATCATGTGCATGCAAGGGATATTGGTTGACCCTGCGAAGATAGCACTTATCCTTAGTCTACAACCACCGATGAATGTGAATATGCTCTGAGCGACGCTGGGACACACGGGGTACTATTGCAATTTTATCAAAGGATATGCCGTGATTACAGCCCCCATGGAGAAGCTGCTAAAGAAGGATGTTGCATTTGAGTGGAATCTCGAGTGTCAGGGGAGTTTCGAAACACTAAAGGCCAAGATAGCCTCGATGCCTATCCTGGTATTCCTTGATTGGAGCAAGGAATTCCACGTCCATGTCGATGCCTCTTCTGTTGCGCTAGGGGTAGTACTTTCTTAGCCAAGTGAAGGCGACCTAGATCATCCAATTGCATTTGCCAATATGAAGCTGCCTTTTGCAGAAAAAAATTATACAACCACCGAGAGAGGGGGCTTGGCCATGGTTTATGCGCTAAAAATATTTCGACACTATCTGTTGGGCGGTCACTTCAAGATGTTCACAGACCATTATGCTTTGCAATACCTGGTCAATAATCTTGTGTTGAGGGGGAAGATCTGTTGATGGCTGCTACTTTTTCAGGAATTTGACTTTGAGATAATTGTGAATCCAGGTCGGTTGAATGCTGGCCCCGATCACCTGTCTCGCATTGAGATAAGAGAAGAGCCTACTAATATTGACGATGGATTTCCCAATGCGCAGTTGTTCCGAGTAGAGATCGTGGCTTACCACTTTTCTCCAATCATTCAGTTCTTGGAAACTAGAGTTGCTCCAGAGGACCTGTCAACTAATCAAAAGAAACAGTTGGTAGTGAAAGCTTTGGATTTCCAACTGATTGCAGGACAATTATACAAACTTGGACCAGATGAAATATTGTGACGGTTCATCTTACCACATGAGCAAGGACCTATTCTAGTAGAAGCACATGCAAGAATTACAGGAGGACACTATAGTGATCGGGCTACTATGCGTAAAGTGTTGCACCCTGGGTTATAGTGGCCTACCTTACATAATGATGTGGTGGATTATGCGCGAAGATGGGATGTCTATCAGTGCCTTGGTAAGCCATCACGGTGGGATGAGATGCCACTAGTGCCCCAGGTAACTCTACAACCTTTTGATAAATGGGTCGTGGACTTTATGGGTCCAATTACTCCACCAGAAAAGCGGACCAGTGCGTGGTACATCATTACAGCAACTGATTATCTGACCAAGTGGGCGGAGGCTACGCCAGTCATGGATTGCACTATTGCAACAGCCGCCAAATTCATATTTGAGAATATTGTGACAAGGTTTGGATGCCCCGGGATATTGATGAGTGACCAGGGAAGTCACTTTATCAATCAAACCGTAAGAGAGCTAACTGAGGAGTTGCAGGTATAGCATCAGAAAAGCACACCCTACCATCCACAGGAAAATGGAACTGTCGAGGCCTTCAATAAAATATTGGAAAGCGCACTTACAAAGGTATGCAATACTAATCGCTATGATTGGGATTTGAAAATTCCAGCAATACTATGGGCATACCACACCACTTGTAAAATATTAACAAGACAACACTGCTCAAATTAGTATATGGGAAAGAAGCAGTCATGTCGATGGAATACCTTGTTCCTAGTCTCCGAATTGCTACTAAGACATGCATGGGTGACACTGAAGCATTAGAGGAGAGCATCACATAGTTGATCCAGCTAGAAGAGGATTTCTTTGTCGCAGGCTTCCACTAACATGTTGAGAAGGATCGCCAAAAGGTGTGGAATGATCGCCATATTAAGAACAAGCAGTTTACACAGGGAGGTTTAGTACTAGTATATGACAGTAAGTTCCTGAAGCACCTAGGTAAGTTACAGATGCGCTGGTTAGGTCCATACATTGTTCATTCAATTACTTCTAGGGATGCAGCTCAATTACATCAATTAGATGGTGTGGTACTACCATAACTTGTGAATGCCAGTCGCTTGAAACCCTATAGGATAGGGCCTGAGCCGCTCAATGCTTGAGGCATTGCGCAAGTAAAAAAAATTGCGTAGGTAGACTGCAGTGAAGCGAGCACAGAGGAAGACATGGCGCAAGGATAGCGCTCAGTAGTGTTATGAGGGAGACCATCGGCGACAGCCGCAGGACTATGGGATGGTAAAATCAATAATAAATACAAACAGTTAATACCAGTAGTTGGTGGCGCTTGATGAAGCGACGTGCATTTATGACTGATTCGACTGTTAGTAAGATGGGATCGTCAACGAATTTAGGGTTATTAATGCTAGATTTGGGCATGATGGATACGGTATATTTGGAAATGATGAGGTGGATCAGATGATGGGTTATAAAAATGCGTGGGATATGGACACAAGGTCTTATTCAGTTGAGTCGAGTGAAGTGTTGAGTTCAGTGCGGGAGTAGAAGTGAGTGTGATAGGCAAGGGGTGAAATTTTAGCTTCATTGTGAGCATTGTAGAGTGCAACATGATGTGCACTCCCGACACAGTTGATATTTCAAGTGAGCAGGAATCCCCCATCCGACCTACAAGGATTGAAGAAGAAGTCATGAGAATTCCAATTGGGTCCTCTTTTATCCCTAGAGTGAAGCGAAAGGCCCAAAATCCCAGTACCACATCGCCACAGAAGAGATATACGCGCACGACTGCTAGGGTGCAAGGGGAAGAAACCCGACCATCAAGATCGAGCATTGTCGAGTCTGCAGCACCCAGGGGCATCTCTATCAACGATATCCCTAGATATGTGGCCCCAACGCGGACAGGGGAGAAGCTGAGGAAGCTAACAAAAAATCAAAGGTATCCACTGAAGTTTTCGCCACTACTAGAAGGGATGACTTGCCCGGGGGACATCATATCCTCCTTGACCAAGATGAAGTACAAAGACAACGATTTGCTGCTATTAAAGGATGTCGTGGATGAACCATATCAGTTAGTGCCTACAATACCTGGTGCGCCTATTCTCTGGATTCCTCACCCATGTGCGCAGGGATTGGACAAGTCTGGGTTATTGGGGCTCATCAACATGCCTCATTTTGGGAGAATGAACGAAGCAAACGCATGTGTCAAGCAGATGTTACCATGCTTTCATGGTAGGATGATCTGGTTGAAGGAACCTATCCAGGTCACGGTTGACCTGATTACTGACATTATGGGGTTGTCGAAGGCTGGCGAAGATCCGATGCAGTATTTCAGAGGGTGGGATAATGATAAAAATATTTCCAAGCAGTTGAAAGAGAGGTTTGGGTTGCAGCGTGATGGCTGGGCCTATCACATCGACAGTATTTCAGAGTGATCGGTGTAGATTGTGGCACATATTTTGGCCAATAAGATTGTCAGGAAGAATCGGCATGTCCAATGTAATTCCGAGCTAGTTGTGTGTGCACAAAAATGGGCTGAAGGGGTGCAAATGAATTGGTCCCTGTTTCTACTAAACTAGTTGTTAGAAGATGTTGTCGCCGCTCAGGTCGGGGAATGCAATTTTTCATACAGTTGGTTATTAATTCTCATTGCATTGGTCTCATGGATGGAGCCAGAGGACTAACAGCCGATGTCCGTCACTACGGAACGAGTATGCAAAAGCGCCTAGTATCAGAATTTATGGTGGGTCGCAGAACCCAGTCGACAAAAGGACTTTGCGATCCATTTTTGGGTCTATTGGGAAGCGTTACAGGACGCGACCACCAAGGTTCCCCATTTATCTAATGACGTCGAATCCAATATCAATGGATTATTTGGTTTTCTTGGTAGGCCTCATTCCATTTACATATAGGCGTGATGGGATCCTAACAAACAATGGCTACCTATGCCCTACAAAAATGCAGATGCAGAATTGGAGGTCGTCGTTCAAGATTGGCCAATTGATTGGCGCAAACTGGTGAGTGCAGAGGAAATCTCTACAGGGCAACCAGTAGATGCCTCTGATGAACCATTCAAAGAAGGGAAAGATCTCCATGACTCAGATGGCAAGTCATCGACGAACTTTGATCTAGAATCCCGACACATGTTGGAGGAGATGCACACTAAAAGATGCATGGAATTTGACGTAGGTAGTAGCTCCCACTCGATGATGGAGAACCAACTACAATGGCTCATCAAGGGTGTCACCGACACATCTGATGTTGTGACACAAGCTATGAGTGTGTCCAGTCAAGAAGGGTTTTTCATGGTAAGCCTTAAACTTGATTCTATTTTTTTTTATGTTTTGAAAGTGACACCGGAGAAGGATGTGATGTAGGATTTCCCATTGATTAGAACTGAGCCACGGGATAGGAACATGCAAGTTCCCCCAACTGTCATCGACATGGGAAGTATAGAAGTCAACTCGTTACTACAGCCATTGCCGAGCATTGTTGTCAATATCAACAAGTTACTTACCCAAGTTTTAGTGCAGCTGCAGCAGAGTGTCGTCCAGTAATTGGTTGACCGACAGAAGGAGCTTAGTGAGGGGTATGTGCAGTCGCAGGCCGCCGCAAAGAATCCACAGGAGGAAGTCAATGAACTGTGAAAGATGAGAGAGCAGCTTGCCAAAGAAAAGGAGCAAGGGATTTTTGACTTGAAGCAAATGCAGGAGGAGTTGCAGCGAAAAGCCATCGATGAAATCACTGAGTTAAAGAAGGTGCAAGACCACCTCATTGTTGAGAAAGCGCATCTTTGTGCTAGTTGCAGCGAGGTCAAGCAAGCTATTAACGAGGCCTGTCAACACATATATGAAAGCACAATGGAACTCACTACTGTCTCCAAATCCAAGCTCCTTGGGGAGGTGATTTCCCAACTCTAGTTAACAAACAATCTGTTGAATTCTAGGGTTTACCCCGACACGCCACCTGAACAGATTGCCGAATGAAAGAATACGATTGAGGAGCTAGCGGCACAGATTGAATCTATGGAGCAGGAGTTGAAGATGATTGCTGATGAAACGACACAGTTCAGGAAAAGTGTCATTCAGTATGACCAACTGGATCAGTTGGCCAAGCAAGCACAGGAAGCAAAAACTCAGCTAGCGACACTGAAGACGTCGCTGCACATAATGCCTCTTATGATTCAGATTATGTGCTCAGAAGAACTAAAGGACTTGTAGCAGCAAGCTGCTTGAGCCCAAGAATGTCAACGCAAGCGCAACACCTAGCTCGATGAATCCCAGGACATTGGTGGGCAGTTGGCCGTGAAAGCAGTCGCCGCGGTGCAAGCGGTCCAAGAAGGTAGGAAGATGGTAGATGGCAAGGTTGGGGAGGAGCACCCACTGAAGCAAGACATGCTCACTTGTCAGGACACATTCGAACAAGTTCGACTCCAGTTCCGTGAAATCTCACAACAGTTCACACACTTCAAGACTAAGATGACAGAGTACACCTTATCGACCTGATGTGGCTTGAGGATGAGCCACAAGACTGTGTTGGGGGCCTATTGGTAGGGGTATTGGGTAAGTGAGTTACGTAGCACCGTGGAGGTTTTGCAAGCTCACACGCCACCGCAAAGGTCCACAACAACACGATAGGCAGAAGAATAACCATTTTTGGAATTCTTTATGCAATGTTGTACCAATTTACCACATTTTGTGGATATAGGTCACTAGTTTGTTAGAAGTTAGTTAGAAGTAGACCTTGGATGTAAAGGCACAAGCCTATATATAGAGTTATAATCGCAATTGTAAAAGAGAGATCAAGGAAGAAACAGATCATGCGATCAATCCTTTTTGTGATCTAAGGTGTTCCCTTGTCGCTTCATTTTGTCTTTGAGCATTTTTGGCTCTGTCTATGTTGGTCAGTTAGTGAATCTGGGTGGTGATCATTCTCCTATTGTGGAGAAGTATTGTATAACTTGGATCTGTTGCACAAAAGTAATATGACATGATGAATGTTTCTCTGAAATGATCTTATTTCTTATGTCTTTTCAGTCTTCTTGATTTGCAATGACTATGATGGATGTTTTATGAATGAATGTTACTGCTACGATGAGTAAAGTAATGCGATCTATTAGTGATTTACTAGTTATGCAAAAATATCTGTAATGTATGATGTAATTCATATAGATTATCTATGGAATATCTGTTGATTATGAAGTTCAATCGGAGAACGTACCCTCCCTTCCAATTACCGAAAACTTGGTCCCGACAGCCCTCCCTTGACATCTCAGGTGAGACTTCATCCACTCTATGAGTGTTTTAGGGCAGGTTCAAACCTGTCTGGTCCGGTGCTTAGGGAGATCACGCTGGTTGGGCGTCGACAAAATGGGAACCCCTGTTGATGAGGTTTTATTGGTGGGTCACACCAACAAAGATTCTTTTGATATATGGATCAAATGTTAAAGATCTTTGTCGTAGAAGTGAAATATTCCCTTGTGAAATCTTAAATAAATTTGTAATTCTAGAAAGGCTCCTTTCATTTTCAAAGAGTCATGGTTACATCTTTCAATTCAATCCCCTGTGAGATCTTTTCTCACTCTCTAATTCATCAAATGCTTCCATCAATCTTCAAAGAGCCGTATTATTTGGTTACATCTCTAGATTCACTTCATATCTTTTTGTAACTTTTCCAATACTTAAATTGTTTATATTGACCTGCTCTGATTTATTTATTTCCACATGTTATCTGATGCTTTGGATTAATTAATAGAAATAGTCAATATATTTTTTTTCCCAAAGTGTACAGTACTACATGTAGTTGTATTCCCTACCAAATATCTTGGACCCATAAATATATTATAAGGAGGTTTAAAAAAAGACAAACAAGTGTCTAATGGATAGGTTTCTCCCACAAGATAGTGGTATCTGTTAGTATTATAATCCTCCCTTGTCCAATTTGGTCAATTATGTCTAAATCTGGAATATGTCTAAATCAAGAGTCCTTTCAGTTTATTTTTAGTCACTAGCACCATTGGGTCCACTTGGCCTAATTGGGGCACATGTACTAGTTACTAAAGTGTGGGGAACCCTAATTGAGGAAAATTGCCACTGATTGCACTTGCATGCATCATTTTAGGAACCTCCTAGATCAATCCCTACAATTTAGGAGCCACTGGGAGTGCCGGAACCAACCTTCTTCAGTTGAGTTCAGTTAGTGACTAGTTAAGCCTAGTTAGGAGTCAGTTACATTCAGTTACATCTGGTTACATTTAGTTACATCTAGTTACATTGAGTTAGCACCAGTCATTAATTGATTTCATCTGGGAAGGCGCAATTCCTCACCTACCACACTCTGTTAGGCTAGTTAACTGATTCTAACTGACTGGTGCACTGATTGAGGCAACTGGGGCTAACTAGTTGAGCTCCAATAATGATTTAGTCATGTCCAATTATCCACGTAGTAAAGTAGAGTCATTCAATTCTAATTCCTCTCTCATGCATTCGAATTGACTAGTTATTAATACTAGTGTATTACATTGTAATTATTATCCAATTACTTTTTGATTAATGAAAGCATTCACACCTGCAAGCCATTTTTTCACTGTTTCATTCTTCAATTCTTGGGTAAACTTGTGTGATCTATTATGTGAGTTGTGTGTTTATCCATAGATCTATGTGCTCAATTTAATATGGTATCAGAGCCTCGGCAGGACAAGGCACTTCTCCATTCTACAGATCTCCTACTGGATCATTTTTTTTTAGCAAAATTGCTCCTTCCAGCACTGCACCAGAAGCCGAAGGTTTACCACTTAATACCCCAAGTAAAGGAATTGTTGATCAAGCTTGCTTGATCAACTATGTTGGGTGTGATGAAAACCTGAAATGTGCAAGCTGTCCAACCTTACTTTGTCTTTTTTTGTAATTGCAGGTACAACTTCGAATGGATTCATCAGTTCCTCTTCTCACCCCATTCACAAGATATTCAGAATTGAAGATGAAGACGATTGCATCTCTGAAGAGAAAAGGTCTCTATGGGGTGTCTATTGGACTCGGTGAAGAGTATTTTGAGAGTGAGAATGATTGGCTTAATGAATGTGATGCATGTTTTGGAACAACAGCATTGGCCCTTTCTCCTATCTTGCGCTACCTCGGTAGATCTATTGAATACCCAAAGGAACCCTGGACAAGATTGGACAGAACCTTTGGAAATATTAATGAGGATCATAATAGCACTTTGGAGAGCACATCCAACACCACAAGAGTTCCTGATCCAAAATTCTTAGCCTCTAATCTCTCTGATGAATTTGCTCAAGATGAAGAAGAAGCAAAGTCCTCCTCCAATGATTTACCTTTTAATTATGTGCAAAATTTTCCAGTAATTGCTTCCGAAAGTGAAGAGAAATTTGATTTCTCTCCCTCTAATGTTTCTACTAGTGTGAAAATATGTAATACCTTGGATATTTTGGAAAAAATATCAAATTACAAGAGTGATCCATTCACTCCCCATGATCTATATCTTCCAGCAAATTCCTGCAAGATTGCATGCACCAAAATTCAGAATTTTGAAGAAGAAGAAAACTGTGCATCTATCGTCTCGGTGGACCATACCATTGGATCTGATATGAACCTTATTGGATCTGATATGATCTTATTTGGATTTGATATGATATTACATGGTTCAATATTTTAGGTTTATAAGCTTGCAGTACTGCTTGTAGTTGTTCTCATTAATTTTGTGAAGAAACAAGTACCGCAAGCCTCCTTCAAAGCTGCTGCTGGGGATTTGATTTCATTTCACAATTTTGGATATGATATGAACCCATTTAGATCGGATTTACTTTCTGATATGATATTATTTGGTTCAAATTTTAAAATCCAAGAGCTTTCAGTCATGCTTGTAGCTGCTCTCACCAATTTTGATGTGAAAAATCAAGTGCCTCAATTCTTCTTCAAATTTACTAGTGGGGATTTGGTGTTAGTTTCCTCTTATGAGGTTGCTGATATTTTATTTTGTGATTCATTATATATTTATGAAGCTATATCATATTATGGAGCTCAAGCATTCGCTCTCCACAATCCCAGAGCTTCTCTACCTTTGGTCACATGCTCATCTCCGCACATAACTAGTAAAGAGGAAGACATTATGCATCCGCGTGGACACTTGCTCCTAACACTTGGGGTTGTTTTTTGCACTCGTGGTTTGTTTTTTATGGCTGCAACATATCAGTTTCTTGATTGTTCCTCACATGGTTTGAATCCTCAAGAACCTTTTCTCACTTATCAGTTGATTTCAGTTGCTCTACATGGGTCCAGTCTTCATCCAACAGCTGTCTATATTTCTGATTTAATTGAGCATATTATTCTTCTTCCAAAGAGGAATATTCCTCCAAACATAATGATGGAGAATTTTACATGCCAGGCCCTAGGATACCTGTGCCCAGAAGAACCAGATTGATCCTAATTCTACCTGCTTAATTAGAGGGGTGGATTTTTTCCCATGTAGTTTTTTCCCCAGCTCCTTGTATTGAGTAGTTACTTTAATTTTCTTTAACTGTAATGGCTGACCTATGGTGTTAGTTACCAGGGCCCACAATTGTCCAAGTTAGCATTCAGGGGGTTGTTAGGATTATAATCTTCCCTTGTCCAATTTGGTCAATTATGTCTAAATCAGGAGTCCTTTTAGTCTATTTTTAGTCACTAGCACCATTGGGTCCACTTGGACTAATTGGGGAACATGTACCAGTTACTAAAGTGTGGGGAACACTAATTGAGGCCAAATTCCACTGATTGCACTTGCATGCATAAGTTTAGGAGCCTCCTAGTTCAATCCCTACAATTTAGGAGCCATTGGGAGTGCTGAAACGAACCTCCTTTAGTTGAGTTCAGTTAGTGACTAGTTAAGTCTAGTTAGGAGTCAGTTACATCCAGTTACATTCAGTTAGCACCAGTCATTAATTGATTGCATGTGGGAAGGCGCAATTCCTCACCTACCACACTCAGTTAGGCTAGTTAACTGATTCTAACTGGTTGGTGAACTGATTGAGGCAACTCGTGCTAACTAGTTGAGCTCCGATAATGATTTAGTCATGTCCAGTTATCCATGCAGTAAGGTAGAGTCATTCAATTTGAATTCCTCTCTCATGCATTTGAATTTTCTGGTTATTAATACTAGTGTATTACATTGTAATTATTATCCAATTACTTTTTGATTAATGAAAGCATTCACACCTGCAAGCCATTTTTTGCACTGTTTCATTCTTCAATTTCTGAGTAAAATTGTGTGATCTATTCTATGAGTTGTGTGTTGATCCATATATCTATGTGCTCAATTTAATACTATCTCCCTCCTTACAACATTCTCTCTACAATGTCCTATATTAAAAGTAATGTTGGGTTGCTAAAAAGAAATAAACACGTGTTGCACAAGTTAACATAAAATACACATAGAAAATAGTTTCTTCTATATGTATTAAGACATTAATTGAAACATAATGAAACATTCTTATTATGTAGGTAATGGCGAACTAATTATTCTTATGTGTATTCCAATCTTAATATGATTATTATGGTTTAGGGATGTGTGCATCTTGGCTAAATCTTGATGATTTGATACAATTAGGATATTGGTTCTTTGATTCGGATGGAAAGTACATAACAACTTATGGTGTTGTCGCCTACTGACTTGCCTCTCTTCATGATTACAAATATATTTTTTCTAGGATTTATACAAGATACTTCAACAAGAGATGATGAGTTTTGTGGAAAAACATTCAAAAAATCATTAAGGTTCCTATCACTATATAGCAGGGAGTTCTTGACATGTGGAGATACGCTTTTTATATGTAGAAAATGGGATCAAGGAAATCAAGTTGAAGTCAATTCCCCTTCCTTGTGACCAAGACAAAAAGGGAGAAATGTTAGTGATTTGAAGACTTAAACTCATCAATGAAATGGAAAATATCCATAGAAGAATCCCTAGCACTAAGATGATGTGGAGACAGAAGGGAAAAGGGAAAACCCCATCTAGAAAGGAGAAAATGCAACCAAATGGACAAAGTAGCAAAATCGGGAGGGAGATTATGTAGGTGAACCCATCATTATGGTATGTACTTCTAAGAAGCCATTGCAAGTATCATATCCACATCAAATGGAAAGGAACAACGAACTAAAGATCACCCTTGAAGTCTTCCATCAAGGGAGAAACATTGTTGTTTGGGAAAGTTGTGTATTCCTATTGTTCCCTCTCACTTAAAAGGGATATGAATAGTCTACTCCTATTATATATGATTAATCAAAACAATATCATGTTAAGGCTTATGGTAAAGGCTCTCTACCTAAAAATCTAACAACTTGAAATCTTGATTGAGTATTCGAGTTGAGGATTGCCCTTCTCCAGTTTTCATTCGAAGTAGAATTGGTTCTTCTTCCTCCCCACCAATAGCAGGGAGATTAATTCCACATATTCAGTCTTTGGTCCCTAAAGTTCAGTTGAATCTCAGAGATGAAAATGAAAAAATAGAGCACATTGTAGCCTCCTCCATTGGATTGAGAAAAGACTCTAGTTCTAACCCATTTGTTTAAAACCCTCCAAATGTTAAGGAACAATTCTTTATCGTCTATGTCATTCCTCACTCTCGTAAGTTGAGGTGAAGGTGTCCAAAATCTAATTGTGATTTTCCAAACCATCAACACCAAGGGGATAGTTTTTAATCATTTCATGCTAACTAGGATATGAAAAAAATAAGAACAAAGGAAATGAAAAAGAGAATCAAATAGACAACTCATTAGATTATTTTGCCTAAGCAGGAAGTAGAGTGTCCAGAGAAGCGAATAAGGGAATAAAATGAAGAATTCCATCGAAGAAGGATCTTCCTTTGGAGAAAAAATAGGAAAAGTGAGATTCTAAACTCAAGCATTATGTAATGCTTATGTTGATTCAAATACTGTGAGATAGGAGATAAATGAATTTGCATAGGAAAAGAAAGACATTGTTTTCATAGTCCATAAAGTACCCACTCCTTAAGAGTTTGATACTTCAGAGAGTTAAATGATAAGTTCAAAGGGCATGAAGGGTACATTCACGACATGGTTTTTGTTGTTCTTTTATACTAGGAAAATATTCATGAGTATATTAAAGGCATAAAACATGAATCATGAATAAGTAGTTGTTTGGGTTTACCAAAAAAATATTTATAGTTCTTATTGTTCGTAGGTTTAAAGTGTGCCTCTTAGAACTTTAACATTCTTATCATAATAGGATTTTTATTGGATCATTCTCAATTTTGATGTTTTTTGGGGTCATTTTTGTTATTTCTTAGGGACTTCTCTTTGAGTTAGGGCATGAAACCAATGAGATGCATTTTTCTTTTGGAATTAAGTAAAAATGGGTTTTACATCATTGAAATGATGATCGAGTGGTTGAGATTGTGTATTTAAGGTGCCTTGAGGACCCTTAGTGCATTTGAATAGATTTGTGGCATCTAAGAGATTGTGAGTCACTTAATAAGTGGATAAATTCAACCTGTTTTCCATAAAAATTATTCTTCAAATTGGATAAAAAATTATTGAAAATTACAATTCTTGTTGATTAATGAGAACTCCTATAAAAAAACTTGAACTTGTTAAGGATGTTGGCTCTTTTCAGATGACCTCACTCCATTTCCACTGTTTTGAATTGAATTTGGCTCAACAAAGAAAAAATGTCATTTATTGCATTGTTATTTAAGGTTGAATTGAATTCGTCTCAACAAAAAGAAAAACAATTTATTGCATCGCTAGGAGGAGGGCTTCAACCTCCGACCTTGCTGTTAACAACCACGTGCTCTAACCAACTGAGTTATTCTAGCCATAACTAACAATTTAAAGTAGTGCTTTATTTCTACCACTAAAATTTGGCAATGAGGGAAGGGATTAAGGAATACATATCTAGGTTTGTTTCTTCATTCTTTCTGCCTACTCATCCATTCCATCCCATGATCCAATGTATGCAGGTTTAATTTGAATTTGATTTACAAATCCATCTTGTATGCATTTCGGCAAGTACACAACACTAAATTAGTTGGAACTTGGATGGACCGAAAAAATAAATAAAGAGTTTGATAAAATTCCAAAATTGCGTAAACATACAATCTATAGTTGTCGAGATTTGAAGTTGGGTTGTCAGGGGTGAAAACCAAGCATTCTAACCGAAATAGAAGACAAAGGTTCCTCATGATTTGTAACACACAAAATCAATATCAATCCATACGTTGGTAAAGTTGCATGCCACCCAGCCGAGAATCAAATGGGGTCTCTATCTGTGCTGGGTACTATTTAGACTATGGTGCAAACATGATAAATATATTTTCTCTCTCTATGTGTTGTTGAATACTTTGTTAAAAAATATTCATTTTCTTATTTTTAAAGATATATTTAAAATACATATGTCTGCATTGGTAAAGCAGTTGGCATTTTTGGAGGTTAAGTCATTGCAAGTCACCTATATCGTCGTTGGTTTAAAGTGAAAACCACCTAAATTTTTTTTTAAATGACTTATAAAACTGTATCATTAAAATAATAAAAATGAATTTAGGCATACATTAAATTGTTTTGTTGCATATTACTGATGTTGCATGTAATGTATGTTAAAAAATAATAAAAATAATTTATATCAAAATTTAAAAATAATTAATATATTAATTTCCATATTTTAATCTTAAAATGATCAATATTAAATTGTTTTGTTGCATCTTATTGATGTTGCATGTCATGTATGTTAAAAAATAATAAAATTAATTTATATTAAAATTTAAAAATAATTAATAAATTAATTTACATTTTTAGCATTGAAATTATCAAATATTAAGAAGTTTAGATCTCAAACAATGGGAAATTTAATTACTTACATTCTAAAAAAAAATCAACACTTGGATGTGGGTGGTAGGCTGGAGGATAACGTTCCCTTCATTTCACATGCATAGCTGAAAAGGGACACGTAGTAGGTGGAAGGCTACAAGTGTCTTAACTCGTATATATATATAAGGCTACAAGTGTCTTAACTCATAAATATATGTGTGTGTGTGTGGGGTAGCCTAAAGGATAATGTTCCCCTCGCCAGACATGCATAGCTGGCAAGGGACACATGGTAGGTAGAAGGCTACAGGTGCCTTAACTATCGCCTTCCTACAAGGTATATCCACATGCAAACATTTAATTTCTATACGTACAAGTTAGGTTCGAGCTGGTTCGAGTTGAGTGAATGAGGATGAAAATAATCATGGAGAAGGGTAATATTTCCCTTGGCTCTAGAGGATATGGGTGCATTAATGTTGCTTGAGTGTGCCCTTAACATAAAACAAACACAAGTGCTACATAATAGCTAGTCCCTCCCGCTTAGTTTAGGGATAACTAAATTGCATTTCAAAATAATGAAGATAATATAATATGGATAGCTTTATTACATAGTCACTGTCATTTAGTTTAGATATAATAAAATTGTATATGCATTTCAAAAATGTAAAGATGGTATAATATAGATAACATGAATAGCCTTTGGGATATGTTTCATTGGTTTAAAGGCTATATACAAAGTAATTTTAACAATGCATTATATTTCCAAAAATTGTAATTTTAACAATTTTTTTGTGTGTACCACATAGTGTATAGGTTGCGGGCATAATTTTAACATTTAAATTAAGTTTTAGTTTTGACCTATATTAATTTGTATTTTGTAAAATTTTGTTAATTTTTTTTAATGATTATATATTAAATTAAATAGTATGAAAATTAAAAATTAATAAAACAAACTTAAACAAATAAAATTTTGTCTTTTAAGTTTTATATAAACTTCGAAATTTTATTAAATTAAAACTCAAAGTTATGTACTAGTTATAGCATATAAACAATTTAATTTACATTAAAATTTAGAGTTATCCATTAACATCACAATCGTCACATCTTATCAAATGGCTTAGCCCACTATGTACAACTGATTGAGAAGAACATATGTTTTGCTTTTTGAACATGATGAAGGCTATGCAATGCAATATAGATACATGTATGGTTTCAATTATAATATAATGACATGTTACACTGATAGGTGTTTTTATTTGAGATTTTGGGGTGGACAAGCACCTATGATTTATCATCTATGGACGAGGATGAGGCAATTGTACTGTCAAGATTGATTCTATGGCAGTTGTTACAAATTCAAAATAAACAATTATTAAAAAAATAATATAAAAAATAATTAATGCATGGATAACTGGTAGTTGATTCATGAATAACATGCATTTTGTGATAGATAATTGTGAGAGATAACTCATTTAACTAGAATAAGATGAGAACAAGTCATCGATAACTTGTGATGGGGGTTTTCTGTAGATCTTAGCCAATGTGCTCATCACACCCTCAATTGTCTCTTATTTTGAAATATTGAAAGCCACCGATGAAGCCAAGCATAGTCATATTGTTCTCAGTGCATTTCTGTCAAGAATCTCCCATTATTAATCCTTGATAGTTGTCGACTGTTTTTTTTTTCCACCCAATGGTAGGAAATGATCCTTCTGGTACAAATAGTCCTCCATTTGTATATTCCATAATTGGTAGTTTTGGTCATTAAATTTCTCGAACCTAAACTTTCCTTCTTCCTACATTGCTCCCAATTGACGAGGAACCCTTGTTTCCTACGAGTTTACCATCCAAATAGACCTTTTGGCTCTAATACCAATTGTTAGAAAACAAGATCACAAAGCAATAACAATAAACAAGATGCAAATATAAAACATATTAACACATTACAAGAGAGACACCAATATAACATCGTTCACCCAAGATGGGATACACCTACACAGATATTGCTAGTCCTTTATTATTACATCGTCTAGCAAAATGAAGGGATACAACTTGCAACACACCCGCTGTCAAGCCCTTAGTTCCTTGTCTTTTGTCACTTGGCCCATCAGGTCTAGCACTAGGGTCACCTAAATTCTTATTAGCCCATGGGTCGTATTTTAGTGCTTAGATACTGATGTGGCTGATCCAAATTATACCTAAGACTCATGTGGCTCCTCCACATCACTCGTCCATGTGGCATGGGTGGGTCCCACCTTAGGATTTCCATTTTTTTTAAATTTCAAAATTGTACAAAATTCTAATTTGGAAATAAGGGGATTACATCAGAATTAACTTTGGCCACTTATACATCAATTAACATAAATTGATATCCTCATAAAAATTTTCTATGTGTTTCATGTAATTGTGCATTATGGCCCATACAGCTTAGGTGTTATAACTAGAAGCTCTGATACCACTATGTAATGCTCACATCCCTCAATCCAATCGACATGAGGGGACATTAACTAAATTATGGCCTCTAAATTCGTTTGTATACCCATAATTATGAATTCGTGACAATAAAATGCATGTGCAAATATGTAAATAAAAACACACAACGTAAATAAACCCAATCCACACACACATAACATGCAATTACAAGCACAATTATCATAGGAATATAAATAAAATAATTGCATGTCAAGTACAAATAGAATACTTATCTTTAACAAAGAAGATCCAAGCAACTGGTTGTGTAAGAATGAATTTCTACCCAACCAAAGGCACTTTGTCCAGAATATATTCTTTTTGCTAAGAGGCCAACCTCAAGTTAGGCTATGAGGCCACCCGGGTGAAGGAAACACCTTCATAATTCTCTCTCTCATCCCATAACGTGTCCTACTCTCTATGCTTAGCTAAAAGTTCATCCAAATCTCTATAGGGATCTCACTAAGTCATCACAACCATGGCGCTCCTTCCAACTTCCCCACACAACACAAGGAAGGAATTTCCCTTCACTAATCATAGTTCCCTCAAGAAATCCAACTCTTATGGTGCTTACTAGTGTGTAGAGTAAGATTCCATGTTGTATGTTATTGGAAAACCTCCTATAACATTAATTCATGGCTTCTCAAGCATCGAAAAGTAGTAGAACTTAGTGGGTAAAGGTTCGTAGCTTTCCCAACCTCTATGCTCACATAAAACCATATATTTCCCCTTCAAATCTACATCTCTATCTCCAAATTCAAATTTCTGGGTTAAACACAATCAGATAATGGTCATAAACAAAAATAGGAAACTCTATGTAGTGTGAGAATCTTCTTGAGAGAATGATAGATTGAGTGTTGACTCCAAGGGAAATGAGATAAGGGTGAAAAGAAAATTGGCATAACATTTGGCCATAGAAGAAAATGACTCTTGACAATTGACAAAATTGCCACCATCTACATGCTTTAATAATTGCATGAAGTGACTTTTCCCACCAACCTCACAATATCGATTGGTAAGGCTATGGTTTAAGATAAGTTGTAATTTTGACCTTGGAAATAATAAAGGTGTCGTTGTTGGCACCACTTTTTTATTCAAGGGTCGATTTTAAGTTTTTTGTCGACAAAGTTACAAGGTTGTTAAGGCCATGGTTGCAAAATGTTGCAATTTCAACTAAAAAAAGGTGATATTGGTAGCACCACTTTTTGATGAGGGTTGATTTTGGTGTTTTTTACTAAAAAAAATATAGGCTTTGAGAGCTAAAGTTATTGTTTTGAGGTCATGGTCTCATCAATTCAAAACTATGTTATAGTAGAAATTCTAGATTCTAGACAAAACTTTATTGTAAATCAAATAAAATATAGTGAGGAATGTTGTGAATCCTAAGCAAGCAAGAGTTGGAGAGAGGGAGATATCAAGAGTTTAGAAGATACTTGGATGCTAGTTGTGAGTCGCTAAAATACCCCTATTGGATTCTATAATATCTATCGGCATGATTAAAAATTAGTGGTTAAGCTCAAACCATCTGTATTTTAAATTGAATTTTCATGAAACATAAAATGGCAATCTAAAAAAAGAGCCACATGGTGGCAATGTCCCCGACTTTTCCCACATGCTTTTGAGAGATGATAAAATGTATGGGATGGGAAGAGTAAGAAGGCACATTGCAAGAGCATTCAAGTGCATTAAACTATGAAAGTAAGGGAAATAAAATTCTACCATTGGGCATTGACAACCATGCATCATATGTGGCAATACAATACTATTTGCAAGAAACATAATAGTGCAGAATAGCAAAAGTTTAAATATTAGAGTTGGATATGTTAATGTAAATGAAACTTTGACTAATCTATGAATACCATTACAATTATGTCATTTATCACTTCTTTAAGGTTCATGTAGGTTGTGATTTTCCCATGATGGTTACATGTGGAACTATAAAAAAAAAATTGCCTTTTATTTGAAGGTGGATCTTGCCAACCTTTTTGAGATGTGGTTGAACATATTTTTCTATTAGTTGTTGTATTTGGTCTTTTAGATTAATTGTTTCATTTTGATATACCTCTTCTTCATTTATATTTTGTTGGGTGCATAAGCTTGAAGCTAAAAGTTTATTTATTTTGTAGTGACTTATTTTCAATCATTTTTAGTTTAAATCTATTGGTTTGACTTGTTCTACCTTGATCGCTTTGTAAGTTGTAGTTGATGAGTTTAAAGATTAGTTTGAATTTTCATAAGTTTTGGGTTTCAATGTTAACTCATCTTGTTTTTTAATTACTTAATTAACTCTTTATTTATGATGATTAATTATCATTGATCCATTTCCTTATTAAATTTTAACTCACAACTCCAACTCATAAAAATTATCTCAATTTATTATTAATTCTAACTATCCTTTCCATGAATCTTGAATAAACTTGTTAAGTTTGTCTTTAAATTGCATCTTCTTAGTGTGATCCATACTTTCAAAGGCACTATTGTCTTCATCTTCACCATGATGGACATGTACATGAACTTAGTCATTAATCATTAGCTCTCTCCATGAATCTTAAATAAAATTGTTAATTTCGTCCTTAAATTGCATCTTCTCAGTGTGATCCATACTTTCAAAGGCACTATTGTCTTCATCTTCACCATGATGGACATGTACATGAACTTCGTAATTAATCACTAGCTCAAAGGAAAGACCTTTTATGTATATATAGGTTTTTGGTTTCTTTGTAGGATAGATATTGAAATATTTTATTTAAAATTAATATTAAAATATATTTTAGTTATTATTTATAGTATTAATTTTAAAAATAATACATGTGACCACGATGACCACGGCTTCTGTAGATGTGTGCAAACTGATCTGTAATGTTGTTGTTGCCCTCGTTAGCACACTCATGGCCATTAGGGAAGGATTTTGGCTCACTGTGCAAACTGATCTGTAATCTTGTTGCCTTCGTTAGCACATTCATGGCCATTAGTGAAGGATTTTAGCTCACTATTTGATGCCAGAAGCCTTCAAGGTCTTAAAATATTTTCATGCATACTACAGTTTTCCACCTTCCCTTCATCGAGCATTAAAACAAATTTTAAGTTTTTCGGATTGTAAACTCTATACTATAATGTGCTTTAAAGTGAATACTAGGAGAAACTCTTGTGATTGAATGAATTATGTTTCATTACTCTTTAATTTTTTATTTAATGATTTACATGTAACCAAAACCTACAGAGTTTGAAATGGACTAAATTGTATTTTTATACTCTTAGTTTTAGTTTAAATATTCCAAGAGATGCGTTGGAATGAGTGGATTTTTTAGATATTATTTTGAATAAATCTGGTAGAAAAATTTCAAGATTTAGTTTAATAAATTTGGTAGAAAAATTTCAAGATTTAGTTTACAGCTATGAAGTTTAGAAATTTGGAAGGTTTGTGAAAATGCTGAATTTATTTTTATTATCAAAATTCCAATGAATGAGTAACCTAACTTATTATCAATTTTGATTGAATTCTACTAAAAATGGAAATGCTAAATTCACTTTTAAAAGTGGAGTTGCTGGTAAATCTCAGTAAAAAAATTTATTTCAAAGATTATTTGATTCATTCTTGAATATATGAAAACTGGTTTTTTTATTTATTGATGTGAAGGGATTTTATTTATATGAAAAGGAGAGCATGTCTCATTTACAAGAATCAAATCAAACCATTTTTATATGAAAGTTGAGCAAACAGTGAAGTGATAGGGGATAAAGATTTAGAGAAATAATTATTTTTATGTTGAAAGTAAAGTGACTAAAAATGGCATAATAATTTTATTTTTGTGGAGAATTCATTTAACATTGAATTGGATAACGGCCCATGAATTCTGAAGCCATAAAACGGAGTTCATGAGCATGAGGTCACTGTTATGAAGTATGGCCATGAGAAGAATGTAAAAAAAAATATGTCCAATATCGACATTGAGGAAGTCGTTGTCTCCCTTGTGAAGAAAAGTAAGACTGCATCTTCTCCCCGTAAGAGCCATGAATAATATCCGCCATATGAGAAGGAGTATATTGTTGGTTTCAGATTTGTTAATTGTGTGGATAAAAGTCCACCACATGCATCCTCCAGATTTGTAAATTGTGTGGATAAAAAGTTCACCACATGAATCCTCCAGCCAAGGTTGCCTCCTCTGCGTTTCAGCCAAGGTCGTTTGCCCCTTTGTCCACTTTCCAAGCCTCTCAAAGCAGTTACCATAGATTGTTATTTATAACAGATTGAATCATGAAGAAAAATAATTGAGCGACTGCTACATGTTGAAATGTGTGTTTTCCTTCATTGAAATTGTGGACATAGTACAGATCATTACCAATTGAAAATTGGACAAGAATTACCAATTGAAGGTTTGTGAAAATGTTAAATTCATTTTTATTATCAAAATTCCAATTAATGAGTAACTTAACTTAGTATCAATTTTATTAATGAGTAACTTAACTTATTATTAATTTTGATTAAATTCTACTAAAAAGTGAAAATGTTGAATTCTTTTTTATTATCAAAATTCCAATTAATGAGTAACTTAACTTATTATCAATTTTGATTAAATTCTACTAAAAAATGAAAATGTTGAATTCACTTTTACTATCAAAATTATAATCAATGAGTAACTTAACTTATTATCAATTTTGATTAAATTCCACTCCAAAAAAAATTAACATTAACATTAAACATTAAAGGTAAACATAAACATTGGCTTGTCTAAATTTTGTGGGCCTTGGCAGTGGCCAAAACTTAGCCAGTTGCCATTAAAATGCAGTATCCTAAGCCTGAAGGTAGAGTCTTTGCTTTTATAAGCCTTAGTGTATCACTTTGTAGCAGAAGGTTTTAAATTTTTTACTTTTTTAATTAATTATTTTAAGTTTAATAGACCAAATCTACGAAATTATTTAGTTTTAGTAGATATTAACCACAATCATCATAAATAATGTAAAAGCAATTGTCATAAATATATTTGTTTACATTATTAATAACAACATACATCATAGTTATTGTTATCCAAATAAAAGATGGAAAGCTTGAATAAAAATGTGAGTCATAGAAGATAGATGGATGTCTGCACGTGTTTATATAGTGCAAACCTCTGTGCCAATTACTAGTCCAAACAATCAATGAGAGATTGAGCCCATTATATTTCTTTAATTAAGATTTCATTTTCAATGCGATATTTAATAAGTTTTTATCTTAATTTCAATGGCATGGCTTATGCAGTATAGGAATTATAAATATGACCTGCAATGGTGTGAAGAGAGGCTTGTTCCACTCAGCTTGATAAGCATTATCTATACAATAAATAAATTTATAAGTTAGAAGCTATGAGATTGTACTAGAACAACTATTTATTACATGAGCATGGAATTATATGAAATATTCAATGGTATCCTCTGGCTATTGGATTTAACAAAGAATGTAAACTCTGAAAATAATTGAAAGAGAGTCGATGTTGCTAAGTGCACCATGCAAGTAGAGCAGGTGCAGGCAAGCAAGCGGAGGATGCTGGTGCAGGGTTGAGGTGGTTTTCTTCGTCTAGAGATCGAAAAGGCTTTTTCTGCCACTTTGAGGGCGAGAACTCCAACTTGAAACCTATGTAAAATTGTGAGTTTTCTGTAGCAAAACCTTAAATTTATCGGGTCTACACAGTCCTATGTCACATTATCTTGAAGTAACAAGCAGAATGCAAACCCAAGGTATAAAGGCAAAAAGAAAAATAACACAGAAAAATCCCAGTCTAGTCCAGGTTATGAGGAGTAAGGTGCATTAACCAGCTAGTCAATTCAAATATTTAAAGGATACAAGACTATATACTACTTGTGTAGTAGAAGCTGGAACAGACCAACTGGCCTCGCATAGAGGCCAACAATTCAAATTCAACAGGCCCAAAACTGTAGTTGTGTTTATTTATGTAGTCTGTGAATCTTGCTTCTGAGTTTCTATTTGGTTAAGTTTATTTCATATAGTTTCTTTTTATGGTACCTAGAAGCAAATAAGCTGTTCTATTCTAATTTCTAACCAAACCAAAGTCTTATCCTTAAAATATTGGTACCAAACTCAAATTATGTTCTTCTCCTATATTACAGATTGAATAAGGCAATTATACTAAAAGAATAAGGCTTCATGGTGTATGGCACAATATAAACAAAACCCATATTGAATCACTTTACATTGCTTGAAATGAACAAGTAGCATACAATAAAGAAATATAACCAAAAGTGGCCACCACTACTTACCGATAAGAATAGGCAATATATGCAAGCCACTAGCCTCAAAAGAACCTCATTGAATTTAGCCATATAGTGTCTGCTATAAACAACCACCCCAAGTTTATGTTATAAATGGCCACCCTTCAAGATATCCATGCCATCCCTTGCAATGAGTATTTCTCTTGTTTACTACCAGCTCCTTTTGATGAATATCAAGCAAAACCCTTTCTTGCTTAGGCTATTTTTTCTGTACCATAGTTAGTCCTACAAACAACAACCCTTCCTCTGTATGTTCGTCCTAGTTTGCACCAAAAGTAGGTTTCCCATCTTCAGAACTCACACTTTTTTATTCCTTTGAATGAAGTTCCTTCTCACCGAATTCTCGATGTATTTCTTGCAGGATTATTTGCAAGGCTTTATCAACATTTGTAGCTTTAAATGTTGATGTCTCCATAAAAAGTAGACCTTCCTTCTTAGCAAACTTTTGAGTATCTTCTATCGATACAATGCGTAAATGTTGTAAATCAGATTTGTTGCCTATTAGCATTATTATTGGGTTGGAATTAGCCATTTTTTCACATTTTCAAAGGTTCAACGCCTGATAACTGGTTAAAAGTGTATTCCCAACCGAAAAAAGTAAAACAAGTGCTATATTTTGTTTAACTTGAATATTGGCATGCATACACATTCAGATTTCAAAGGTGCTTTCCAACTGAATTGGCATGAAAATGATTTTTAACAGAGTTAAAATATATTATTTTCCTCAAAATTGCAGAATTGCAGTAAACAAGACCCCAATTTCCCATTATTCTTCTCTATTTTGTGCATCCACTTACAATTTCTCTGGATGATGCAAGGCCAAACTGGACTCCTGTCAAAACCGCATGCCGGAACCAGGCTTCTTCCATTGTGCCAGTAAACGAAGTGACTGACTTCTTCACTCACTGGCCTTCCTTCCCTCTTCTTAGTCTGCAGGTAAAGAGCAATCTAGACAACCGTTTAAAACAACAAGAACCCATATGCTAAATGTTTAAAATAACAATACCCAATAACAACCGTTTGGACACGGAATACCCGTGCAGGGAATTAAGTTGGATCTTAATGACTATAATGAAGAAGATGAACATGGTGATGTCTTGTGCATTATTCGTCAAAGGAGGTTGGATATCCTTCACAGTGAAGGATTTATCATGGAACGTATTTTGAAGTCACCAAATATCTTATGGATTCGTTGGAAAGGTTGTCCAAACTCTTCCTTTCCCTCATGGATTCCAATGAATAATTTAAATATTTTACATGTGTTTGGAAGTGTGTTAAACACATTGTTGCAAAGCAAAGTCGAACCACAGGTAAACATAATTTTTTGTCTATATTTGTATGTTTAGTTGGTATTAAAATCTCAAATGAATTGGAAAGAACATGCAAATGAGAATCGTGATCCACACATAAATATCTTTTTTATGGATGAAACACAACACTTATATTTGTCTTTTGCAAGCACCTTTGCAGTTGCGGCCTCTTTAGAGGAGTTCTCGATAGATGGATGTGTGCAGCTGAAGAGCATCCAGGGGTTGGAGCATCTAACAAAGCTTTGACGACTGATTGTTAGAGAGTGTGCTGAGCTAGAAGAGTTTCCTAGTATGGAAACATTGACATCTTTAGAGAGATTGTGGGCAGACAAGTATGTGAATCTGGTAAGTATTGAAACATTGGTATCTTTTACTCATGAAAGAACTGTGAATAGAGTTCTGATCTCAAAGAAAGAAATGCAAACATTACACTTAGATTAGAGGAGCATGGAAGAAAATTCGTACCCCCATTATATTGACTGGCAGTTTGTTAGGTCCAAGAACAAGTTATATGACTGCCCCCAAATCTACAACATTGCCATGGGACTACAAATTAAACAAATAATAGACAACTGATTCAAATTACAAACCTATAAATTTCCATTCCAATCATCATTTAGAATATTATTAACATCACTGTCATGTGAAATGAGCGCAAAACGGATTCCTAAAATGGTCGTGGAAGGCCCAGCAGTCACTAGTGAGTTTACTGCAGCACTTGGCGTTGACGTCTACGTCTTCTAATTTTAGGGCTATCAATGGAAACAAACGGCAAGGAGAAAAACCTATCGCTATCCCGAACCCTCTCTGCATTACACAAGCCTCACAAAATCAGTCTCCAAACCCCAAAGAAAGGCCTTAGAAACCTCTATAAGCCTCGAAGCCACTACCAATAATGAATTCCTTTTAACAAGATGAAAATAACCACTAATAATGAATTCCATTTTACAAGCAACAAGATGAAAATATCCATGTATCTTTAACTGAATAGAGATATTTAGTGGTATTAAAGCAAATTGCATAGGCTTCTGGTTACCTACATTGACGTCTTCGTCGCATTGAAGGCCATCCGAAGCTGAACAAGGAAGGAACCATTTGCGAACCATTTGATCTGTAGCAAATGGACCTAGTGGTGTAAGAGACAAGAGCATTGTCTCGGATTTTAGGAATCTCAAAGCCTCACAAATAAAAAATTACTTCCATCCAATTTCAAACCACTGCCTTAATAAAGCCAATGAATCTTGAATGCCTTAATAACTATGCAACTTGGCACTTAATCAACCCATGCTCTTGCATGCATCGACTATAACAATGAAAAGTTATCAGAGCATAGGACAGAGCACCAACTTGCCACACTCTTACATGCATTGATTGTAACAATGCGATTGTCACAGCATAGGACATAGCACAAAATTATTCCTCGTCCTTCTAGGTCTGTAGGTGAAAAGCAAGCAACCAAACAACGAAGCCAGCCTAACAAAAAAATAAAATGAAGATTGTGTAGGATAAACAGGACAGCTAGTTATAATAACTACTTCATTGTCATGTCACTCTTTGGTATATGGGAATGGCCCTGCATTGCTTTTCAATGGCCCAGTGGCAGTTGACATGCGCTTGATTTGAAGTGTGTCTTGGGCGGCGTTGGAATTCTTTTCTTAAAGAAATTTCCAATACATGCCAGTACCACTGACTGCTTACACCATCATGCCGCCGGGTCTTGGGGCACAAAAACCCAAGCAAACGTCACCTACAAACAACCAATAAAAATTAAGTTAAATCAATATTTAAATAATTTAAAAAATAAAATTTAGTCAAACTATATTAAAAACATTTGAAAACTAAAAAATTTAAATATGCATGTCCAATTAATTGACCTAACCGATTCATATATATTCCCTGTAACCAAGGATATGTGGTTATATCCAACGCTAAATGGGAACCCAATAACTTATATGCTTAAAACATTGGGGAATTCACTAACAACTTTGCTCAGAGTGATGCCGTAAAGAAAAGGTGCGTGTGACAAATGACAAATGGAATCAAAATAAAATCTATAACATTGGGGAATTCACTAACAACTTTGCTAAGAGTGATGCCGTAAAGGAAATGTGCGTGTGACAAATGGAATCAAAATAAAATCTATATATAGCAAACAAACTTAAAGTATAATGTTTAAGGGGACTCTAAAATTATTATATTAAAACCAGTAATGGATACTGCATAACGTTGTTGGGGTAACCTAAACATAACATGCAAAACATCTATGGATTTCGTTTTCGTTGCCGCGAATTGAACCCGGGTCGCCTGGGTGTAAACCATGTATCCTAACTGAACTAGACGACAACGAAGACATTCATTATTCTCTCAAAGTTCTTAACATCTCATCTGGAACTTGAAATTGGAGTTGGAGAAAGGCCAACTTGAAGTTGCCCAAGCGAAACCTCCAAACGGGTAACAATAAAGAGGGAACGCTGATCAATTCGCAGTGTAGTCAAATGCGCTAGAAGGAGGGCTTAAACCTCCGACCTTGTGGTTAACAGCCACACGCTCTAACCAACCGAGCTATTCCTGCACTGATTTAAAAGGTTTCTTTATTGCAATAAAAAATCTCTGAGAACCATAGTCCCCAACGCTGTTCAAACAAGAACAGGAAACAGCATCTTCAGCATTCAAGAAATCACAAATGCAATACATGTAGGTCTTTTCTACTCTTCATCTTGCAGTGCTCATAATTGGTGGATAAATAATTGTTCCCAGAACCCTTCGTTTCATAGGTCTTTCTTTTCTTTTGCTAATTTTAAGGTGAGGCTCGACTTCTTGATCTGATTCATCTTCTTGGTTTCTAATTTCTAAATTATTTGAAAGATGGCAGCATTTGAATCATTTATTGGTCCGTCTTCCATTTTCAGGGCAAATCATTAACATATTTAAGATACACTGAAATTATTCAAAATGGTATCACCTTTAATCTGAATGCAGACAGTCCAAAATTCAAAAATCAACATGAAAGCAGCACAAATATGAAAATGTTGATAATTTATCTTGTCCACTATTTGGGTTCTCAAAAGTCTCATCAATTTGCTAGATTTTCCCACTTTTGGCTAAATAAGTTTTCATCAATGTTATTTTGGAGAGATTCTTTTATTATATTCTGAACCTGAAATTTTTTTAAATGACTTTGTACAATTTGCATTCATACAATTCTCAATATGACCATGGAACTGTTTCTGAGATATTTCTTTGACCATAGAACTGTTTCTGAGATATTTCATTTCTTATTTAGATTTTGGATGAGGATTCTTTTGATATCTGGATCATATGTTAAAGATCTCTACCGTAGAAGTGAAATCTTAAATAACTTTGTAATTCCAGAAAGGCTCCCTTCATTCTTCAAAGAGCCGCGGTTACATCTTTCAATTCACTCCCTAGTGAGATCTTTTATGATTACGTAATTCTACAAATGCTTCTTTCAATCTTATTATTTGGTTACATCTCTCGATTCACTTCATATATTTTAGTAACTTTTCAAATACTTAAATTGTTTGTATTGAACTGCTCTGATTTATTTATTTCCACATGTTATCTGATGCTTTGGATTAATTAATAGAAATAGTCAATCTCCTTTTGACCAAAGTGTATAGTTAGTTTTATTCCCTACCAAATATCTTGGACCCATAAATATATTATAATGAGGTTTAAAACAAAAAAGACAAACAAGTTTCTAATGGATAGGTTTTTCCCACACGATAGTGGTATCTCCCTCCCTACCACATTCTCTCTGCAATGTCCAAGATTAAAAGTAATGTTGGGTTACCAAAAATAAATAAACACTTGTTGTACAAGTCACCATAAAATACGCATGGAAAAGAGTTTCTTCTATATGTATTAAGACATTAATTGAAACATAATGAAACATTCTTATTATGTATGTAATGACGAACTAATTCTTATTATGTGTACGGTAATCTTAATCTCATTATTATGGTTTAAAGATGTGTGCATCTTGGCTAAAGCTTGATGATCTCATACCATTAGGAGATTGGTTCTATGATTGAACAACATATGGTGTTGGTGTTGTCGCCCATTGACTTACCTCTCCTCATGACTATGAATATATTTTTTCTAGGATTCATACAAGATACTTCAACATGAGATGAGGAGTTTTATGGAAAAAATTTCAAAGAATCATTAAGGTTCCTATCACTATATAGTAGGGAGTTCTTGACATGAGGAGATAAGCTTTTTATATATAGGAAATGGGCTCAAGGAATTCAAGTTGAACTCAATTCCCCTTCTTTGTGACCAAGATAAAAGAGAGAGAAACGTTAGTGATTTGAAGACTTAAACTCATCAATGTAATGGAAATGATTCATAAACAAATCCCTAGCACTAAGATGATGTGGAGAAAGAAGGGAAAAGGTAAAACCCCATCCAAAAAGGAGAAAATGCAGCGAAAGAGATGAAATAGAAAAATTAGAAGTGGGATTATTTAGGTTAACCCATCCTTATGGTATGCACTTCTAAGAAGCCATTGCAAGTATCATATCCACATCAAATGGAAAGGAAACAAGCTACAGATCACCCCTGAAATATTTATTCAAGGGAGAAATAATGTTGTTTGGGAAAGATGTTTATTCCTATTGTTCCCTCTCACTTAAAAGGGTTATGAATAGTCTACTTCTATTATATTTGATCAGTGAAAAAAATCTCATGTTAAGGCTTATAGTAAGGGGTCTCTATCTAAAAATCTAACAACTTGAAATCTTGATTGATTAATCAAGTCGAGGCTTCCCCTTCTCCACTTTTGATTCCAAGTAGAATTGATTCTTCTTCCTCCCACCAATAACAAGGAGATTATTTCCACATCTTCAGTCTTTAGTCCCTAAAATTGAGTTGAATTTTAGAGATGCAAATGTCGAAAAATAGAGTGCATTGCAACCTCCTCCATTGGATCCAGAAAAGAATCAAGTTCTAACCCATTTGTTCAAACCCCTCCAAATGTTAAGGAACTATTCTCTATTGTCTCCATCATTCCTCCCTCTCGTAAGTTGAGGTCAAGGTGTCCAAAAACTAATTGTGAGTTTCCAAACCATCAACATTAAGGGGATAGTTGTTGATCAGTTCAGGCTAACTATGATATGGACAAAACAAGAACAAAGGAAATGAAAGAGAGGATCGAATATACAACTCATCAGTTTGCTTTGACTAAGCAAGAAGTAGAGTCTCCAGAGAAGCGAATAAGAGAACAAAACGAAGAAATCCATCGAAGAAGGATCTTCCTTTGGAGCCATAATAGGAAAAGTAAGATTCTAAACTTAAGCATTATGTAATGCTAAGGCCAATTCAAAAACTGTGGATGAGGAGATATATGAATTGGCCACGGGGGGTTCACTAGCAAGGCAATACTATATCACGTCCATTCATATTGGGGGTTTGAATACTCCTAAAAGCCTCAAAAATATATTGCCTTGTATTAAGGGGTCAAGGGGTTTTTTTAATTTGACACAATGATATAAATATTGGGGGTTATTTTATATAGGTGTCCCGAGGAATAACATTCAAATCGTGGGATGGATTCACACACACACATATTATTTATATATTTGGAGCCAGGGATAATTTTAGGGGCGAATTTTAGCCTAGTGGGCTATTTTTCCACGTTTTTCTCCCAAAAAAGATTCGCCATTTTGCATTTTTTGAAGCCCTGTTTCACCCAATTTTGATGGAGTAAAAATTTTTCACCCTAAAAATCGCCAAATTATTATATAAACAATATAAAATCCTTAAAAATTAAAATATTTTTGAAAAATATAGCCAATCATTTTATAGTTGGCGTTTAAGAATTGATAATATTCGCCAACATTTATACAGTTTTAAATAAGTATGGTTCCTTAAAATCATCCATGTTTGGAGGTCGCCCACATAGACATGTTGAATGCCTCCATGATTGAATGCAAACATGTCCCTGCACTACAAGAAAAATGAAATTTTAGCCTGACATAAAATTGTTGTATATTAAAATATTTAATTTAAAATAATATTTTTATAATATCATAATTATGTAGATAATTATTTTATTAATTTTTTTATATAGTCCATAATTATATTTTTAAAAATACCAAAGATTTTGATTATATCATTGGATCATATACATAAAAAAAATTGAGGATTTTTGTTTGAGTTTCATAAACCTCTTCCCAATTAAATAAAACTACAAATATTCCAAAATAGAATACTTCTCGACCTAAGAAAAATCAATAACCTCTTGGGAAACCAATGTTAAATTTATATGGGAGTGTCATTTAATTTATTTTAAGATTTTAAATAGGAAATTAAGAGAATCTGCTCTAAAGTTTTACTAATTTTGATCTTGTATAGATATAAAAATGAGATTCATTTGTTGTGGAAGAATCTGTGTTCACTAAACTTGGAATACTTTAAGCATAAGAAGATATTTGCACATAATTTATCCAAACAATAAGAGTATTATTTTACCATATTTTACTATGCATGTATTAAAAATCACAAACGAATAGCTTTAAAAAAATAATACAAAACATTTATTAAGATTATTAAAAATGTTTTATGGAGTTTAATTTATTAATCCTATAGAAAACATGAGCTCTCTATGGCTATACTTGCAGTTACATGATATAAAATTGGTAGATTAGCACGTGAAACATTTGCAATTCTCATCTTTTCTAAGCATTGGACCGACTATTGGACTGTCAATATTTTACATTCTTTTTTACATTGATCTCTTGACTGGGTTTCCCTTTATGTGTTTTTCCTTCCCCATTACTATTTCGTTGGGTCTTCCTCTATCGAACGAAACAAATGAATCAGTCATCCTTGCAATCTTACTGGGATCATTACTAGCATTCTACTATATTTTATTTATCATCTTGTTTGCTAATACTAAGATGCGTTAGGGGTCTTGTTGTTACAACTTTACAATATGATATAAAGGGGGTGTTAAAAATGGGTTTATAAAATGGATACCTACAATATCTGGGGAAACTAGGGGTATTCTTAATTGGAAATGTATATTGCAAGGGGAGTTCAACAATACAATTTTAAGAATGTTTCTCCAATATTTAGTGAAATTAGGGATATTCTTTAATATCCTATGAACGAATGTGCTATGTGATAAGTTCACTGAGTGAACCCCCCGTGAAATTGGCAAAGGAAGAGCAAGACACAATGTTTTCAGAGTCCACAAACTACCCACTCCTTAGGAGTTTGATACTTGAGAGAGTTGAATGATAAGTTCAAAGGGCATGAAGGGTACATCTACGACATGTTTCTATTGTTCTTTTATACTAGGAAAAGGTTCATGAGTATATTAAAGGCGTGAAACATGAATCATGAATAAGTAGTTGTTTGGGTTTACCCAAAAAAAATTATAGTTATTATTGTTTGTAGGTTTAAAGTGTGTCTCTTAGAACTTTAACATTCTTATTATAATAGCATTTTCATTGGATCATTCTCAATTTTAATGTTTTTTAGGGTCATTTTTGTTATTTCTTAGGGACTTCTCTTTGAGTTAGGGTATGAAACCAATGAAATGCATTTTTCTTTTGGAATTAACTAAAAATGGGTTTTGCATTATTGAAGTGATGATCAAGTGGTTGAGGTGCCTTGAGGGTTCTTAGCATCTTTGAATAGATTTTTGGCATCAAAAAGATTGTGAGTCACTTAAAATGTGGATAAAGTCAACCTGTTTTCCATAAAAATGATAAAAAATTATTGAATTACAATTCTGGTTGATTAATAAGAACTCTAATAAAAAAAACTTAATTGTTAAGGATTTTGGCTATTTTCAAATGACCTAAAAAGAATTAAAACTGACCTATAAAGCTTTATCATTAAAATAGGAAAAACGGATTTAAGGATACATTAAATTGTTTTATAGGAGAAAAGCAAAGTTCCAATGTATATAGGTCTCATTTGAATTTGATTTACAAATCCATCATGCATGCATTTCGGCAAGTACACAACACTAAATTGGTTGGAACTTGGATGGACCAAAAAAAATAAAAATAAATAAAAGAGTATATGATAAACCTCCAAAATTACGAAAACGTACAATCTATCGTTGCCAAGCTTTGACAAAGACAAAGGTTGCTTATGATTTGTAACACGCCAAATCAAGAATAATGTATACGTTGGTAAATCAAATGGTTCTAACCGAGAATCAAATGGGTCTTTACCTCTGAAGGGTACTATTTAGAGCATTGGTGCAAACATGATAAATAGTTTTTTCCTCTCCCTTTGTGTTGCTAAATACTTTGTTAAAAAATAATAATTTTCTTATTTTTAAAGATATATCTAAAATACATAAGTATGCAGTGGTAAAGCAATTAGCATTTTTGGAGGTTAAGTCACAGCCACTCACCTCTACCGTCGCTGCTTGAAAGTGAAAACCACCTAAAAAAAATTAAAACTGACCTATAAAGCTTTATTATTAAAATAGGAAAAACGGACTTACACATTCAATAAATTGTTTTGTTGCATCTTATTGATGTTGCATGTAATATATGTTCAAAAATAATAAAATAATTTATGTTAAAATTTAAAAATAATTACATTGAAGGTGTTATTTAAGGGGCTCGTTCCTCTACAAGTTTCGTCGTCGTTGTCTAAGGGGCTTGTTCTTCTACAGGTTTCGTCGTCGTTGTTTGTCGACAACCTGTGAGGAACCTATTTGTGTCCACAGACTTCGTAACATACAGACTCCGTAATGTACAGACTCCGTAAGGTATCCATGACGCCAGAATCCGTAAAATTGTACTGCTCATTTCCTTTAGATCCAGGTCGTTTCCCATTATTAGGTCTACCTTAGCACCTGCGATAGTTTCATCTCCCCCTACTTCCAATATTATACTCCTGGCATTAAGCCTATTAGCATACCCAAAGCAACTAAGTTCTATCATCTACTTGGTACCAATTGATCTCAGTTACCTACTGAACACAACCTAACCTACCGACCGCTACGGAAAGAGGGTTCTACAACACTGGATCAATAATTATGCTTACATTTTTTAGTGTGAGTGTCCCATATCTGAACTTGCCTAGCTTTGAAATGTCATTTGGGAGCCATACTTCTCATACAAATTGTCCTCCCTAACCCTATTTGTGTGCTTTCCTACACCTTAGAAAACCTTCAGTTTCCAAATCTAAGCTTGTGTGTTGCAGTCCTGTATCCCCACACTCTTGAAAATCCATATTATTCATGTGTTCTGCACTATTTCTAGCTCCAGTGGCACCTAAGTCTTCTGATCTAAAACTGTCGTGCACAACCCCAACCATCCCATGTTCCAGACTAAGACGTATTCAGGAAGCCATGGTAGGGACACATGGGTTTTCTAAATACACAATATTGGCTCTACATAAAGGACAATTCGCATGTAACCTTAGCCAAACATCAATGCAATTAATATATCCAAACATCGATGCAGTTAATATGGAATGCATGGCTGCCTAAGAGCCTCATTCTCCTAAAACTCAACCAGACAAACTGCACACTCCATTCCGAGCTTCTCTGCTTTAGTGAATCTGCAGAGAGGAATGGATCTGATCACAGCTTCATCCATACCATATGATTGAGTAATTATCTTCCATCCTTCTAGGTCTTGGAATCTTTCAAGTGAATAGGCATCGACTTTTATATTCTCTTCAGAGTCCAAACTCCTACGTCTCCTCCTGAAAAAGGTCTCCATTGAGAAGCTTTGCAATACTTGGAAAAAATCTTGTAGTAACTTACCACCAGTAAAACGTTGCCTAGAACTACAACAATGGCTATCAGGGAAGAACTGGTGGTGGTGGTGGGTCCTTTACTTATGGCTGCATCTGGTGAGGCTCCCCATCCAAACTCATATCTACCTGCTGAAATTTCCCATGGACGAATTGCTCTGGAGGCAAACCCATGGTGAATTTCTTTAAAATATCTACTTCAAACCTATAAACTTGTTGAAAATACACAAATGTAATTAGTTACTATGTGTGGAGAATGAAGGATAATAAACCCACTGCAAAATCATATATAACACCACTGCAAATTCAGAGTGAATTGATGTAACTACACAAAATTGATGAGAAAAATGCAAATTACCTCAGAGGAAGCGTATTCATGGTGTGCTAAGCTCTGCAAAATGATGGAATAGCCTACCCATTAGGAAAATAGACTCCATGGATACAATTTTCATGAGTTTTTGAGCTGGTTAACATAAAACCAACACATTCTAAACTTCGAAATCGAACTGATATTGAACCATAGACGCCTAGCCCTGGGAGTGCCAAATGTTATGGATCTCTTCATTCAGGTTTTTTATTATAAAAGCCCTAGATTAGAAAGAAAATCCAACCTAATCTAATAATTTTCAAATTGTAGCGACAACAGAGATTTGACATAAGTTATTTTGTGCTTGTTTGAATACTTTGGCTGTCAAAATATAAGAAAATCAACAACTGGAAGATTAAACGTTCGAAAGGTCGTTGAAAAGGACACGTAAACGTGCCCTGAATACTTGTCCGACCATAGAAGAAATAGTAATAGTAGCGGGTACACGCAGGTCACGTATTCGAAACTCTTGGAATATGCCTTGCATTTAACAACTAGAATGCACTAGGATTTGCTTTCTTTCTTTTGTTGGTTGGTTTTCAAATCTGTTTGCCCAGGCCCGGAGGTTTGAATTCATTTGTTTTCCTTTTTTCGCTTTCCAACCTGGAATGCTACGTGGCATCGCTTTTTCACTCCAGTCGGCATGAATGCTTCACGGCAAAGCAAGATTATTATATTATTTTCACTTTTTCCTTAACATGGGTTCTTTGCCTTGTGAGCCCCAAATCAAAACTTTGTTTTAAATATTTAAGTGGGATCGTGTCATGACCCTTTACCGTATAACTTGGTATTATAAAATAAAGTGAGGTGTTTAGCGTAAAATGATCATGTTAAACATTTCCAAGAACATTAATTAATATATAACTATATTCACATTATCATTAATTCCTTTATGAAGGTTTTCCATATGAGTGAAAATTTTTGGGAGAAAGTAAAGGATCTAACACACTAGAAATGGAACTTATTCTATTGGAGTTACTTTCTAATTGGAGAGTTGTGCACTTATAATTATTTGGATAACTTCAATTTCAAAAGGCCTAGCTTATATTCAACCTTTGTGACCATTTCTCAAATTTGTTGCTAAAATCCTTAATTGAAGCAAATATTGAAGCATAAAAATCATCAACATACAATGAAGTTTCATTAACTTGAATCCATCATTGAAGTAATTAACTTCAATGAAAATCAAAATTATTTGAGCAAACATAGATTGTTTTTATTATTTTATTAAATCTGTGGGTTCTAACCTAATTGAATTTTTTTTTCAAGAAGAAGATATGGGATTTATATTTTATTTTTTTTAACCTAATTGAAATTTTGTTTCAAGAAAAAGACGAGGGATTCAAATTTTTTTTTTCAAGGATAATAATAAATGAGAGTTAAAATATTAATGTATAATTGATGGTATTTGGATCTCCTAAGTGAAAAAGACTGAACTAAATGAAGTTATGATGGGGATACTAGGGCTAACAATCAACCTTCTTCTTTTCAAGATGAATGGGAATACCACCCTTCATGCATGCATTCAAGATGTGAATGAGATTTGTATTTCACATACCTGAATATTCAACTAGGCACTGCAATATTAACATAGAAACCATAGTTGCAGCAACATATTTCATCTGAATAAATGCCATATATTTTCCTAGATAGACCTGCACGCTGCCTTGGCAGACTATGAATTTGAAGGGACTCTGCAGGATAAAATGAACATCCTTATTTAACTGTCTTTCACATTTGAATTCGAGGCAGTCAGTACCCCAGATGGTGTCCCTACGACCCATGGCGTATGGTTGGTAAGTCACTTAAGTGCCTCTGCGCATGATAGTTCTGTCAGGCATAACGACGTTGTGGAGAGTGTGCTTGGAGTCCAAGAGGACCGATGGATAAAGTCTCATCGATTCACAAATTGATGCATGTAGGTAATGCATGCTCTGTAGATCCTCATATGAAAGTACCCAAGATTTTTCAACCCCTTTGGCTTCGGGTTTGATGACCATGAGATGTGCAATTTATTTTTGTATTGCTTCCAAGATTTCTGCAAAATGTTTACATGTACCATAAGCTAGATATTTACATATGAAGATTTTAATACGCACTAAACATACAAACATTAACGCAACGAATCTCTATTTACCTATGAATAACAAATTTCTATTTACTTGTGATTCATCTTGCCAGAATATTTCTGTTGCACTCCCTGACACTTGTAGAGGCCTTAAATTATTCATTAGAATCCAGGAAGGTAGAGAAGAGTTGGGATGCTTGTTCAAGCAAATCCATATGATATTCAGGGACTTCATCATCATTATACTGTGTTCTAAGAGAGAATCTTCAGTATCAACAAGTTGCAACCTCCTCATTTGAATACCATCAAATGCATCGTCTTCATGATAATCCACATGCACCATTCTATTTCCCCACACGGTAATTATGTATCCAATAATCAATACTTATAGAAGATTGTTGCAATAAATAATCAATAATGATGATTTTTGTCCAACGCCAAAGTTGATGGACAAAGAGATCTCAGCAATATCTCTTAGCCAACTTTCATAGTTTGTCTTACATATTTGTATCATTCCAACCATATACTTCCATAGTTTCCATAGGACACTTGGCGGTCATGAATATCATCTGAAACACAATTGTGTAGGTCCACTAGACACTCGATTTGTACATCTGAAAACGCAAACTCCGTGAGCCAAAAAGACATTGCACTCAAAAACACGTGGGTGATTTGAAGGTTGGTTGGGATTTAAAATTCAATAGGGGCCAGGAAGCCGCCATGGTTTTGAAAAGAGTTTTATCTAGCAACGAGCTTTACTAATGGAGCTAACCAAAGTTGCAGAACTTGAAAAAGAAAGAAAAACTTATGCGAATCTGAAGGTTGAAGAAAGCTTTATGGGAGTCTAATGAGCGATCATATGTTTATTATTTATTTTGCAAAGAAATGTAACAATAAGAAAATGACTTTGTGTTTGTTGGATTGTAATTTTTGGTTTCATATATCAAATCTTACGACTTATAGGGCATCTACATTCCATCGTGATGGTTTTGGGATCCGCAAGGAGCAAAGGGCACCATGTCTTTTCCTTTACGTGTAGTGAAGAGAAAAGGTATAAAGAAATTCAATGGAATTGTTATGTCTATAAAAACTTGTGCCCCCTGAGCTACAATATGTGCACGGAAGGGGGTTGGCTTCTGCATCCATTATGTCATGAAAATTAAGCAACAAGCTACTAATGGAGTGAACAATGCAAAGAGTTCTAGATGTGGAGAAATGGAATGGCATCAACAATGCAAGGAGTGATGAAACCCTAGGAGTGTGCGACTTAAATCTCCATTGCATTTAGCATTTTAGCAGGGAGGGGACTACAATGGTGGGAATATTTTTTCCAATTTGGAAATATTATAGTCGGATAACAATGGTATGACTTCTTTGTGAGGCTAAGGGGAGTGGTTGGTGTGGACCATAGTCTCAAACTATTTAGGTTTGCAACACAAATGGTGTAATACCCTAATTGTTAAGCCCCAAACATATGTTATTATTTTTGTTTATTATTGGGCACTAGGTGCCAGGACTATGGAATTTGGACATTGTTGTTGTTGCTTAGTTAAATAACTAACTCAGCATCGACAACTAATGAGAAAGGGGAACCATGGATTCCACTTATGAGGGGGTTGAGGACTAGGAGTCGTTGCTCTTCGTAACATTACTTGTTGGACCCTATTTTTTATTATTTTATTTTATGGAGGTACTATTACACTGTCTTTGATGTTAAATGGGACCCTCTTGGCTAGTGCACCCTCCTTGGCCATTCCAAACCTCTTGTGATGTTCATCATGTGTCAATGCACCCTTTGGAAAATGTAACTGTCATCATTTGTTTCACATTTTGCTATTCTCGGAAAGGGAATCTCCTAATGTAACCTCTCTCTCTCATGAATCGATTAAACCCAAGTAAAATTGGGTTACCTTTATTGGAATTGGAGTTACTTCCTTGAGAATTTGAATGGCTATAGAAGGATTCGAATTGGCTCTCTCTCATTCTTCTTCTTTCTCTTTAAGCTCTCCAATGCATGGCAATTCTCTCTTTTCTGGGAAATACATGCTCTCAAGTAGGAGATGCATTTTAATGTTGAATATTGAGGGCCTTGTAATGAGGTTTGAAGAATGTATAATGGGGATTGAATATTGAATGTGTAGAACACAACATGAGTACTTATCCCATTGCTTGTCCCTATCTGAATCTAGCACATGAAGCCCGACGGTGGATAGTGATAACCCAACGGACTTTGTAATGTCCCTCCCATGTGACATGCTTGATGATGTGTTAATGTAACCCCTATTAACTCTATCCTTGGAGGGGTTAATTGTAAATCATAATAAATGTCTCAAGTATGCAATTTGTTAGACTTAGGATGAAAAAAAATGAGTAAATAAATAAAATCTTTATATTTAACTTAATTTTATTTATGCATTTAATAAATTTTGTTCCAAGTAAATGTACTAGGTGGGAAGGGGGCGCATAAGTTCATGGTGTCACCCAAAATGGGAAACTTGGAGTAAATTAAGGAAAAGGCAAAAATCTAGGGAGAAAATAAAAAGCATGCATAAAGCAGTCAGACAAAAAGTAAGGACAAAGTAGGAAAGTACAGGAAAAGATGTCAGCGTGAAAATAAGGAAACTCTTGGAAGCTAGGAAGGTGCAATTTCCAAAATGAAGAAAGGCATGTTAGACTAAAAGTAGTAGGGAGTAGTTTCCAAAGGGAGAAAAAGAAATGTCCGTGGAAAGGAAAGAAAGCAAGCAAGTTTCCCCATCTACTCATGAGTGCGCATTGGTGAAGGAAACTTGAGCATGAAGCCATGTTTTCTATAAAGGAATGATATTGCACCCCTCTCCTATCTTTTTGCGTTTTGAGCTTGTAAGAGAGTAAGCTCTAAGCTTCTCTAGTGCTTTGAGATGTTTCCAAGCCAACTGTGGGAGATGTGCCCCATGGTACATGTTCTAGATTTTCACCAGTGATTTAAGAGTATCATATGCATCTGATAATGGAGGTCTAAGTGAAGGCCATGAGATCCATTTCATCCAAGTTTGAGATCTCTTCTCAGTGATTGAAGGCTTCCTATTCAAGTCTTAGTGGAATTCTTCCTTTCCTTCTCTTCTTTCTCTCTAATTCTTTGAAGTAGAAAAGATATGATGTTGGACTGATGGATTTCATCCATTAATGGTGTATATTTGTAGGTTTTCTTATTAGATCCATAGTTGTATCAACTTCATTGAAGAAAGTTGAGAGCTAGCCATTCCAATCCATAATGAATTATGGTCTCCATCCTCCTTGTAATATCGTTTTCTGCTAAAGGGGGATACCACTGATTTTCATGTGAGTTTCATTTCAGCCTCCCTGAGTTGTATTTTACGTAATTTTTCCTCTCTAAAATTTTTATGACAGTTCAAATCAGTTTCATTAAGTTTCATATGAAGTTCTTGTTACCTTGCCTAGATTTTCATGATAATTTCACTAGTTTTACTATAATTGTTACCAAAAGTTACTAGTATGTCCAATTTCTATTATGTCATATGTTGCAGGCCATTAACACCTCTCTTAATCCAATCCAAGCATAAAAACCATAATTTCAAACCCTCTTGCATTGTTTGGAAATCTTTGTTTCTTAAATAGTTGAGTTGTCCTAGAAACTAGTTTTGCTAGTTTGACACCCAAATCAATTATAATCTTCCCTAAACCTATGGTTTTGAACCTTGTTTAGATCAAGGATCCATTTTTCATATATTTGGGTGCCGAGAATCCTGGAAGTAGACTTTATCTTGGATGATGCTTGAAACTTAAATGGTCCCAACACATTGTGAATAGGATTCTTGAGATCAAGCATTCCCAGATTTCCTTAATATGAAATTATGAATTTGTGCACCTATTATATTTCTAGCAGACTTGCAATTGAACTTGCAAATCCAACCCTTGGGTCTCGTGTAATTGATAAATCTTCCATTGTGCAATAAAGTCAATTCAGTAAATTTTATGTTCAATTTTGCACATAGTTTCTGTCTTTTGGTGAACTAAACATTAAGATCATATGTGCTTGATTTAGTGTGCAAAAAACCAGAAAGTTACATTAAAATGGTATCATATCATGGTCCTTTGAACTTTCTCTTAATATTAAAAGAGATCCCAACCCAAATCACAAAAGTCTTTGAAGAGCTTTTCATTGTTGAAGAAGAGGAAGTTAATTCCATCCAAGGTGATAATCAAGGAGAGAAAGGAAGTACGGATGATACATGAATAAGTAGGGAAGGGAAAGATGATATGTTTGCACAAACAATGCTAAAAGTTATGGAGACATTTACCCAAGTGCAAACAGAAACACGAGACATTTTGCCTAGATTGCTAGACAAGAAAGAGGGGAAAGTGAGGAGTAGTGGTTCCCATCAAGAAGATAAGAGAATATTCAAGGAGTAAATATTATGTAAGACTAGACCCATAATAAGCCACATGAATTCAAATATTTTCCAAGGTCTGCCTATAGGGTGAAGGAAAGTGAAATGCAATTTGAAGGAGTCACACCACTAAGAGGTTCGAATTATTGAATACATAGCCTTCAGTGAAGAATTCAAATTACAATACAAAATCCAAAGCAACCACACTATTTGATTTACAGCAATTCTTTGGCTCTTCAAGCAGGTTCTATATCTTTTAGATGATTCGAGCTTTTTCACCTATCCCCTATGTTTTACCTACCTTTGCTACACCTTCACCTACTACATTTAATGCCTTCCATGAGTTTACAGTTGGCTTGTTGGAATTACCTTCCAACACCGAGAAGCTTTTATACTTAATATCAATTAATGACGAGGATCAAATGCTGGAAACAAAAGGTGATGCCCATGTTCTGAGAGAGAACATGCACTCATGGAATCATGCTCATGTCTTTTTTAAACAGGATCATTCTGACCACTGAACAGTTTCTCGTGACTTTTTCAATTGGGATGATTCTGAGATTTTATTAAAATTGTGAAATCCATTCTTGAAATCACAATAGAAATTGCAAATTTCCTTTGCAGGGATAAGCCATTCTTAATTCGATTGTGTATTCCATTCATGGTACAGACAAGCAACGAATAATTAACCATAGTCCCTTCAAATCCCTAATTTCCTGGAACAAATCCCTGTCCAGAAAAATAGAAAGGCTCTTCTTCCACCCCGAATAGCCCATACCAGTCATCATCAAAACAGTTGTACTTGAGGATCAGTAAATACATATAGTACTGAGGATCATAGTATGTATATAAGTCAATGGCTATAGGCATGCATTTGGTGGCAGTAGGTTGGGGTTGCTTTTAAAAAAACTGGAAGCTATGGATATCTTCGTTTCCTTGATCATCAGCTTCTTGGCCTTCACATGCTATATTTTGTTTCTTCACAAAAAATGAAAGGACGAATCCCCTCTGGAACGGTATTTCATGGGGATGTTGCTGATACATTTCAACCACGATCTCTATGATAGGGTTGCATGAATCCTTATTCAATGTGAGGGAACCTTTATGTTGAATGGAATTTCACATCCAGCGATCCTACAAACATTGAGTACATTTTGTCAACTAAGTTCTCAAGTTTTCCGAAGGGTCCCATTTTTCGGAGCGTGTTTAGAGATGTATTTGGCGATGCAATGTTTAACGTCTATAGAGAACTCTGGATTTGAAAAACGAAAATGTTGCTGGTGGAATTTAATCCTGCCTCTAGTCTCACTTATATCATGAAGTGATTACAATAATCTATCTGTGAAAGACTCATCCCTATTCTGGATACCGTCCTTGTTAAGGGAAGCACCATCGATATTCTTGCCAATATCTGTAAAATTGTCTTTAGAATACAGTTTGAGTGGGTATAAATAATAGTTCACAACATGTTATATTGGTTCAAATTTAAATGTAGGTAGGATATGTACATTTTTATAAACTGGGTTATAGGTTTAAATTCAAAAAGATAAGATATGTATATTTTTGTAAACTTTATCGGCTATATTTGTTGGAGTATCCGTACAACTTCCACATGGTATAACCGCCGCACCTCTGGGAATTTCCTGACGATAGGGCCTTGTGCTGGGTTTCAAATGTTCATCGACATCTGCAGGTTTTGGTGTAACGGTAAACCTTACAACATTGTTGTAAAATCCAATAAAACTCATATCAGATTAAATATGTACATATATTGACAAATTATTATGACACCTTTACATAAGATTAATGGATAAGTATGTGGATATATTGACAAATTCTTATAACACCTTTATATAGATTATATTCTTGTTCAACATATATGGCTCTTTCTTGGTTGTTTTGGTTGCTTCTTCAACATCCATATCATTTTAAAGGGAAAATCAGTTGATCTCAATCCCGATGATCCAATTTGTTTCACTATGAAGGAGCTGAAAGAGATGTGTTATCTTCATGCATGTATATGACAGACAATGAGACTTTACCATCATGTACCAATAGACCAAATGGAAGCGATAGAGGAAACGGTCTTACCTTATGGTACAACTATAAAGAAAGGGACTTCAATAATTTACGTTATTTATGCCCTGTGACGAATGGAAAGCATATGGGGTAAAGGAATAATTTACATTATTTATGCCACGGGAGGAATGGAAAGCATATTGTATAAGGATAACATGGAATTCAAATAAGAAAAGTGATGGGTGAGTTAATATGTTTATAATTAGTGCAATCATTTAACTTGTGGTTGGTGAACATTAATATACCACAATTTGAGTATCACAAATAAGTAATAAATTATATATTATTGTTATATACTACAAAACTTCTTATTCATAAATAAGATAAGAGTTATCCATCTCATTATTAGCTACCAGCTGTCCATGCATCAACTACAAGAAGAAAGGCTTAAACCTCCAACCTTATAGTTAACAACCACATGCTCCAACCAACTTACCTATTCCAGCAACTGTTAATTTCAGTTTTAACTAATTTAGATGTTGGTCAATCCTACGAAATAACGCATGGTTTAAAAAGGACACCAAATCAGAAGTTATCAAATCCAACGAAATAACGACGGAAAAGACATCAGAATATGCAGAGATAGATATAGATGCAGATCTAAACGAATTTCACCCTGCCATATCATTGTTATTACTTGTACGTCTTCCGTTCCCGTGATTTCAACAGTGACAAAAAATAGTGCAGTTGCACAGGCAGGGAATCGAACCCGGNCCCCCTGCCATATCATTGTTATTACTTGTACGTCTTCCGTTCCCGTGATTTCAACAGTGACAAAAAATAGTGCAGTTGCACAGGCAGGGAATCGAACCCGGGTCTGTATCGTGGCAGGGTACTATTCTATCACTAGACCACTGGTGCCTAGTTGTTAAGGACACGCTCCGTATTTATGTACCGTGGCAGGGTACTATTCTTCCACTAACCACTGGTGAATATGTCTATAAATTAATATTCACATATATGAATAAAAAAATTGGTCAAGGCCCAATTTAATATATTATATCTATTTTTAAAAGCTTTCTTTTTCTTTTTATTTAAGAAAATTTTCATATTAAATAAAATTTTCATTATAGGGTAATAAACTATTTCAAGTGTATTTAAAAACTATTATTTTCATTTTAAAATGATTTTTTTAAAATTTTTATGTATAATGAAATTAAATTATTCAAACATTCTAAATATGGTTTGTTTGGTTATAAAGCCTAAAACAAACTTTAAGAAGATAAAAGACATTTAAATGTTTTTTTTTTTTTTTTTTCAGAGGAAATCTCCACGGAAAACCCAGCAATACTTCCCCACATTAGTGGATGGTAGAGGTGGTAAACCGCCGGCCATCCTCACAGATGACCTAACCCCGAAGGACTCAAGGCTCAAACCCGTGACCTCTCCCCGTACCGAGAGAGTGTGCGCACGTCTTACCAATTGAGCTAACCCTTGGGGCTAAAAGACAGTTAAATGTTATAGGTATAATATGGTAACTTCACATTTCATAAGTTCATCATGTTAAAGATCTGTATAACTTTCTTATCAATAATTTCTTATTAAAAACATATTTTAAAGAATTGTTTTTTATACTTTTTTTTCATGTATCAAGTCTTTATATTTCATTTCCAACAATTGATTATATTAGCTATATTAACTATAAACTACTACCACTATTTATCTAATATATATATTTGTGACTAATACTCTAATACATATTTTTCGTAAAAATATTCTTTTCCTATTCTAATTTCATTTATAGTAAATATTATTTTATAATTACTTTGATATTTACAAAGAAATTTGAAAAGCTTTTGAAATTATATTTTTGATATTTGATACTTATCCTAATTTCTAAACTAAACACACATAATACATAAAAATATTTAAAACAAAACTTAGGTGCTAATTTATTTTACATTATCTTTTACATAAGAGGCATATGCTAAGCAACTATGTTGTTTATTTCAATGTTTAACTTGTTATTAATAAACATCTTTATTCACATATTTCTGTATATATGTACTCTAATTTGAGATTTATATTGAACTTGTTCCTACCTATTTCATGATATATCATATTTTTTCAGTAACTATGGAATGCATAAGTACCTATTTCACAACATATTACATTTTATGAACAACCATGCACTGCTTGTTAATTACCTTTTCATTTAAATCAATCGAATGCTCATAATTTAATTCTCCCTATACAAAATGACAGGGACTAGCTACTACGTAGCACTTGTTTAGTTTTGGGTTGTTTGATTCATTTCATATTATATTTAATTTTTTATGGAGTAGTTTAAATGAAGTTGATAATGGAAAGAGTAATAAGATAGGTATTCACTCTCATCTCCAATTTATGTAAAAGTATTATGTTAGCAATATCAAGTTATATGGTTGTGAAAAGTTCTAGCATAGAGTTATGAGAGTAGAGGGGTTTGACCATAAGGTAGTATGGAGAGATGAATTTTGGCAAGGATTTTAAATATTGTGGCGGATATGAACAACTTGGGCAACTTTCTCTCCAACTTTGATCTCACACACAAGGGATGTTAGAATGTTAAAGGGATCATAACCTTAATGAGGAGAATAGTAACCCTTTTTCATTCATTGACTTAGTCTTGGTTGACAAGGATTCCAAAAGGTAATCTTCTTTAAAGGGATTCCAAATTCTTGTAAGAGACGTGCATCAAAATACAATCTACATTTTCAATTAGACTTTGAAAGATTCTCTATCTAAATTTCTAAGTCTCAAAGTTTGACTATTAATTATATTAGTAAACTTACTACCATACATCCATATTAATCCCAATATATTAAGCATCAAAAGGAAAAAGATAAAAATCAAGTACAAACCTATGGGTGCTTAAACAAATATGGGTTAAAATGGATCCATGTTAGTTTGTATTTTTATTTTGACATCCTCTTTTTGGTCAACATCAAAATATAAGAGGTCATGTTTCCATTTTTTAATATCATTATTTGGACAACTATATACATACACAAAGATCTCTCACACCTCAAGTTGTGAGAAAACCTCAAATTTTCAATGCAAAAACTATGAGAGAGACTTAGCAATACAACATTGATTCACACAATCCCTCCCTTTCATAGCTTATTCATCATGGTCATTCTCATGAAATTGCATTCCATGTATTAAGATTATGTGGGCATTGCTCGTCATCATCAACAAACAAAAATGCCAGAAATGAATGTTGTTGTGTGAGAGAATTGTACATTTCACCACACTATATTGAATTGTTATCTATGCTAGAATAAAATTAGAAAGGGCATGCATTCTCTCTTGCATGAGCATGCCACCAAGGAAACAATCACATACTTCATGCTCTCTAAGATTGCTAATTCTATTTGTAAGCAACCCAAATTTAAAAGCAATTAGAAGTGGAATCTAAAAACAATGACAAATATGAGGATTACCCTGATCAAATCATTATCCTTACATGGAAGAGATGTACTTTTGTAGAATTTATGAGAAATTGGTTTCATATCCCATCCATCAAAATATTTAATGCTAAACACAAATGTTTTGAGTGACATTTTACGCTCCAATGAGCACCAAATCATTGAATGATATGACCAGAATGTAAGAAAGAAAGTTTATGTCGAGTCTTAGCACTAGGTTTTCTAGGAGGCTTTTCCTATATTGATTCCGTGGTTTGTTGAGGCCACTCATAAGGCATTTCTTTGAGAAAATGTGCAAAATGTTTGTTCTTATTGGATTTAATGTTTTATGATTCAATTCATTCAATTAGTTGTGGGTCCTAGAGTTATAGAGGTTATATCTAATGGATGTGTATAATACTATTATCCATTACTTATGGCTATATGGATATACTCTCGTGTAGGATCATATCACTAATGTGACATAACATGATATGAGACTTGACTATATTATTTCTTTCTAATCCAATGAGTCATGGTTATTACTTCTCTCACCTTCATTTTCATTTAGATGCCTTTAAGTGTATCTACCCACCCAATTACATGTAAGCTAGTCTATTATAACATATTAGTTCTACCATTTTGATCTTATAGCCATAATAAATTTATAATGTGTACATTTACTTATAAACATTGGTTGTGAGGATGTTGTTTCTGTGGAAATTGAACCCAGTGTTAGAACAATTACACTCACATCAATTGCCAATTGAACATGCAAAATTACTCACAAAAGAGACTAAATATGGAGCTGAACACCAATCTGTATTGAATAAGTGTACAATATCCAACCCTGTGAAGTCATAGGCTGCCACAATAAATAATTACATGAGGGATTCGAATGCATGAAGATGCCATTCGAATCTATTCAAAAGTAGGCTTACTAAATCTAAGCAAATCCCCCATAGGTGCATAATGCAGTTTCCAAAACTGTCTAGGAGCTCACAAATTGGAAAAATCAATTAGGCAAGCTAATAGTGGATGGAAGGAAAACTCATACATGCTTTTCATAGGAGAAAAGAGTGGAGGATGTGGAGGACAAAAAACAAGTTAACTTCACCTAGTCAAACTTTCCCAATTGCCTTAAAACACTGAAAAAGCAGGCAATAAAGCAGAAAAAGCAGACATGCGCTAAGGAGGCCAGGAATAAAGTAGATTTGATTCCAAGAGGTTTCCCAAGCACTCCATGACTCAAAATTAGCAAGTTTGACCACTATGGATGTGTAGATGACAACTTGCATAAGGTGGAATATGGAAACTAGGTAAATAAGACAAAAATGGATTAATTAATGTCTAAGGTAGCTAACTATGGGTTGATTATTCTAAAACCCCCCCCTTAAGCTTGACTTATGAGTAATATATCAGAAAATTATAGGGCCTAGAAACAAGGCTTAGTCACCGTTTACATACTGCATGTCCATTTAACTAAGGAAAGAGGCAAAAACCCAGTGGGAAAATCCTCCCTTAAACATGGACTGTAAAAAAAAAATTGGAAATCTTGTCATCACTCATGCTTCACAGCATGATCAACAATCCCCAACAGTGATTTGAGATTGTTGAATGTCTTCTCACAAAAATATTTGTTGAAGATATCAGCTACTTGTTCTGAAGATGAACAGAAGAGTAGGTGAATGGTGCCATCATGCACAAGCTATCTGATGTAGTGCATATGGATCTCAATGTGTTTGGTTCTCTGCTTCTGAACTGGATCATTGCAGATTCGAATCGTACTCTGATTATCATAGTAGATAGTATTTGAGTATTCTGATTTGAAGCCACACTCTCCAAGTAACCCGTGCAACCATAAACATTGAGTTGCTGCATTTACAACTCCTTTGTACTCTGCTTCTGTAGATGAGAGTGCAATGGCACTCTGTTTCTTGCTTGACCAGCTGATTGGCCCTTTTGTAAGCATGAACACATATCCTGATGTTGACTTTTGATCTGTGTTGTCACCTGCCCAATCACTGTTAGTAAACCCAATCAAATCAAGATCACAGTTAGCTTTATAGAATATCCCACGTGTCCTTGTTCCCTGAACAAATATAAGGATCCTTTTGGCTGCTTTCCAATGGATCTCATGAGGCTGATCCATGTATCTAGAAGCCACACTTACTGCATAAGAAAGATCAGGTCTAGTATGTGTAAGATACAACAAACATCCAATCAATTGCCTATACAGTGTATTGTTTACCATAGGTGAAGAATCAACTTCTTCAAGCTTCACTCCTGAAAGGAAAGGAGTCTTGCTTGGATTGCAATCCTTCATTCTAAATTTGTTTAGCAAATCCAAGGCATACTTGGACTGGTGCACCTTTATTCCAGCTTTGGTTTGAGCAATCTCAAGCCCCAAGAATTGGCTCAATAGCCCCAAATCTGTCATGGAGAAGGCTTGGTTCATTGCACCCTTCAAGGAAGTAATTTCATCCTTTGAGTTTCCTGTAATGAGGAGGTCATCAACATATAAAACAATGATCATTAATGAACCATTAATCAGTTTCAAATAGACATTTGGATCTGATTTGCATTGAACAAAATTCAGTGATAGCATAAAGCTATCAATCTTGGCACACCAAGCCCTGGGGGCTTGCTTAAGCCCATACAATGACTTCTTTAGCCTGCACATAAGAGATGGGTTAGTAGAAAATCCTTGAGGCTGATGCATGTATATCTCTTCAGTGAGATCTCCATTCAGGAAAGCACACTTCACATCCATGTGATGTACTTCCCATTGCTTTGAAGCTGCAATGGCTAAGGCTAGCCTGATGGAGTCCATCTTTGCCACTGGTGCAAAGGTCTCATTGTAGTCTATGCCATGAACCTATGAGTAGCCCTTGGCTACCAATATGGCCTTGTACTTCAGAGGTGAACCATCAGCAGCAAATTTGGTCTTGTACACCCACTTACACTGAACTAGCTTCCTCCCTGGGGGAAGATCAACCAGCTCCCAAGTGTTGCTCTTTTGGAGTGAGCTGAACTCTTCCTTCATGGCTGCTTGCCATCTTGGATCGTTTGCTGCATCTTCATATGTTTGAGGATCTGATTCCACCATCATATAGCATTTCTTAGCAAACATAGGATCTTTCATGCATAGAGCACTCTCAAATTGAGATCTAGTCCTCCTAGGGTCATTAGGATTTCTAGCTAGCTCTCCAGCTGCTTGAATGGTCTTGGCTTCCCATTTTGGCCTTGTAGGGCTATTAGGATCTGAAATAAAATCATCACTATTAGACATATCAGAATCAGCATGTTCAACTATCTCTTCACTCACATTTAGAGGTTCTGGTGGTGAAGAGGATTCTCCAACTTCCACTGCTGCTAGGGGTTCTTCTTGAAACTGAACACACCTTTCAATGAAGGATTTGTTTGTGCTCAAATTGATCAGCTTGTACCCTTTTGAATCTTCAGAGTACCCAACAAATAGACACTCTTGGCTTTGGGGCTGCAAAGCCTTTCTCTTTTCTGTTGGAATTCTAGCCCAAGCCCTTGAGCCAAAAATCCTGAAATGGGTCACATCTGGCTTGTGCCCACTCCATGCTTTGAAAGGAGTCATACCATCAAGATGTTTATGAGGCACCCTATTTTGGATATAGGCTGCACATTTTATAGCTTCCGCCCAGTACTTTGGTGGCAGAGTCTTAGCCTCCATCATGCAGGTTGCCATCTCTTTCAGTGATCTATTCTTCCTCTCTGCAACACCATTCTGTTGTGGTGTGTAAGGGATAAAATGCTGCATCTGCACAATATTGAATAAAATCAGACTTGACATACTCACCACCATTGTCAGATCTGAGGACCTTGAGTTTCCTCCCAGACTGGTTTTCAACCAAAGCCTTAAAGACTTTGAAGAGGCCAAAAACTTCAGACTTGTGTTTCAGGAAGTAAACCAAGCAATACCTGGAAAAGTCATCTATGAAAGTCAATGCATATTTGGCCTGACTCATGGACATATGAGGGAATGGGCCAACAACATCACTGTGGATCAACTCAAGAGGTGCAGAGGTTCTCTCATGACTAGCTCTCTCAAATTTATGCTCGGGGTGTTTTCCTAGGATGCAACCTTGACAGACTCCTTTGGAAATTTTTATCTTTGGTAACCCTATGACCATCTCTTTTTCACTAAGATCAGAAAGATACTTGTAATTTAGGTGGCCAAATCTTTCATTCCAAATCTTTCTTGCCTCATTAGCATGAATCAGAAGAGCAGAGGGGTTTGAGTAGGGTAGGAAGTGTGAGAACATGTATACCTTCGAAGTATTATTTGCAACTCCTTTTGCAATGAATTTACCACTTGAGATCTCTGTGATCTCAACTTCATCAGGGGAGAATATGACGTTCTTTGGAGACCCTGTGTGGGTCATCTGATACACTGATAAGAGGTTAGAGGCAAGACCTGGAACATACAACACATTGTTGAACTTACCATGATCAAGATCAATCCTCCCTTTTCCCAAACTTTCAGTGAGAGAGTCATCTCCTAGAACTATTGGTGGACCTTTCGACATGTCAAGTGTTGTATAGGATAATTCACCTAATAACCTAGGTCTGGGGGGTTACCAACATACTCATGACTTGCAGACAATTTGACTCTAAAAGCACAGAATAGGAAATAGGGAAGTAGAAGGACTTACTTGTATTAAACGAAGGTTGATCCTTGCTATCTTCTCCCTCTCTGATCCACTTCCAAAGTCTCCAGGATAGTTCCTCCTTCACCTGTTAATAAATACTCTTCCAGACACAAGATGATTCATATATATAGATGCAGGTTAGGCAAATCATATATCATATTGAAATGTAAACATTTACCAATCTACAAGATATGAAACACATATGGAAGAAGTAATATCTTTATTAACAATAATAGAAAGAGTTTAGGTTACAACCCAATGTCTGAACAAGGACTCCTCTGTCACCAAAGGACTCTGAGTTTCTCTACTCCAAAGATTTCTGTAAACAATCCACCAGCATAAATTTGCTCTCCAAGTATGACTACCCAACACCCTCCCCAAGGCCTCTACTTATATGGATGAAATGAGGCAGTTATCGAAGGTTAGGGAGGTTGTGGCAGTTAAGAAGATTAAGTTAAATGAGTAAACTAATCTTCCATTAGCGCGAGGTTTTATGTTTTAATGTTGAGGAAACCATTCGCGGGTCTGTAGTATAGCAACCCGCGAATGATTCACGACTATATAGAAGAGCAACCCACGAATACAAGGATTCACGACTTGCTATATAGGAGACTCGCGAATGATGCATGAGTTGTCAATATAGAGAGTCGCAAATACAACTCAACATGGCAAAATGGCAAAGTAACCAGTTGTGTATATAGGGAATGTACTTCATCATAAGCCAAGGTATAGTGAATATGGGCAACCTCAATCCATAAGTGTCCTTTTGTGTGCCGACATGAGGGATATCGGCACTCGGACAGAGAGGTGCCATTCAGGTGTATAACAGATGCCCCCTAATGTGTGAGGTCAAAGGGGAACGATGGCCGAAATACATTATAATATTTAACTCAGGAGAAAACTCAGAAGTCCAGTGGAGCAGAAGGAGTACCTGAAACAAATACATAGTAATGTCATATACAAAGTTACATCTGAGGATGCTATGTTCAATTTACTGGAACACTAGCTCCTTTACAAATTTTGAGTACATCATATGATACGGGTAAAACCACGTATTTACAAAGGTGGATCGAAGCCACAATACAATAATGATGAGTCTTCAAAAATCTGGAAGCTGGATATAGAAATGGAACATAGTCTTGCGCAACTTAGTTCATGGGTGAGGAACTAAGGTCTTCATAAAAGATCCCAAAGAACCAGTACAATCCAAGCCATGTGAATAAGGGTAAGCTGAAGTCGAACATGGAAAGGATTCAACAGTTTGTCAACCAATAGATGATAATTGACAACTGAAGCAAAGGAGTTCACCAATGATGAAAGTGAATCCAGAGGTACCATCGTCAAAACTCTAGGTCTTCGTCATCAGGAGGTGCTGAAACGGAACCATACTGTGATAAGGAAGGCAATGGATCCTCCAACGGATCACAAGAGTGACTAGGAACTGGGCAAAAGAAGGGAGACACAAGTAAATGGATAACATATATAACAATGATAGGATCAGGTGATAGATCAGACATTAGGAATAATCCTTGAACAGTGAGCATGACACAGAGATGACCCAAGGCAGCATACAACGGATAGATAGAACAACTAGACTTATCTGTCATGTAGGAGACATGAACAGATTCCCCAGGTATAATGGACAAGAGGAGGAGTCAAGACTCAAAGTGATAGTTGAACACAAGTGTATACTGAAACATGGATATCGGAAGGCAAAGAGTGCTATGTTCAAGGATGATATGCTGCCATTACTGAAAACAAGAGAAAACTTCTTCCTTACCTTCCCTGTTAATTTTTAACGAGTCCAGGAAAGTAAACTCGGTTCCCTCTTCATTTTTTAACAAGATTGAAGAGATGGGAAAATAATGCTTGATACACTGATCCGTGGATTTAATGAGCCCGAACTAGTACATGCTCATGTGGTATTTTCACATTTAGAGAGTCTGAAAATGCCAAAGAAGACTCCAGGGGGGTCCTTTTTTGTCCAATTTAGTCTCTTGAGGCCGAAAAAGTATAAAACAAACCACAAAAGAACTCTCTTAACTTCTGAAGAAGAAAAGGTGAACCTTTTTCGTACTTAGTCAGGAAGGTCCAAGAAAGGTTAAATTACCACCTACCCAACGCTCCTTCCATAACAGCATAAAATAGCTTGAGTTTTACAAGTGTGAAGGAAAACAAGATCACTCAGAAAGATCCATTTGGTTACGAGAAATGGGGCTTACAACAATAAACTCGTTGCTTTGTTCTTGAGTGTTTAACGAGCATGACAAAGACACAAAGTACACTCGAAATCTTTTTCATGTTTGGGTCTAGAGCACGAAAAAGAGAAAACTAAGCTCAAACCGGGCGTTCCTTTTCTGTAAATTTAGTCCCTCAGGTCCGGAAAAGTGATAAACCTATACCTGAGAATACTCTTCTCAATTCCGAGGAAAAGAGAGTGATCCTTTCTTGTATTATTCTGCATGGTCCGAGAAAGAGATAACCTACCACCAATGCGGATGCCCGTTCACATATTCTTAACGAGCTTGAACGGACGAGATAACTCGGCAGTCAAGTCTGTTTTGAAGGAGTCAGACCTGTGCCTAAAGAAACTCCATAAGGGCGGGGAGTCCTATAAAGGGATAGCTTGTAAAGAGAGATTCATAAGAAACTCTATTTGGCGTGAAAAGTAGCTATGAGGAAACCCCTGGGCCTGAAACAGTGACGAAAATGAGTATCAAAGGATGGCAATGGCATATAAGAATGATACTCATGAAAAGGGATCCTAGCCACAGAAGAACAATGGTAGAGACAAGGGACTACTGGTTTAAAATACCATAGTCCGTGGCAAAAATGTTGAGTACTAAGGTTAATGTGGAGTGATAAAATGCCAACAAGTGTTGGAATGAGCAAAAACCACCCTATAGAAGCATCAACACTTTGTAAAAGTAGGTAAACCTGTTCCAAGGCACAAAAGGGGTAATATTAGTCAATTGACGTTTCAAACTATAGAGAAAGACCCACTTTACGAAATATTTTTTCTATTAATAGTTTGAAAATCAAATCATTTCTTACCATTTGCACTTTTTGAACCAAAAAAGGAAAGGTTACCCTCTATCTTTGAGCACTTGCCGTGGACAATTGGACCGTCGGAATTCAGATCCGTCAGCTACAGGTAACTCTACACCCTGAGCTCTTCATTTTCATCCAAACAAATTTTAAAATTGATGGTCAATTCAGTTTATTTCATCAACATAAAAAATGATAAAATGTATTCGTAGGTTGCTACGCATGAAAGCCGCGAATACGCGCTTCATGCGCAAGTTGCTGCATAGGGAAGTCACGAATGACTCGGAACTTGTCCCAATGGACAGTCGCGCATGCTGCGCATTAGATAAAAGCTTTAAAAATGGTCAAAATTTTTAAATTTTTATGGTGAAATACTGAATTAAACTATGTTTATTTGTTAGGGAAAACATGGTGCTGGAGTGGAGGGAGAGGGAACATGAGATGATGGACCAAGCGGATCTCCAAATCCTGCCTACCATCGAAGCATTGCGGAATAGTGGGATGCTCAAGTTCTTTTGCACATCACCTATGCGGCCAATGTCCGCATATTAGAGTTCTTAGTCCATTACTGGGACCATGACCTGGGGATGTTCAATATCCAGGGTGAGACTTTGGAGCTTACCACACAGGACATCTACTTCATAACCGGGTTATCACATCGGGGAGCACCGGTGAACCTGGAGGGCACTGGAAGGGGTGGGGACCCCTTGAGTGTCCAGAACTATGTCGATGTATTCTGCAGGCCGGGTACTCAAAAGAAAGGAAGCAGCGTTCTCATAGCAGATATTCAGGATCTTACATTACAGGTATTGGCCAGTACTATAGTGAGACTTTCAGGGTCAGCAGGATTACACATGGCCACCAGGACTTAGATGAGAGTGGCGGTGGACTGCTTTAGAGGCACACTCTTTGATTGGTGTACAGGGATTGCCCCCATCATGAGGAGGCAATTATCCGACTGTAGGAGGGGAAGATGGAAGAACTTTGGCTATGCTAGTATATTGGTAGCGTTCTTCTTTGAGAGGGTGCCAGCTATGAGCCCTGCAATACCCTTACAGGTTCATCATCCACGGCAGCCGAGGCTGAGCCGGTGGGGAGATATCTTCCTCCGTCAAGGAGGAGGAGATGTAGTACATAGCATGTATGTATGATGATTTCTATTCATGGTGGGAACGGCAGGTGCCGGCGTTGGAGCAGTTTCCATACGCCGGGTTAGATTTCCGAGGTGATCCCAACCTAGTCCGCCCTCCAGGAGGAGCATGGGGAGAGATGGGTAAGTCATTTTTTATTTTTTATCATTATCAAATTTTTATGGATTTTCAAATGATAGGATATATACATATGTACAAGTCTAATCCTACTCATGTGTCAAAATGTAGATATTGGACCAGTTCGCCCTATAGGGCACCCACGTACCTTCGTACGTCCTGTTGCAGGGGGAGACCTAGGATTGATCATGGTACTCGAGGCGAAGCTAGGCAGGCTGATCGAGCGAGTACTTACGATATGGATAGAGCATCTCCCTGTAGCTATGCAGGAGTCCGTAGTTGGGATTCCACCGGCCTGGCTACGTCTTTTCAGACGGGTAGCTAGAGCACTATGTGTATATAGAGATGCAGTGGAGGCTACTGAAGCCGAGGAGGCTGAGGAAGCCAGGGGGCACAGAGATCACGGGGACCAACCAGGTCCCAGTGGCCATGGCGGGTAGGCTTAGTTTTAGGCATTTTGATGGATGATGATCCACTTTTTGTATATTTTGTACATGATGGGATCTACAGATCAGACTTGACCTACCTATGACAGATATTTA
>LPNX010207402.1:8403-38203 GCA_001517045.1 Pseudotsuga menziesii
GGAGGGAGGGAGGGTGTGGGAGAGAGGAAGAGGTAGAGGGATGGTGGCTAAGAGAGGGATGAGGGATGAGGTGGAGGAAGGAGAGAGATTGAGGAGGTAAGGAGGGGGTTGCATGGAGGATGAGAGGGAGGGGGGTAGGTAGAAGGGGAGGATAATGGAGGGAGGATGAGGAGAGTGAAGGGGGTGGAGGAGGAGAGAGGAAGTGTAGGAGGGAGAGAGGAAGATGAGGATGAGAGCCAATGGAGGAGGAGGGAGGAGGTGTAGGAGGTATAGGAGAGGAGGAGGAGGCAGAGGGAGAGTGGAGGAGAAAGAATGGGTGGAGGAGAGAGGGAGGAGGGGTATGTAGAGGAGGAGGAATATGAGTATGGAGGGGAGGAGGAAAGAAGTTCAGGAGGGATGAGGAGGAGAGGGAGAGGATAAGGAAGGAGGATGAGGAGGGAAAGGGAGGATAAGGGACAGAGGAGGAGGATGGAGAGGGAGGAGGAGGAGAAGGGAGGGGGTGGAGGAGGGAGAGAGGAAGAGGAGGATTGAGGTGGGGTGTAGGAGGAGAAGGAGGGAGGATGTGTAAAATGATGATATATTTTTCTTATTGAAGGTATTTTCTTAAAATCAAGACGTTGTTTTAGCAATTGCACTTATCAAGTTGTTTACATGAAAAAAACCGAACCACACTTTAAGTGTTACCTTTTAGAAATGATTCAAATGAGATTACGACATACAAAACATGTTTTTTGTAATACCATATATGTTTGATTTGGTCAAACTATCTCCATTAAAAATAGGAGGTTGTTTTCATTTGGTCAAACAAGACCAATGTCATATTAGGAAGTTATTTGAATTTGTTTGTTTATAACATGGATATATAAGTCCTAATAAATTAAAATTTTACACTGCTTAACCAATTTCCATTGATATCACCTATGTGATTGATGGGTGACCGTCATTTATTTACAATGGGTTTCCACAGTGCTTGTACTATGGAAACATATCCATTACTTAACCAATGAGTATTGGTATGAAATTTTGGTATATGAAATAAACTTTCTTCTTGGTATGGAATTATATTTTAAAATCAACTTTGACTCAACCAATATTCTATTAATTTGTAAATACATGGAATATCATCGGACAATATGTTTCCAATTCTTTGATTAACCAATGTTATGTTCATTTCTAAACATGACATCGAATTGTATGTTTCAAACTAGTATTTTGTTTATTCTTACTTAACTAAATTTAATTTCAAAAAGTCATAAATTAGTTTTGAAAATCCATATTCTTAGCATATTGAAATTAGTTCAAGTACCCATTCGTTCAAATATTTTACATTGACAATTAAACATATAAAAATCAAAATCCCACAAAATGTAGACTAATAACAAAATAATTACTTACAAATTAACTAAAGTTTAATCCATAATTTAAAAAGTTCCAAGAGATATTAAGATCACTTTAGTGATCACCTTCACCCCAGTTTGACTGAGATTATTTAAGATATTAAGCTTCTTTCATATTCTCTTCACTATTTTTTTTATATTGTTGTTGAATGCAAATAAATAAATTGATTACATTGCTTTCTCTTTGCTTGGGGTAATTTTTACAAAACAAATCCCCCAAGTGGAAAGTTTCCATCGATGGTTTGAATAGGAAAAGGAGGTACATGAGCTGGTGAAGCAACCTCGGTTGATGTTTTCATTGAGACCTTAAGAAGGTTTACTAAACCCTCAAAATTTATTCATTCATATTCGGTTCTTTTTCTTTTCGATCTCTTATTCAATATTTTTGGTTGCTTCTTCTAGCACCCTATTTGACTTTTCCTTTTCTTCTTGCACTTTTTTTTCTTTGTTCTTTATCACTTTTCATGGAATCATCCTATTGTTCCTTCCTCATAGGTTCCTTTTTTTCATTTTAACTTGAAAGATTAGTCTGTTACTGATCATAGTCTAGTTACTTTTCCATTTCTCTATAATTATACCTGTTCATTTAATTTTCAACAATATTCAAATTGGGTAAAATTAGACAACTTAATTCTGTATATAGTCATAAGTGAATTGGTTGTCACTCACATTTTAAAATAAAATCTAGTGCATAGACACTTTACTAATCTGACCTGGTATTTACCAACAAGAGAAGCAATCATTTATATTTTCTTTAAACTATAGTGATAATGTTTTTAGTATAAGGTTGAAAGAGTTATTTTATATAAACAAAACTATCCCTTTTAACCTTAGTAAAGTCTCTGTTTCATAAGGGAAAGGGATAAGAAACACTAGTATCTTGAATGATACAAATTCAATACCTAGGCTATTGTTCTAGTTATGCATTTTCTATAGTTGCAAGTATAAATATATAAATTATTTTTTTCTCGTTATTTTATCCTCGTAAGTATATTACAAGGTATTATTTATTATGCAATTATCATTGAATAGTTTTCTTGCTTAAGTTTTTCTTAAATAACTTCAAGGTTAAAGATTATACTATAAAAACCTAGTTTAACTACTACCTTCCTATGTTAATCATTAGGGATAAAACAAGCATAAAAATCATGATGGAAGATAATGAAAGTTATGACAAGGTTATAACATGGTTTTAATTGTCATACCCTATTGTATGCAAGCCGCTCCAAGGGTTTTCCGAACTATATCACAAAACCCACCTTTTGCAAATAATCTTTGAGCCACGTGGTCGATGTTCATTTGATAGGGTTTTGAAATTTGGAGTTTTAACCATATATAATATTCTAAACCCTAAAAAGTCACATTTACCTATCTTTGTTTTCCATGTTGCGGTGTAAGGAGCAGCATGGCCTAGCTGTCACTCCATTGTGTAAGCTACCCTGCCATTAGTCGTTCTTCTTCTGTGTGTGGAGGATCGTATGGCCACTGTCTTTCATTCGATGTAGATTTATTTTTTACCATAAATCTAAGTTTGTAGGTGAAGAAATATGTCATGGTTACTGCATGGAATTGAACTCGGGTCCAATTGTGGCATAGTGTTGTAACTTTGAACCTTCTCATCATGGTCTTATAAAACTTCCTTCGATTAGCTCAAGTTGCACTTCTTGTGGCTAGGGTTTTATTATACCATATTCCTCGTAGAAAATGCAACGAAATACATCTACGTATGAAATATTTCAGTTTTTGTCCATTCTTGCACTATCTTAGTTTAATATTTTCAATACTAACAGGGTCTAACAATTTGTGTTTTTTTAACTTTTACAGACTTCAATGGATACTCCAAGCTGGAAATACAATCCATGAAAACACCATGGCAGGAAATTTTCAAGGTTCGTGACCCTCCAGGTAAGCCTCAGTCTATCCTAGGGTGATCTTTTGCAATGGTTGTATGGTGTATTTGTTGTCACTTCCCATGTGGTTGTAGGGCTACTATTCAGGCATGACTATATGTTGCTCTATTTTTTTTGGATTACGACACAGCCATGGATACACTGTTTATTTTTTTTAAGCTTTGAAAGGCCATGTGCCCGATACTTTAATATGTTTTTTAAGAGATTTTTGAATCCCTCATGGTTTCTTTGTGTTTCAAAGCTTGGGTATTTTACAACCGTGAATTGATAACTTACTTATGGGATATTTTTGGCTATAGTTGATTTACAAAAATGTTATTTTGTTACCTGCCTTTAAGTCGTGGCTCTATTTGTAAAAGGCCATAAGGCCATAACTGATATAGTTTCAGTTTAGGGTTTAAGTGCTACTTAAATTTTAGATAAGCTCGAAGCTCACTATTTTGTAATTTATATTTTGGTAATAATTATACATTATGGTTTTAAGTAAGAGATGGCAAATGTGATATTCTTAATTGTTCTGATTTTCTTCGATTTTGTTCAAAATGTCCTAAACAGAGTTTTTGTTACTGTAAATTTATATTTATTCTAAATATGTTTAAAATCAAAAGAAATGTTTCAGACATTTATTATTTAAAATATAGTTTTATTTTTAATTTCAGTAATAAATTATTTCAGTAAGTAGATGAAAAAAAAGGATGTACTATGCAACCTAATTCTTTACTGTATTGTCTGAGTTAATATATGTTGAAAGGTTATTACTTATTTTCTCTTGTTTTAATTTATCATACAATGTTAACACTATTTTCTTTTAGATAATATATTTAGTTATGGTAGATTTATCTATTATATAATTATGGTTAAATAAATGAAGTATGTATACTTTGATTTGGTTTAGGAGTGAAATGAATAACTCCTCTGTTAGTAGGAAGGGGTGGTAATGTTTTCTATTTTTACAGTTTCTTTCAAATAGGTTTTATTTAAAAAACCATAATTTCTCTTAGTTTAAATACATAGTTAGTATTTGATTTTAATGTTATCCTAGTTTCATTTTACTTAGATGAAAATATTCCAGTAAATTTATAGCTTTGTTTAGTGTTTCTTTAAGTTAATCTTGGATATTTAATTTCTGTTTTTCTAATGACTGTTAATTATGATAATAATAGACTTATACTAAGTAGTCTATCTACTATGTAAGCAATTACCTATACTAATTAAACCTATAATTTTATATCTTTAGCAAAAAAATATGTTTATGTTATTCAAGTACTCTGTCTAAATAAAGACATCTAAAATAAAAAGGAATAGCATACATACAAATCACTCTTATGAACTTGTAGAAGGTAATAATTCACATTCATGAATACTTTATTCGATTCTTTATCTGAAGTTAATCTAACCTACTGTACTAGAGTACTACCTTTATAAAAGGTGTGGAAAAATACAGTTAGGTTATTTTTTCTATCTATCAGTAAAACTAGAAATTATTTTAATCATTTACCCTAAACTATCTAATCTAGCGTTTAACTATCTTTTCACAGTAAAAGTATTTCTTTTAACTAACCCTAGCAGTAGCAGAAAAAAATCATAACATATCATTGCTTAAACTCAAACCTTCCAGATAACAATTAACAATTAGAAAGATATATAAATCAAGTAGAACCTATAAATGTACATTAGGTAAAAACAACTTAAGGAACCTGTTCCTTCCAACCAACTCCTGGACAAAAGTTGGACTGCAAATCTGAGGATCCCCGAGCTTGTCTCCTGGTCCACCTAGTAGAATTACTGGGCGAGAGATGTAGTTTAGTAATCCTCTGAAACTCTATTAAGTGTTCATCATTCAACAATTTATGCATGCATTAGTATGACCTTGGATTAGAATAGTTGCACTAGTTTAGGTCTTCATCACTTTCCACTCAAAACCATACTTCAGCTAGTCCCCTCCATCGAATTTTCTTATGCACTTCATTCACCCAGAATGTTCACAATTCCAGAATGATCAGCCTCAGCTGTCTTCAGTGGGAAGTTTTATTACCATGACTAGGTATTTTTGGTCAGTTTTCACTTAATGAGCACCTTCTCTTGTTCCACTTTCTTGGGGAAGACAACCACAAAAATAGGGAAGTTGCCTCCTGCAAAATCTAGAAGTTGTTTGAGGATGCCGCCAAGTGTCAATCTGCTCTCAACCCAACATTCTCCACCAAGTGACCAGTAAAAAACTCATTTAATAGCTTCCTTAAGTTGTTGTCTCATATTTCATTTATTAATTAATAAAATATTCAACAATTACATTCAATTATCCTTTACCCCACTTGGTCATTAATTACACACTTTATAATAAAATATAACATAATGTTTCTTAAAACATAATTTTTTTGCAAATTGAGGCATGTGACATACATAACCCCTTAAATTATAACATCGTCCTCGATGTTATTTATTCTTCATCCTTAGAATTTCCCTAGAACAGAATTAGATATGCATCCTGAATATGACTCTTTAATTCCCAGGTGGCTTCCTATGGACTTACGTGCTTCCATTGCACCTTCACCTGACCAATGGTGCGATTCCGAAGAAAGATCTCCCTCCTTTCAAGGATACAATCCAGTTCCACCAAAAAATATCCTTCGAGTTACATCTGCATATCATTCCAATTTATAACATGAGTAGCATTATGTACATATTTTTTTAACATAGAAATATGAAAAACATTATGAACCTTCAAATTTGGTGGTAAAGCCAATTGATATGCCACCTGTCAAATTCTGGACAGTATTGCAAAAGGTCCGCAATATCAGGGTGCTAACTTAGCACAACTTCCTAATCTCATATAACTCTTTTTAGGAATTACCTTAGTAACAACATGTTCACCAACCTAGAAATCCTTCTGAGTTAGTTTAAGATTTGCTTGATTACGCAACTTTCAAGTTACCTTACACCTATATTACAATTAACTCCATCTCTTTTAATAGTTCAAGTCGTAATACTAACCTTTCAACTAGATTACTCGATTAGATGGGGGTATTGCACTTCTTGCAATACAAAATTTCAAATGGACTGTATCTTGTTGAAGCTTGGTAGTGGTTGTTATAAGAAAACACTACCAAGTGTACATAATCTTCCATTTACTTGGTTGTTCTTTAACATATATTCTGAGCATATCTTCCAATACGTGGTTCATTGTTTGAGTTTGTCCATCTGTCTGGGGATGGAAGGAGGTACTGAAATTTAAATTTGTATTCAATCCTTTAAACAAAGACTTCCAGAAATTTCCAGTAAAATTAGGGTCTGTGTTTGAAATTATTACTTTTGGTATCCCATGTAAACAAAAAATTGGTTCAAAAAATATATCAACAATATTAGTAGCCTTGTAAGTAGTTTTTACAAGTATAAAATTAGCTTCCTTACTAAGTTTATCAACGACTACCATTATTCTGTCATTCAAATTTTGATTTCTAGGTAGTCCTGTAGTAAAATCAAGGCTGATTATTCCCCATTTCCAGCTATGGATAGGTAATGGATGAAGTAACCCAGCTGGATGTTGGTGTTCAGTCTTAACTTACTGACATTCAAAGCACTTGAAAATGTATTCTACCATTTCATTTTTCATGTTTGGCCAAAAATAATCCTTCCTTAACATGGTTATAGTTTTTTGATAACCAAGATGTCCTTAGTAAGGAGTCTTATGAATTTTGTTTAAAATTAGTTACTTATCCTTAGGTACATTAGGTATATACATTATGTATTTATACAGTAATAATCCTTTTTTGTTTATACTATACCATCTACTTAAACTTTCAATTAAATTTTATGTTACTTTTGCTTGTAACTTCTGATAATTTTCATCCAATCTTACTCCTTCCTCTAGTTGTTCTTATAAATCTATTTTATAGGTGTTGATTGCTACTAAAAAATTTAGTTTTTCATTTTTGCTTAGAGCATCAACAGCCTTATTTTTTTTCCCTCAATATGTTGAATTTCAAAATTGTACTCGCTAAGGAAAGTTAGCCACCTAGATTTCCTTGCGTTTAAGTTAGGTTGATCCAATAAATATTTTAATCCTTTATTATCTGTCGTTAATATAAACTTTCTTTCTATTAAGTGATGACGCCACATTTTCAAGGCATTATGATAGGATCCAATTCTAAGTCATAGGCCATGTAGATTTTCTCGTGAATCTTCAGCTTCCTAGACTCATATGGAATGACATGTCCTTCCTGAGTTAGAACTTTACCTAGACCAGCTTTGCATGTGTCGATACATACTATAAAGTGTTTATTAGGGTCATCAATTCTTAATATTGGTGCAGTAGTTAATAATGTTTATAACTTTTTGAAATTATCTTCACACTTTTGAATCCACTTGAATTTATTCCCTTTCTTCTGTAAAGAAGTTATGGGATTTGCAATTCTTGAAAACCACTTGATGAATCTTTGATAATAGCCAGTAATCCCCATGAATGATCGTATGTCAGTTACATCTTTTGGGACTGGCCATTCTTCGATTGCTATTATCTTTTCTGAAGCAACAAAGATCCCTTCTTTAGTCACTACATGGCCCAAGTACTGTATTTAATCCTTAAGGAAATCACATTTACTAAATTTTGCATAAAGCTGATGTTCTCATAATTCTTGTAAAACAATTTTTAAGTGCTCCTCATGTTCTTCTTTAGACTTAAAATAAATTAGAATGTCGTCAATGAATACAACTACTAATTTATCAAGGTACTTATACATTACATTATTCATTAGACACATGAAGACAGACGGGGCATTAGTAAGCCTGAAAATCATAACAACAAACTCATAGTGACCATATCTGGTCCTAAAAGCTAGTTTAAAGATGTCTTCATCTTTGATTCGGGAATCATGATAACCAGATCGTAAATCAATCTTTGAAAATACAGTCGCTCCACGTAGCTAATCAAACAAATCATCTATACAGGGCAACGAATATTTATTTTCAATAGTCATTTTATTAAGTTGATGGTAATCTATACATAAACATAGAGTACCGTCCTTATTTTTAACGAAAATAATAGGTGCTCCCCAAGAAGACACACTGGGTCTGATATAATTCTTATCAATAAGTTCTTTTAACTATTATTTTAATTCATTTAATTCCAATTTATTCATCTGATAAGGGGATTTTGAGTTGGGTGCGGCACTAGGTACCAACTCAATAGTGAAGTTTAACTCCCTCGTCGGAGGCCGTCCCATAATTTCTTATGGAAATACATTCGAATATCCCCTCGGGATTGGAATATCTTCGAGTTTTAGTTTATCTTTGTTATTAATATTTTATTCATTAATTATAGTTAGAACAAAGGATTTACAACCCTTACAAACAACTCTCTTTAATTGCAAAGCAGATATTTGTTTGATAGCTATTTTCCTAGGGATTCCTCTTACATTTATTGTTTCTCCATCATTATTTATGCAAGAAAACATTTTATTGAAACAGTTCAGAACTACCCTATTCTGTTCTAACCAGTCCATACAAATTAACATATCATAAGAACCTAAAGGTAGTACATAAAGCTTAACAGAGGTTTCAAACTGATCCATGTTTACAGCACAAGCCTTTACAAAACTAATCACTTTTCTTTTTGTGCCAGTAGCTAGCTAAACTAACCATGAATTTGCAAACTTTTCTACTAATAACTTGAATTTTTGTACTAAATCAGGAGAAACATAACTTAACATGGCCCCTGGATCAATTAAAATAGATATAGGTGTTTGATTCAGCTTACCTTCCACTTCCACCATGGAATTTTGATAGTCCATCTGCCTGTTTTCCAGTGTTGTATTGATCATGGGAATTGTCCTTGCTAGATCACCAACATTCATCTCGTCCTGCACCATATGTATGTTTCTAATACTCTTCTCCCGGTTGGGGAAAATTGATGCATAATGTGGACCATTACATTCCCAACATTTTACTGATTATTTTTGTTCATTAGTATTGTTGTAATTATTGTGATCATTAACATGTTCTTTATTTCTAGGGCCATTTGGATTTAACTATGAATTACCTTTATTCCCTTGGAATTTTTTTTTAGGAAAATTGCGTGTGTTATTATTCCTAAAACTATAGTTATCTACGAAACATTTCTTCTTTGGTTCAAAATTATTAGATCTTTTAGCCTTCTAGTTTGATATACTTTTCTTTTCATGATTATGCTCATAGCAAAAATTTTCCTTCCGCATAGCCTCCTCCAAGGTTTTTGTATTATCATATTCAATTCTATCTTTTATATGAAAAGGTAAATAGCTTAGAAGCAGTTGTAATTTAGGATTCTCATCCACAATGTAAGGTACAAAACGTAGCAGGATTAATATTTTGTTGTTTAGATATTTCATGTTCATTGTTCCCAGTTTCAATTCATAAAATTCCTTAGCTCTCTTTTCATAGTACTATTCTGAGAAGAACTTATTTTTAAAATATTTCTTAAACGTTCTCTAGTTAATGTTGTTTTCTCTAATTCCTTTTACTCGTTTTAGGTCCTGTCACCAAATATCTTCCTTCCCAGTTAGATTGTAGATGGCCATTCTCACTTTTACCTGATTAGAGCAATTGTAAATTTGAAAATATTTCTTCATCCCAGATAACCATGATTCAGCCTCTTATCTCTTCTCAGTTTCACCATTGAAAGTTGGTGGTTTTTTTTCTTAAATTTTCTTGAAATTTCTTCGTAAAGATTAAATTTTATTTTTCTTGAATGATGATTATCTTTGCTACTATCACTAGTATACTGATAATTCTTCCTATGTGTATCACCATAAATATCAGAGGATGAGATACTTGTGATTTTAGACTGTTTAGACATTTTTTTTTTGTGTTGGTAGGACATATCTTCATATTCTGTTCGTTTATCTTTTTCTTCGTTCTAAAATTTTTCCATTAAGATTGGATTCAGCTCCTCCTGAGTTCTCAGAATTCTTTCATTTTCCTTTTTGACAGTTTCCATCTCAGTTATTAATTCCTTAACCATTTGTAATAATTTAGAAGATTTATTAGTTATTTATTCTTGTATGGGTTCTCTTTTAGAATTACTTCATTCAGTAAATAGGGACTCCTCATATGCATATTCCTTGAGTCTTTCCATACCTGCAGTTTAGCTCATAAAATTTTTCTGGAAATAACATTTCAAAAATAATAATCGGTATGCATGCATTTAATTTACTATTTTATCTATACAGGTTGAGCCACACTCAGGATAGTGTCTAAACCTTGTGCTCTGACTCCACATGTAATACTCCAAAAATTCGTAAAAATTTAAAAAATTTCATGTAACATAAAATGTTTGTATTCATCATTTCCTAGGAACAATTAACTGCAAATGGTTTCTTTAAACAGTATTAAACTGGAGCTGAATATTTTGTTAACCTCTAGTTATACATACTTATTAGTTTTCTTTCATAATTCAATGTTAAGGATTTGATTTAGTAGGTTATGATTTGGAACAACAGGAAATGAAACATATGTTTAATTACTAGTACTAAATTTGTTTTATTGTCTTATGAAAGTAGGAAAGAACTTCAGTTGAGATTGACACTTACTTAGATTATAGTTAATGCAGTGAAGTGATGCTTCTTTTATAGGTCCCTTACAGGTAACAAGTTTGTTACCAGTTTCCAGATCGAGATTATTATCTCAGCTAGCATAAAATAGAATGTTAGTAAATTTATTTATTTTACATCTTTGAGTAGTGAAAGAGGTATCTTTGATTTGTATATTTATGTTATACAAAGTTTTGGTAAACATAAGTATTAATAAATTGATCATAGTCTAGTTACTTTTCCATTTCACTATAATTATACCTGCCCATTTAATTTTCATCATTATTCAAATTGGGTAAACTTAGACAACTTAATTCTGGATATAGTCATAAGTGAATTGGTTGTCACTCACATTTGAAAATAAAATCTAGTGCATAGACACTTTACTAATATGACCTGGTATTTACCAACAAGAGAAGCAATAATTTATATTTTCTTTAAACTATAGTGATAATGTTTTTAGTATAAGGTTGAAAGGGTTATTTTCTATAAACAAAACTATCCCTTTTAACCTTAGTAAAGTCTTCATTTCATAAGGGAAAGGAATAACAAACACTAGTATCTTAAATGATACAAAATTCAATACCTAGGCTAATGTTCTAGCTATGCATTTTCTATAGTTGCAAGTCTATATATATAAATGACTTTTTTCTCATTATTGTATCCTCGTAATTCTATTAAAAGTTATTGTTTATTATGCAATTATCATTGAATAGTTTTCTTGCATAAGTTTTTCTTAAATAACTTCAAGGTTAAAGATCATACTATAAAACCCTAGTTTAACTACTACCTTCCTATGTTAATCGTTAGGGATCAAACAAGCATAAAAATAATGATGGAATATAATGAAATTTATGAAAAGGTTATAACATGGTTTTAATTGTCACACCCTATTGGATACAGGATGCTCCAAGGGTTTTTTGAACTATTTAACAAAACCCAGATTTTGCAAATAATCTTTGTGCCACGTGGTCGATGTTCATTTGATAGGGTTTTGACCTTTCAATTTTTTACCATATATAATATTCTAAACCCTAAAAATTCGCATTTACCTATCTTCATTTTCCATTCTATGGTGTGAGGAGCCGCAGGCTCATGGCCACATGGCCTGACTGACACTCCATTGTGTAAGCTACCCTTCCATTAGCCATTCATATTCCATGTGTAGAGGTTCTTATGGCCACTGTCTTTCATTCGGTGTACATTCATTTTTTGCCATAAATCTAAGTCTGTAGGTGAAGAAATCTGTCATGGTTACTGGGTGGACTTGAACTTAGGTCCAATTGTGGTGTAGCCTTGTAACTTTAAACCTTCTCGTCCTGGTCTTCAAAAACTTCCTTCGATTAGCTCAAGTTGCACATCTTGTGGTTAGGGTTTGATTATACCATATTTCTCATACCAAAGGCAACGAAATACATCCAGGTATGAAATCTTTCAGTTCTTGTCCATTCTTGGACTGTGTAAGTTCAATATTTTCACTACTTATAGGGTTTAACAATTTGTGGTTTTTCCACATTTGCAGGCTTCAATGGATACTCCAAGTGGGAAATACAATCCATGAACATGCCACACCAGGAATTTTTAGGCTTCGTGACCCACCGGGTAAGCCTCAATCTAGACTAGGGTTATTTCCTACCATTGTTGTATGGTGTATTTGTTGGCACTACCCACGTGGTTGTAGGGTTACTATTCGGCCGTGACTATATGTTGCTCTATTTGTTTTGGATTACGGCACGACCATGGATACACTATTTTTTTTAAGTTTTGAAAGGCCATGTGGCCGATACTTTGATATGTTTTTTAAGAGATTTTCGAAGCCCTCGTGGCTACTTTGTGTTTGAAAGCTTGGGGATTTTACAGCCGTGACTTGATAACTTACTTATGGGACCTTTTTGGCTATAATTGATTTGTAATTTATATTTTGGTAATAATTATACATTGTGGTTTTAAGTAAGAGATGGAAACTGTGATATTATTAAGTGTTCTGGTTTTCTTTGATTCTTTTTAAAATGTCCTAAATAGAGTTTTTGTTACTCTAAATTTATATTTATTTTAAATATGTTTAAAAATGAAAAGAAACATTTCACTCAGTTAGTATTTAAAATATAGTTTGATTTTTACTGTGAGTAATAAATTTCTTCAGTAAGTAGATGGAAAAAAAGGATGGACTATGTAACCTAATTATTTACTATATTTTCTGAGTTAATATATGTTAAAAGGTTATTACTTATTTTCTCTCGTTTTAATTTATCATATAGTGTTAACAATTTTTTCCTTTAGATAATATATTTAATTTTGGTATATTTATCTATCAGATAATCATAGTTAAATAAATGAAGTGTGTAAACTTCAATTTGGTTTAGGAGTGAAATTAATAACCCCTCTATTAGTAAAAAGGGGTGGTAATGTTATTATATTTTTACATTTCTTTCAAATAGGTTTTATTTACAAAACCCTAATTTCTCTTAGTTTAAATACATAGTTAGTATTTGGTTTTAATGTTATCCTAGTTTCGTTTTAATTAGATGAAATTATTACAGTAAATTTTTAGCTTTGTTTACTGTTTCTTTAAGTTAATATTGGTTATTTAATTTCTGTTTTTATAATGACTATTAATTATGATAATAATAGACTTATAGTAAGTAGTCTATCTAATCTGTAATCAATTACACAAACTAATTAAAACTATACTTTTAGATATTTCCTAATCAAATATGTTTATGTTATTCAAATACTCTATCTAAATAAATACCTCTAAAATAAAAAGGAATAACTTACATACAAATCACTCTTATGAACCTGTAGAAGGGAATAATTCACATTCATGCATACTTCATTCAATTCTTTATCTGAAGTTAATCTAAACTACTGTACTAAGTACTACCTTGATAAAAGGTGTGGAAAAATACAGTTAGGTAATTTTTTCTGTATATCAATAAAACTGGATATCCTTCTAATCATTTACCCTAAACTATCTAATCCGGCATTTAACTATCTTTTTAGAGTAAAACTATTTCTTTTATCTAACCCTAGCAGCAGTAGAACATAATCATAACATATCGTTGCTTAAACTCAAACCTTCTAGATAACAATTAACAATTATAAAGCTAGATGAATCAAGTAGAACCTGAAAATGTAGAGGAGGTTACAACAGCTTAAGGAAGAGAAAAGCTGGACTGCAAATATTAGGACCCCCAAGCTTGTCTCCTTGTCAACCTGGTAGAAGTACTAGGTGAGAGATGTAGTTTAGTAATCCTTTTCAACTCTAGTGAGTGTTCAGTAGTCAATCAGTTCTATAGGAAACAATATGAGCTCAACTTAGAATAGTTGCACTAGTTTAGGTCTTCAGCACTTTCCACTGAAAACATACTTTATCTAGTCCCCTCCATTGAATTTTCTTGTGCACTTCATTCACCCAGAATGTTCACAATTCCAAAATGAGCAACCTCAATTGTATTTAATGGGAAGCTTTATTAGAATGCATAGGTATTTTTGGTCAGTTTTCACTTAATGAGCCACCTGATCTTGTTCCACTTTCTTGGGGAACATGACCACAAAAATAGGGAAGTTGCCTCATGCAACAACTAGAATTGGTTTCAGGATGTTTCCAAGTGTCAATCTGCTCTCAACCCAGTCTTCTCCACCAAGTGACCAGTAAAACACTCATTTAACAACTTCCTTAAGTTGTTGTCTCATCTTTAATTTATTTATTAATAAAATATTCAGCAATTACATTCAATTATCCTTGACCCCACTTGGTCATTAATCACAGAATTTATAATAAAATCTACCATAATGTTTCTTAAAACATAATTTTTTTTCAAATTGGGGTATGTGACAAGGTTCATATCCACAATATATCCGTAGATAATTTTGTTCCTTAGTATGATACCAATCACAGATGTTTTCCATCACATAAAAGGTTGTTTTAGACATGGATGGAGTAGGATTATCATGGATCTGAGTGTAAAATGCTCAAGTAAATTCATCACATATTATTTGGTAATTTCTCACATATTTCCATTCCCACAAATTGTTATAATACACATGAAATGTTGGTTCTACTAGTTTTGTTGACTTCCACTACCATTTCATGCCGGGGAATGAATTTGCAACACACATAATATCATATAGATGAGAGGAAATATACAATTAATATGGAAGTACTTAGATTGTGTTATGTATTGTAATGCTGGTTTGATCCAAACTAGATGATAAAATGGCACCCCACTTGAAAATGTGGCCAATTGTGACTATTGTGTGCATTGTTAAGACCCAATATTCACGCAGAGTGGATACATCATTTTCTCCATATAATCGAAAATCAACATGGAGATTAGCTAATAGGAAGTGTGAAGTAACTAAGTATGATACAACCATTTTATTTGGATTTGAATCTTCTTCTCTTCACCCATATTTTTTTATAACATTCATTCACATCTAGTGGCCATGCCTCAATATTTTCCTTTGTCATACCAATGCTCACGCTTGGGAACTTAAAGTAATGGTATATGTGAGAACAAAGGAAGGAAGATATTGTTTTGGATCCTCCCTAACTCATGACAATATTTTTCTCTATGTCCACTCTCAGAAGTATCCAATAAATTACATCAGTGTAAGGAAACACCTTCGTCCTAATTGTAACTTGATAGAGCTATGATCTCCTCACATTCTTGTATGCACTCGAATAATCATTTTCTTCTTTTTGAATAAGGGGATAGTTATAATTATTGAATATACCATATATATCACAGCACTTGTAAATTGGTGTCACTTTGGTGGTGCTATCAGTGTGTCTATACCACATAGCTACCTTCTTGCTTTCTTCTTCATCATTATAGGTTAAGCATTATTTCTATGAGCAATGTCAATGATTTGAGGTGATTGCACTTATTATTAGGTAGGGATTTTATTGAGTCATTTGGTGTCCCAAGCACAAGAATTGATTGACACAACAAAGTTATGGTAGCATGAATAATTAAATATAGTGTTACCAAAACCATAAATCCCAATTTCATAATAACTAGGATGACTGAGAAATGGATTTCATTATAGTGGATGAGGTTCAAAGGGATGATTTTACATTTATTAGGAGCATATCCAATTCTCCTTTCATGTTTTGTAGTTGTAGGTGTTAACCCAAAAATCCCCCACATAGCTCTCAATGGCCTACACCACCCAAGGACACCATCTCAAAACCTTCATATCACTCCATAAGACCCTCCATTGGACCCCCACAACCCCAAAATAACCTAAGGATGAAGAAAAAGGGCTAAAAACCCCAAAAAGGAGCCCAAAATAGCCCCCTAGGAGCTAAAGCCCTAAAAAAAGGGCTAAAACCCTAAAAGGGGCTAAAGTTAGGGGGGAAGGGGATAAAGGCCCAAAAAAAGGGGCTAAAGTGCTGACCAGGGGCTTAAAACCCTAAAACCCCTTTGAAAAGCTATAAAAGGAGGGTGGGAGGTCACTCTCGAAACACTTCTCCCTTGCTTATTGTTATGCTGTCCATGGATGCTTTGAGACCTTTGCCTCTCAAACCACCCACACTCCCTCTCCTCCATCTCCATTTCCATTGAACCATTGCTCCCCAACCAAGAGAGGTGCTTCCACAAGCTTGGGTATGGTGTCCCATTTCCACCCAAGAGAAGGTATACCCATGTTTTACTTCTACTTCTTAGTTGTTTAATATGCTTTGCTTTCTAACCCTCATTCCATTTGTAGGTTTTGGTTAACATTGTTTTGCAGGTTTTACATTGTATATTGGGTTTATTTGTAGGTTTTGGAGGTGGAAACCTAACCCATTGTGTGTAGAGGGGTTCAATATTGCCATTTGCTTCTCCTTCTTGCTTAGATTAGCTTAGCTTAGTTTACTATTCTGCTTCTGTTATTTCCATTTCATTTTTCTTCATTTACCGTTAGGAACCTACCCTTGTTCTCTATAAGCATAAGGGAGCCATTCATACCGCTATAGTAGGGAGAAATCCTTACTACAGAATTGGCAACCATACCAGGTCGATCCCATAGGATCCTTGGGCCAAACTTTTTATTCTCAAGTTTTTAAAAAAAATTCCCCAGTTTTTTAGAAATTTCATGTTAAATATATCTTAGATTATTGTTTATGTAAATTTCTAGTTATTGCTAAGCCTCCTCAAGGCCAATCCAATCCCATTTGTCCATAGTACTAGTTACTCTTGGCCATTCTGTGGTTTACAAATCACTCAACTGTGCAAAAACGGTCGAACCAAATTTCTAAAAATTCACCAGTGTTCGGACTTGTTTTCTGCCCAAAAAGTTGAGCCATTTGTAAATATTTTTGCAATTAGCGGGGTAATTCCTCACAGTTTGATCAGAATCCAATTCGCAAAAATGAGACTTTTATAGGTGCACGACCCATTTTTGGGATTTTTAATTTCAGTTTCTATTTTTATTTTCTGTATTTTATTTCATGAACAATGTGTAAATGTTAATTAAATCATTATGGCTTAATAAAATGAACCTAGTCTAACTAAAAACAACTTAAAATCAACCATCTTGCTTCCCCCTTCCTCCCCTACCCATTCATCACCCTCCGGGGTATTCTAGGATATGATTAAGGGCAAGCTCGTACAGATCTAGGCACTCCATGATATTGTTCCAAACCACTAAAACCGAGTGACCTAGAAGGTAGAGGGGGTAGAAAAGGAAGGCTTCTCACAGCACTAAGTGTCCTCCTTATTGACCAACCTAGCATTCGGGAGGTGACCTGAGGATCTACAGATGGGCTTAGTCCCATTGTGTTGAGAGCCCAACACCTTCTCTTGGTTGAAGAGAAATATCACTGTGAGGAAGACATCTAGTTAGGACAACAAATATTCAGGGTTAATCACTGTACTTGTTTATAATTTTTGTTTATTTATCCTTGCATACACAACCACAATGACATGAAATCTACCATGATGAATTCATAAACCATATTGCAGCACCAAATACTAGAAAAAACAACCAAACAAATACATCATACCAATTTAATTAACCCAACTCAATTCATGAGGCTGAGTGAGCCTTAAAATCTACTAATTTACACCAAGTCAAAAAAACTCTGCAGTCTTTGAGGACATAATATCCTGACAGCTTCAATTGTGGGAAGTACTTGGGCTCTACCCAGAAACTCATTGTGAGGAGTACCACAAGAACCCCAAAGTAGCTGGCCATTGAGAGGAATTGCCAAGCGAAATGGGCAGCGACCCCTTTCGATTGAGTAGAAGCACCTATGAGGAACAAGCCAAGCGCAGTCTTTTGGCAGTCTTGGTGCCCGAGAGACCATCTTCAGCCAATAGGAAGCCACTGAAAATGGGGTCCAAATCTTATTAGCACCAGTTTCACACATAAAATCAAACACAATTGATCCTCCATGTTCCTCCTCATTCCTAAGAGGCGAACCACCACCATTCGGAACACTCAATCAGCATCGTCGTAGCCGTTCTTAGTGATATCCCACATAGTCAGAGGGCCACACAACCTCTGATTCTGATTCAGACCCATATCAGTCCAAGACAGACCTTCACACCACACCATCTAGCCCCATGGCTAATACAAATCTGGATCCATTTTTTGGCCTAACCTTAGCAAGTGGACCCATGTCCACATCACAACCTATTACCCACAACCTAGCAAGTGGCCCAAGCACAGTCATGAAGACTGTCATTAGCCAGCTGCCACTACCTATAGTGACTAGCCAAGCTGGCCCACTTATAACACATGGGGGCAATGGCCCTTCCACACATACTGCCCCTCCTGCCACACAGGAGGGCAGTGGACCATCCACCTACATTGCCCCTACTGTCATACATGCGTGCAATGTCCTTGCCACTCATGTTGCCCCCCACACAACACTTGGGGGTATTGGCCTATCCACAATGGTTCCACCGCATGCACCCCCAGCTGTACAGACGCATTATGCACCTACAAAACCCACCACCATCATAACCCCATCCCATATCAACTTGGGGTCAAATATACCCTTCATGGCTTAGTTGAACTTGCCTGACTTGGCCAGAACTTGGCCAGATTAACAAAAGACCCCATCTGCCACCAAACGTTTTGGCCACCCATGCCAACTAAGCTGGCATCAGACATCCCCAAGTTTGAATTAAAAGCAGGGGAATGTCCCCAAAACCACATAATGACATTCCATCTATGGTGCTCCTCCAATAGCATCATAGACGATTCCATCAGGCTGAGGCTATTCCAACGCACCCTTATAGGTGCTGCGGCCAAATGGTACATTGAGCTACCACAAGCCAAGTACCTGGACTTCAAATCCCTAGCCTTCATGTTCCTACAATATTTCCAAATCCCGGTCAGATTTGACGAGGGGGTGGAGATCCTACTATCCTGCCGTCAAAGCAGTACCACTCACATAACCAATCATATCCATGAGTGGCAGAGACGTCGTAGCCTATGCAAAATCCAACTGGACGACATGATATTCTTGGATTGGTTCCTTAAGACTTTCCTCATGCCCATCACAAAGGACGTCACATCTAAATGTCCCCAATTTGAAGAAGAGGCCATACTGAAGGCCCAACAATTTGACCTTATCTATGCTCAGTCTGGATACTTGTACACTGCCATTCCAGATGCTCCCCGTCCGAGTACCTCCTACCGTGATGCACCGGGGGCATCCCACACTATGGATGGCATCATAGGGTCAGTCTCCCAACAACCACATCCTTGACCGACACCACCTACTATTACACCACAACCAAGTAACACTACTAGTATTGCTTACAAGAACCAAGCTCTGGACTATGCTAGAATGATGTCTCAGTACGGGGCAACAACTTCCTATGCACAACTTGCACCACCATAGTAGGCTTAGGCCATGGCTTAGCCAATGCAGTAGTATGTGGAGAAAATGCCCACATTTGTGGCACCAACACCCCCACAAATCTATTATGCACCACCAATGCAACCGGTTTAAGCCCCCGCCCCCGCTCCACCCGCTTAGTTGGGAAAAGTTTTCATATAACAAAATCGTCCCAACCAGCCTACCCCCAACAATCAACAAGGGAAAGCTAGGAATAACTGCCCCCGCAACCAAGGCAATAACTAACCATAGGGAGGTGGTCAACAGCCGAACCCTCCCAACAATGCCACGGAAAACTAGCCAGCCCAAAACACCCCATGACAAAATGCACCAAGATGCAATGCTCTATTGCACACAAACCAACCATGTACACTCTGTGATGTTTGTGGGCATTACACGTTTGAGTGTCCCTTCATGGGTCGAGCTAAGCAGGCCATTGAGAATGAGGTCTAGCAGGCCGCCAATGTTGCCAATCAAGCCCAACCTAACCAGGCTCCATAAGGAACTCCCCCCATGGTTCTTCAAAACTCACTACAGTGCCAAGGATTGGTGGCAACTACTCCCCTGCCCCATGCCTATACCAATGCTCCGAGGACACCTCCCATGGCTGAAACATGTGTTCACCACCTGCTAGCCATGACGACTGAAGAGGTCAACTTGCAAATTAGAAGGAATCATTATGGTACCACCACCAAACTTATTAACTCATCAATAGAATCCATGTCAAAAATAGTCAACCTACCTCTTCAGTTACCCCCATTCTTGTGCCCCCCCATACGCAGAGTCACCAATAATTCCATAGCAAGAGCTGCAGTCAACTACAACATTATGGATGATTTGGCCCAAATTCCAACTGCCATGTCTTCTCTTGAGGTACTTAAAACATGCCCAACGTAGCGAAAATCCTTACTAGCTGACCTAGGGGTAGTAGACCCCTCCGACTCCAAGTTGATCACCTTTGACACGGAGAATAGGGAACCATGCATTCCCTCCACTATCACCTTCCAAATCCCGGTGTTCATCCAGAATTTGGTTGTGCACTGGTGCATAGTGGATGAGGGGGCATCCACATGCGTCATGTTAACCTTGGTTTGGCAGAAGCTTGGATCACAAATTTTGCAACTATCCTCCATGACTCTGCGGGCTTATGATAGACATCCCACTAAATCCTAAGGAATCCTCCCTCATGTCCCAATCACGTTAGCTTGGAAGACAGTCCTAATTGACATCGAAGTCATCAATGCTCAACTGGACTACAACCTCCTCTTTGAAAGGAGTTACATGTATGCCATGTGAGCCATCGCTTCAATTGTCTTCCACCTCATGATGTTCCCCCATGAAGGGAAGATTGTGACGGTTGACCAGCTCACCTACCATGATCCACAAAGGTTAACAACACCTACCAATGTTATCCCTACCATCACCACCATTGAGATGCAAGGGGTGACCACACACGCTAACATCATCCCTGCAACCAACACTGTGGTTGAAAACACACCAGCCTTTCCACCGTTGAATGTGGGCCCCAGGTTCTTTACCGATCCCATCATGATGGCTCCTTTCCCGTTAGTGTCACCACCACCGACAAAAAAGAAAACTATGGACTTATGCATGGTCTCATTAAGCACCGCTGCACCAAAACAACAATTGCAACTGCATCCCCAACCACAACCACAACATCGTACGTAGCCACAATGTCAACAACAGCTGCAACATCACCCATAGCAGTAGCATTATGCGTAGCCACAACCACAACCACACCCCCATGTGCAACCGGCTGGGAGTTATGTGGGCTCATCTCTAGTCCATACAATTCCATTCCTCTTTCCCCCACTTGGTGTCATGAGCAAGCCAGTCATGGCCACCTTAAGCCTACCCAAATTTACGTTGGGCATCTCGATGTGGTATCCTGATCCACCAGCTCAACCAACAATGCCCGAGGTTGTTTGAACCCCGGTACAACCTATTGCGGTTGAGTCTCACCCTCCACCCTGTTTTCACAAGCGAATTGTCATACCCACACCTGCATCTCCCCAACCCAAAAGAGATAGGGGCAAGAACACCAAAGCCACCATAGAACCACGACAAGTCCCACCTTGTTCCGTCTACGAACAATAGGGCCATCCAACTCAGAATTGCCCTGAAATTCCAGTGATCCATGCACATCTGGATGCCATGGATACGAATGAAAACATCCCCATGGTTGAACTCCCAACTGCCCCAGTAGTCAGAAACAAGGCATTGAGGACAAACCATGCTTGCACCCTTTGCATCTTGTATGGACATTACTCCCACCATTTCCAAGACCTACCCAAATTTTGAATGGCTCTCGCTGACCTTCATAACCATTTCATTGAGTCTGAGAACACCTTGATCGAAGAAGTTCACCCACCACCACCTTCTTCAGACACCATGTCCATTTACATGATGTCTAGTTCAACTGACCCGCTTGTCTCCACCATCACTAACGGTCCATCAGACCTTTCTCTTCCATTGTTTCTGCAGCCACAGCCGCAAACTCAGTTGCAACCTCAACCTTAGTTACCAAGGAAAGAATGGGGTTCATTCCCGATCAACATGATCCTTTTTCTTTTTCTTTTCCTTTTCTTTTTCCTACCATCCAGGATCGTGAGTAAGTCTACCTTGGAAACCCTCCATCTATAGGATTTCACACTAGGAGATCCTTTGTGGTACCTTGAAACACCTACTGTACCTCTAAGGCCCCAAGATGTGTTGACTCATGTCCAACCAATTGAGATGATGTTGCACTAACCTCCAGGTCCATTAAAGAATCCTCTTGTCTCTAGGCCTGCCCCTCTTCCTCCAACAGAGACTAGGGGCAAGGCCACAAAAACCACAACCAATACCATTTACATGATCTCTAGCACTAGTTTCCCTTCCATCTCATCTGTTGTGGAAGATCCACCTGATCTATCCCACCACTGCCATCGGTTAACCACACTGGAGTTTCATTTAAGCTCTTTTCTAACTCCTTAAAACACTGAAAAGATCGTCAAGCACAGCTACTTCCTTTCCCACTCGCTAAAGTATAAGAAAGGGTGTCTACATCGTTTTGTTTATCTCCTTTTGTGGACCATGGAGACAATTTCATGAAAAGGACCTCCTTGGCACACTCAAGCCAAGACTGTTCCCCTCTGCATACTTTTATGCTTTCTCGGGCAGAGGGGCCACACTTTACGGAAAATCTCACCACCGGTTGTTGTTAATCTCTTTTCCAGCCATCTCATCAAGAAAATATTGTCGAGCAAACTTGGTTTCGTTCATGCTCATAAAAGCATCTGAATGGCCGTCCAGTCAGTATAGGTTTAAAATTTTTCGACCTGATTGGACTACCAATGGCAAAGAAGTCTCTCATCCCCCCAGGATGGGCGAGCTCTCCTATGTATACATTTATCCTTTTTCGGGCACAGGAAACTATCAATGAAAAAGAGCCCCCACTGGAGTCTTCTTTTTTCTTTCAAACTCTCTAAAATTAAAAGCAACATCGAGCATTTACCTTCTTGGGCTCGCCAAAAATCCATGAGATCGTACCATAACGGTGTCCCTAGACACCACCCCATAGAAAATTGTTTGGTAGCATCCCCACATTTGGTCGTCTTTGTTTAGAGTACTCTGCAATGTGTCTTCCTTGGATCCCATCAGTATTAAAAATGTCCACCTCCTCCAAGTATTTCCCATCTGCAGCGACATTCTCGGTATTACAGCTATGATCCCATTCCCTTGAGTCAGTTTCATTTGCTGCCTAGTCCGCCCTGCCTTCATACTCTAAACAAAGAAAGTTTGAGTCTCCCACTCCCCTCCCTACCCTTATGCAGTTCTTTCCCTTCCCTCCCCTCCTCCCCAATTCAGTGAGTCAGTCCATAGATTGCTTCACACCTTTTGGTTATCCCTCGCACTCTTAGTCAAGGAAACATCATTGCCTTGACTAGTGACATGTCTCCCTTTGTCGACACCAACACACATATTCTAGAGGATAGACCCTGAGGTCCCTATACCTTGATTTCATTTACATCATTGATTACTTCCTTGGACCACTTGAGAGGAGTCCTTAGTGCCTCTTGGGATAGTTGTTTCTCATGTGCTCGACTTCAACTCCATCATCGCACCGTTGAGATTCATATAGGGTTTTTTCTACACAGTACTTGGTCGAAGACCCTAGATGTCACCCAACTCTAGCACATTGGTGAACTCCACTTGAGGGACCTAAACATCTTATGTCCCTTGTGCTTTCTGGGTTGCGTTGGAGACAATGTTCAGAAGCCCCAGCAGTGTTTCGATATACCTTTATTATTGATGCATCATACTTGTACCATAGAGACTCTGACTCTCAATTAGCGAGTCGACATAGCTATGTACCAGATCCAACAGATCATCAGTCATGAAGATATAGTAATCCATGAGAATGACATGGGTCCAATGTACCAGATTAGTATTGTATTTAGCCTCACATGGGGGCAACCAACATTGTAACATCAGTTGTATATGATCGGCTCTTGTATTTTAGAGCTTAGATGAAATGATTCTTTTGACATTGTCACGAGCATGGGGATGCCCACCTCGTCCATATACATGTCACATATTTATTGTATCTCACCCATTTATGGGAACCATATTAATACAAAACCAAAATACATCATGCCCCAGCCCCGGAAGCACCACCTCTACACAGCAAATCCTATGATGTCCATCAGCCATATGTTGAGCTCCTACCCTCACACATTAGGGGGCAATCTATTAACCCAAAAATCCCCCACATAGCTCTCAATGGCCTACACCACCCAAGGACACCATCTCACAACCTTCATTCACTCCATAAGATCCTCCATTGGACCCCTACAACACCAAAATAGCCTAAGGATGAAGAAAAAGGGCTAAAAACCCCAAAAGGGAGCCCAAAATAGCCCCCTAGGAGCTAAAGCCCTCAAAAAGGGGCTAAAACCCTAAAAGGGGCTAAATTTAGGGTGGAATGGGCTAAGGGCCCAAAAAAGGGGCTAAAGCCCTGACCAAGGGCTTAAAACCCTAAAACCCCTTGGAAAAGATATAAAAAGAGGGTGGGGGGTCACTCTCAAAACACTTCTCCCTTGCCTATTGTTATGCTATGCATGGATGCTTTAATACCTTTGACTCTCAAACCACGCACACTCCCTCTCCTCCATCTCCATTTCCATTGAGCCATTACTCCCCAACCAAGAGAGGTGCTTCCACAAGCTTCGATATGGTGGCCCATTTCCACCCAAGAGAAGGTATACCCATGTTTTATTTTTGCTTCTTAGTTGTTTAATATGCTTTGCTTTCTAACCCTCATTCCATTTACAGGTTTTGCTTAACATTGTTTGGCAGGTTTTGGAGGTGGAACCCTAACCCATTGTGTGCAGAGGGGTTCAATCTTTCCATTTTCTTCTCCTTCTTGCTTAGATTAGCTTAGATTTAGTTTATTGTCATGTCATTTACATTTCTGTTTCATTTTTATGCATTTACCCACTAGCAGGAACCTACCCTTCTACCCTATAGGTAGAAGGGAGCTATTCCTGCCCCTGTAGTAAGGAGAAATCCTTGCTACAGTAGGTACCAACTACAAGCTTCTCAACTGTCACATAAGGGCCAAGCCATAATTATTCAAACTTTGTATTCATGCCTTTCTTTTCATGAGGCTAATACCATTTCAAAACCAAATCATTGGTTTTGAAATATTTATTTCCATTTGATTTGTTAACATACTGATTCTTGATTGCTTTTTGATGTACTATGAATTTTATTCTCACCTTGTCTCTTTCCTCTTCCAATTTCAACAAAGTGTTTATTCTACTTTGGAAAATATGACCCTCTTGTCCTCTAGATGCTTTGGATAACTAAAGGGAAGAGGAAAAACATAGTGTGGGGATAATGACTTCCTTTTTGCAGATAAGGAAGTAATTCAAAGTTCCTGATGATTATTTTGGAGTAGGCCTATCGATCTAGATAATGATAGGGAGAGCATTGTGTTATTTTTGTTGGCGATCAACTACTATTCTTTTTAGTATCCATATCAATCTTTTTTTGTAGATTCGCCTACCTTATTTTCCCTAAGAATATTAGTTTGATGCATAATGCATATTAATTCCTTTATCTATAGAAAACTCGGTTTATATTTGGAAGAAAAGTATGTTGATTAATCGAATACAAGAGACAATGGAACCCATAACTTTGTAATTACATGCTCATCTAGAAATTGAACAACAATGTCTTTTTTAAGTTTGGTTAAGGACACAACTTCAGTCCATATTCTAATGTAATATATAGAGGTTAATGTTAGAATATCTAGACACTTAGGAGTTAGTTAAGATCAACTTGTTATAATGTATATTTAGGAAAAGTGTGTTTCTTTAGCATGCAATTGTGCATGGCAATCTAATGGTCATGATATGTTCTAAACCTCGAGTGATCTGACAATTCATCCGCTCCATGATCTTAATGGCCATTTATACATGGCTTATCACTTGATTAATCCATAATATATATTGATCTAGTTTATTCCTCTGTCTCTAGTTCATTTATTATTCCAAAGTTATGGGGCATGTGTGGTTGTTTGGGTCACTACACATGACCCACGAAACATGGAGAAAACTATATGAACTTAGGCCATAGAGTTTAATCCCAAACCATGTCCTCATATTAAAAAATATATATTGGTGTTATTCATCCCAAAATGGCCACCATATCCCACTCACAAGCCAAAAAAATCCCTCTATAAGGTTTATTTGATGGACTCAATCCCCATCTAGAGTTAGGGATCGTTTATGTGTAGTTATGGGTAAATGAAGTGTAATTAAGGGTTGATTAGTGATCATTTAAGGGAAATTTGTGGTCAATTACGAGTATTTAAGGGTCATTTGGTGGTAATTATTGGGTAATGAGTTGTGGTAATTAGGGGTTAATAAGTGGTGAATTAGGGGTTAATTATTGGTAATTAGGGGCCAATTATGGGTTAACTAGGGGTAATTATGGGTCAACTATGGGTAAGTATGGGCCATTTAAGCCCAAGGATTAGATAAAACAATATTTCTCATGATGTTGGACATTTATTTAGGCTCATGGTGGCATAGTTCCATTTTGAATCCTTGTGTGTGAGGCACACTTGTCTACATCGATAGGCTTGCTAGGGAATATGACATCTATGAATGCTTAGAGGAATCCCTTTGGTTTCTCCTTGAGTTTTTTGTTAAATTTTCATATGCTAAGCTAGATCATTAGTATTTCATTTCAATTTCATAACAAAATCATATAAATAGGATCACTGAAAGATAGACAAGCACAACCATACAAAAGGAACACAAAGATTTATCCTGGGAAAACCCTAAAGGGAAAAAACCAGAAAAAGATTCCTCAATATAAATGCCCCAAAAGATAAAAGGTCAAATGAAAAAGGAGATCAAATCCTGATCCTCCTCCTTTTCCAACTACTCCTCTCTCCTCCACTATTGCGCTACACAAGTGAGAGTGTGTGTTCCAAATGAGGAGCGTCACACCTCTATTTATATTCATCCGTTCACTTTAATAATTAGATCTGACATGTAGGCTCGAGTTAATCATGTAGGCTTGAGTTACACATGTAGGCTCAAGTAACCACACTGGGGTGCTAATGACCCACCTTTACAATTAGAGGGGACTACCTCATGACTCTTATTAGTTATTTTGATTAGAAGCATCGAGGTACAAAGTAATACAAGTGGTTATCCTAGTAGGACCATCGGGGACAACAAAAAAATACATATAGAATATTCTTCGAAGTTACATTATTTCAACACTCCCCTTTAACGACAAGGGTATTCTACAGTAACATCAACAACAACAATAGTAGGAGAGAGATAGAGGACATCATCAAGATCATCACGGTAGCACATCTATAAATCATTGGAATCTTTTCAGCATCATGTAGTCTTCATCTTCAAAGTTTAGTCTTTAGTAACAACAACACTTTGACTATTTTGATTAGCAACAACTTCTTCAGCATTTTGACTTTTCTATCAGCAGAAACATCTTCATCACTTTGACCTTTCAATCAACAACAACTTTAGCACATTGACCTTTCAATCAACAGCAACATCATCATCAAATCATCATCATCAAAACATCGTCATCATCATAATATGATCTTTCGATCAGAAACATCATCATCATCATACTCTGATCTTTCGATCATAAACATCATCATCATCATCATACTTTGATCTTTTGATTAGAAACATCATCATCATCATCAAACTCTAATCTTTTGATCAGAAACATCATCATCATCATACTCTAATCTTTCGATCAAAAATATCATCATCATCATACTCTAATCTTTTGATCAAGAAGATCATCATCATCATACTCTAATCTTTTGATCAGAAACATCATGATCATCACATTCTGATCTTTTGATCAAAAACATCATCATCATCATACTCTGATCTTTCGATCAGGACCATCATCATCATCACCAACAATATGCAAAAGACAAATAAGTCTTCAGATCTCTTTTGGAATTAAAGTCAAGGGATGATGCAATCCTACCACATTCTCGACAACTGAAGTTACCGGATCTGTTCTAAACCAAATTTCAAGGATGATACAATCCTTCCACCTTCTCGATGACTAAAGCTCACCGGATCTATTCTGAACTGAAGTTCAAGGATGATACAATCCATCCACCTTCTTGATGACCAAAGTTCATCGGATTCGTTCTGAACTAATGTTCAAGGATGAGACAATCCTTCCACCTTCTCGATGACCAAAGTTCACCGAATCCATTCTGAAGCGAAGTTCAAGGATGATACAATCCTACTACATTCTCGAGGACCGAAGTCACCAGATCTATTATGGACATATGTCTCAGGATGATACAATCACTCTTCATTCTCGAGGATTGAGGTCACCAGATCACTTTAGGGCAAGTGCCCAGGGATGATACAATCCCACTTCATTCTCAAGGACCGAGGTCCTCGGATCACTTTATGGTAGGTTCCCAAGGATGATACAATCCCACTTCATTCTCGAGGATTGAGGTCCTCGGATCACTTTAGGGCAAGTGCCCAGGGATGATACAATCCCATTGCAACATCACTACTCCCCCTTTCGGGGAAGGTCTTTCCGAACCACACCAAGATTGTCTCAAAACTGTTCAAACTTTACCCGAGATAGAGGATTTTTCAGCACATCATCATTTACATCTTTAGTATGTGAGTACTGAACTATCACCATCTGTATCTCTAGTATGTGAATACTGAAAGCATCATCATCTATATCTTTAATATAGAAATACTGAAAGCATCATCATCTGCATTTTTAGTATGTAAATAATGAAACATCATCTATATCTTCAGTATGGGAATATTGAAATCATCATCATCTATATCTTCAGTATGGGAATACTAAAACATCATCATCTCTATATTCAGTATATAAATACTGAATCACCATCATCTACATCTATAGTATGTAAATACTGACACATCATCATCTGCATCGTATCTTGTATGTAGAACATAGGGTTCTCTATCATCACAACTCTAGTTGTCACATAGAATCATTGTAGTATCCATCTTCAGGTCAAAGAGACCTAATATCAGCTTCTGAAGCCATATGGATTCATAACTTAGCAGAGCAATCTACTATGTATTATGCTTCAGCCGTGCTAAGAGAAACACTAGAATTTTTCCCACTAAACCATGAACTCATAGTAGACCCCAAACAAAAGCATCTACCTGATGTGATTTTCCTGTCTAAGATACTTCTGTTGGAGATATTTACCATCATACACACTCTTTCGGTCAAATTGGCCTAGTTAAAACACTATCCTAAGTTTAATTGACATTAGTGGAGCATTAATTACCATCATCCCAGTCATCCTCACGCCTTCCTACAGTCAAGGAGGCTAACTTAGCCTTCCCTACAGTAAAGGAGGCTAACTGGAGCACTCCAGGGGTGATCTGGGTGAAATTCATGCACCTAATTGCTAACTGGGGGTTACTTTCAGTTCAACCAATCAGTTATAGTCAGTTAAGGCACCTCCATGCATTAAATATATTATTTAATCATTATTTA